>JACEFO010002671.1:1737500-2129312 GCA_015342445.1 Digitaria exilis
CGAGGGGAACTGTTGAGAGCTTATGTAGGAGCGAGAGGGGAGTGAGAGGATGCTCGGCAAGCTCGAGAGGAGGGCTGGGACAGCTCGGTGACGTCGCGCGGCGACAGAGCCATGTCGCGGCCGTGTTGGCGCCGCGCGCGGTGTCAACGCGCGCGCGCAGGCGTGCTGCGGCGGCAGACGCGCGTGGGCGAGGCGTGAGGCGACAGAGCGTGGAAAGGAGCACGCGGGGGACGCGAAAGTCGCGGTTTGGACCGGCGGGCAACGGCGGCGACGGCAAGGACCGGCGGTCCGCGGCGGCGACGCGGTGGCGAGCGCGGGGTCAGCGCTACAGTGCGCCTCCGACCGTGAGACCTTGCCAGGCGCATGCGCGGCGAGGGGGGACACCCAGCCGTGTCACTTGTCGACGCAGGCGAGGACGGACGGCGACGGGAGCTGCCGGCGGCGAGCTCGGGCACGCGCGAGCGCCGCGCTGGCATCCCGTGAGCACGCCGTGAGCGGTGCAAAAGTCAATTGATTGGCATGGCTCTAATTTCAAAATTTTGAACATAACTTGAAAATCTTCCAACATGAAAGTTGTCTAGAATTTCATTAGACACGTTACTGCACTGGAAATTTGAAGAAAAAGTTTAAATCTTGGCTGTAATTCAAAAAGGGGTAAATCCCTGTTTTGAACTGAATTTCTGAAATTCGAGGGGCTAAATGGCAAAATTGGCCAAAGTGTCCAAAGAGGCAAAGTTCTGAAATGTGATGAAGAACAACTTTGCTTTTGGGAGATTTTGATGTTCTGTGGTAAAATCTTGAGTTTTGGCTAAGATTCCATTTCAGCTTTTGAATTTGAATTGAAATTTTAAATTTCCAAGATTGGGGTTGAAGTTTTGAGAGGCTTCCAAGCATTTTTAGGCTATGGTCTGAAATTGAAAGTTGCTTGGTTTGACTTACTCTACAACTTTTATATTTGCACTTTTTCAAGTTTCTTGGAAATTTTCAAAGTTTTCCTTATGGGCTCATTTGAATGATTTTGGCTCAATTTAATTGGTTTTTTTTCCTATTTTCTTTGTTTTCCCTGCTTAATTAGCCTTGGCTTAACTTTAACATTATTTTAAGGTTAACTAAAACTAGGGATGTTACAAAACAACTCAAACTTAAAACTTAATTTCAACTTATACTTAATCTAAAACCCTTCCTCAGTAATCCAGCTAGTACCAGACCAATGCGTCGTCAGTAGAGCCTCCTCATACTGGGACAACATTACCCATAGTCTTCACTGAAAACTTTGTCAGGATTCTTAATCTTATTTGGGGAAAACTAATGGCCCTGAATCAGGACATTTTCAAAGGTATCAACCAAACCCATGTAATATACATGTTTATCAAATAGCGATGGTGAAATGCCTTTAGTGAGCGGATCCGCTATATTTTCCTTAGTGCTTATATGCTCAAGCTTAAGTGTTTGGTCCTGATTTCGTACTTTTACGATATGATACTTAAGCTCAATATGTTTACCAGCTCTTGTTATTTTATCATTTTCGCAAAAGAATATTGTGGCTTTATTGTTGCAATACATTATGATAGGTCTCGAGATACTATCAACAACTCTTAGTGCCGAAATAAAACTCTTAAGCCACAACGCCTGCCCAACAACATCATAACATGCTATAAATTCAGCTTGCATTGTTGATGCAGCCGTTACACCTTGTTTAGTGCTCCTCCATGAAATTGCTCCCCTTGCTAGCATGTAGACATATCCAGAAGTGGATTTTCTATCATCCTCATCGCCAGCAAGGTCGGCATCAGTGTAACATTCAACCTGAAGGTTGTCTGATCTTCTATATGTAAGCATGTAATCTTTAGTGCCTTGGAAATATCTTAATGCCTTCTTGACACCTACCCAGTGAGCCCATCCTGGATTATCCTCATATCTTGTAAAGACGCTGATTGCAAATGCTAAGTCCGGACGCGTACAGACTAGCGCATACATCAAGCTTCCGACTGCTGATACATAGAGAACGTTCCTCATTTTCTCTCTTTCTAAATCATTCTTAGGGCATTGTCCTTTATTAAACTTATCGCCCTTTTGAATTGGAACAGGTGATGTGCTACTCTTATCCATCTTATATCTTTTAAGCATTTTCTCAATATATGCTTTCTGAGATAATCCTAGTATTCCTTGGGCTCTATCCCGGTGTATCTCAATGCCAAGTACATACGAGGCTTCACCGAGATCCTTCATATCGAAATGTGACGATAAGAAATTCTTAGTCTCATGCAACATGTTCTTATCGTTGCAAGCTAACAATATGTCATCTACATACAGTACTAGGATCATCAACTTTCCATCCTTTTCTTTGACATAGATGCATTTGTCTACCTGAGTTTCCCTAAATCCGAATCTCTTAATGACTTCATCGAATTTACGGTTCCACTGCCCGGATGCTTGCTTAAGTCTATAAATGGACTTTCTTAATTTGCCTTATGTGTTCCTTATCCTTAATGGTAAAACCTTCCAGTTGAGCCATATAAATAGTCTCATCTATGTCATCATTAAGGAATACAGTCTTAACATCCATCTAATGTAACTCCATATCAAAATGGGTTATAAGTGCCATGACAATTCTGAATGAATCTTTGGTAGACACAGGAGAGAAGATCTCTTTGTAATCGATCTCTTCCTTCTGTGTAAACCTTTTTGCTATAAGTCTAGCTTTGAATCGTTCGACATTCCCTTTAGAATCACGTTTAGTCTTGTAGACCCACTTACAGCCTACTGGTTTGACTCCATTAGGAATTTCTACTAAATCCCATACCTTATTGGAACTCATAGACTTTAGCTCTTCTTCCATGGCTTCTATCCATTTAGTAGAATTCTCACTTTGTACTGCCTCTTTGAAAGTGGCAGGGTCATCAACTTTCCCAACATTATACAAGTCCTCAGTTAAATAAGTCTCGTATGACAAGCCCTCAGTTAAATAAGTCTCATATAAGTCAGGATTAATTGCAGGCTTCCTTGTTCGTTGTGGTCTTACTGTTGGCTCATTCACAACTGGTTCAGGAACTGCAGGAGGTACTTGTTGCAGAATTTCTCCCGCCTGATTATCATCTGCAGGCGCCTGAGCAACAGCAGCAACTGGAGCCTGAAGAACAGGGACAGCTGGCACTGGAACAGTAGGAGCCTGCGCCACGTGTTCCTGCTGAATGACAGCAGTAGGCATGGTGCTGCTAATTTGAGGGATCACAGGTGGTACAAATTGATATACCTCTGTGAACTCAGGAATTTCCAAAGCGGGTAACTCAACGTGCAACTCTTCAAGACTTATATCCCTCTTCGGAAAACCTCCACTAATCTCTGAGTCCTCTAGGAACACAGCATGTCTGGTTTCTACAAACTTAGTGAAGCGACTAGGACAATAAAATCTGTATCTCTTTGACTTATCTGGATATTCTATGAAATGACAGCTTACTGTTTTAGAATCCAGTTTCTTTCATTGTGGATCAAACAATTTTGCCTCAGCGGGACAGCCCCATACCTTTAAATAATTTAAAGAAGGTTTCCTCCCATTCCACAGTTCAAACGGTGTTTTGGGAACTGTCTTAGATGGAACCCGATTTAGTATGTGAGCAGTTGTTTTAAGCGCTTCCATCCACAATTCCACAGGCAAGTTAGAATGACTGAGCATGCTACGTACCATGTCCATTAGCGTACGATTGCGACGCTCAGCAACTCCATTTTGCTGTTGTTTGCCTGGCATAGCATACTGAGCTCTAATGCCATTTTCTTCTAAGTACTTAGCAAATGGTCCCTTAACTTGACCATATTGAGCATGTTTGCCATAGTACTCACCTCCCCTGTCTGATCTTACAATTTTGATAGAAATATTGTGTTGTTTCTCAACTTCTAAATTATAAATCTTAAATATTTCTAGCGCATCTGAACGCTTGCGAATAGGGTAGATGTGTCCATAGCGTGAATAATCATCAGTAAATGTTATAAAAGAATCATGACCATCTACCGACGTAACAGAAATAGGGCCACATATATCTGTGTGAATGATTTCTAACACGCTCGTACTTCTGTTTACACCTTTCTTAATTTTTTTAGCATATTTCCCCTTGATGCAATCAATGCATTGTTCTAAGTCTGAAAAGTCTAAGTGTTCTATAATCTCTTCTTTAATGAGACAATCCATTCTCCCCCTCGAAATGTGACCAAGGCGATAGTGCCACAATTTCGAAGAGGTCTCATTAAAGCGCTTACACTTATTTGAAACATTAGCAACATTACATACATTCACAGAATCATCATTAAGAGAGAGCATAAAAGTTTGCCTTGCCGACTAGCAAGGCCAACACTTATTGAATTAAATTTAATCTCACACTTGTCTTTATCAAAAACACAAATATGTCCTGAATCTGCTAAAGCTGAAACTGAAATGAGGTTTCTCTTAAGACTAGGAACATAAAGAACATCATCTAATTTAAGCTGGAAGTCGCTTGGCAGCTCAAGGATGAAGCTTCCAACGCCTTCGACTTCAACGCCGTTGCCGTCAGCCACTCTTAGGTTTCTGTCCCTCCTTATAGTTTGGATTGTAAGGAATGCCTGCAATGAATTAGAAATATGCACAGTGGCACCTGAGTCAATCCACCAAGTATTAGGGGAAAAATTAGCTAAGAATAATTCATCTATAAAGGGGACAGAGTCAAACTTAATATTACCTTTATGCTTCAACCATTCATTGAAGCCAGCGTAGTTCTTCTGAAGGTGCTTGGGAGACTCAAAGAATGAGCACAGCATCTTGCCCCCTGAGGTGTGGCTGCTTTTCTTGAACTTGTTCGAGACTAAAAGATAGGCTAAAACATGAATCTGAAACCCTAACTTATATATCTCAGGCTAAAACTTGAAAAATAACTTACGAAATGAGTAGGTCTACACATGCAGTGACTAAAACATGATAACATAATGCTTAATCTCATCTTTTCCTTCACTGATCTAACATAAAAGCATGAAAAACTTAACTTTTCTTCTCTGATCTCCTCTAATCTTATCTTATGCTATACAAAACTCCTCTGTAACACTAGATCGACTCAAAGAAAGCCTAATCATGCATGGATCTAGTGTAACCGAACCCAAAGGCTTAGGTTTTGGAGTGCTAGGGATCTAGTAGGCTAGATCTAGGCGAATGATACCATTGTTAGTGTAAATAAAGGCTAACAATACTTAGAACTTAACTAAACAAGATCACCTAGCCTATACAAGATCACATCTAGCTTAGATCTAATGCGGAAGTAAATGGAGTACGGATCTGGCCTTATACCAGCGGTGGTGTTGTCCATCGCGACGGGGAAGGCCGGAGAGGTGGTATTCGAGTTGACGTTGAGGGCGACGTCAGGCTTGTAGCGAAGTCTCTCCTTCAGCGACTTCGGTGGATGACGGTGGCCTTTTGGACGCCAACGCGATTGGCCGGCGACGGGAGGAACTTGAGCTTTCAGGCCTTTCAATGCGTCTGATTGATCGGTGTAGGGTGGATGGTTCTGGGGAACCTTGGGAAGCATGAAGGGTACCTCTTGGGGTGGTACGACCTCAGCTTATATAGCATTGTAGGCCCGGGGCTGAGCCCTAGGTTTCCTTAGCGTTGCCTCACGATCACGGCAACAGATTAGGCTTTGTTGGAGCCGATCCCGAGATCTGGGGGGATAAGGATTACTCCCCCTTATCTCGGGCATATTTGTTGACCTGACGGTCACAAAATATCCAACAGGGTAAGGAGAAGGGAAGGCAGGGGTGCCACGGGGTGTATGACCCTGCGAGGAGGGAACGGTGCCGGGCACGGGCATGAGGGCGTGGCGGGCACAAGTGAGAGGCGGGATCAGTGGCGGTCACGGTAGCGAGGATGGGATCGGTGGCGAGGTCATCTGCCAGGACGGGGTCAACGGCGGGTACGAGCACAGGCTCGCTGGTGCTGTGAGACGGAGACGACGGTGGTGAATATGCATGGAGGGGGCACAGAGAAAGTGGAGGGGTGGTGCAGGGCAACCGGCGGAGGAGGCCAATGCGGGAGGTGGGGGAGCGGACGAAGGTCGGAGGGAGCCCATGGGGACCCACCTGTTGGCATGCTGCCCAGGCGGCAGGCGATTGAGGGCGGAATCGGTGGTTCTGCCGGTCGACGTCTCCCTTAGAGAATTAATAGTAGTAGAGACTAACCCATTTATCCATAGCACTTTGGCTACAAAGCCGACCATCATTTGTCCAAGGATGTAATTTATGATTGTGCAGCCAAGAACCACCAAGTCCCGGGTCTGCACCAGTTTTAAGTTCCTACGTTTAAATAATAGTAACTATGGTTTCCATATGCATTGAATACTATGCATCAGTAGTTTATGATGTTAAAAAGGATTCTGATCAGCACTTTGTACCAGATATTGACATTGACGTGTTGCCGTCAAGCTTTTTGAGCCACCATGATGATATAATTTGTCACCACGGCTTGCCTTTCCCCGTAAGGATTCCTTTCTAAACTTTGGTTTACTCCAATGCTCACAAAGCAGAGCCCAACATTCATAAGTTGTGAGTAGCATCAATTAGTGCTTCTTTTGTTGGCCAGTGATTGCCATCTTCATCCATATCTTCCGGTGGCACATTGTCATCGCTATACAATTTCTTAATCACTGCTTGCTTCTCTTCACTCAACAAACTATGCACCATGTTTTTGAATTTCTTCTCCAAAAGTACATATGCTTCAGCTCTATCTTCTGGATGACACTTGAAACACTACTGTACAAGATTGTAGGACACATCAATAAATGTAACTCTACAGTTGAAATAAATTATAAACATTTAAATTAAATAACATGTTGGTTGCACATGTAAAGCTTACCCAGAACTCTTTCACGACCCGTTTATGAAGGGACTATGACACCCTAAGGGGGGTGAATTAGGTGTCTCTAAAAACTAAGGTTCCAAAGCACATATAAAAACCTATCTCAAAATCTATCTTGATGTGCTCTAGGTTTTCTCTATATGTTGCTATCTCTACCGCTACAAAGTTTTGCACCCTAGGTCCAATCCTATACTAGCATGGCAAGTCTAGAAAAGGTAAATGCAGAAAGTAGTGCAAGTATGAAATGCAGAAGCTTAAAGGGTAGAGAAACTCCCGGCATGGTGATTTTTACCGAGGTATAGCTCACGAACTTTCCACTAGTCCTCGTTGTTGGAGCCCCTCTCAAAGGGAATGCCCGCGCAAGGGCACAAACTCCTCGGTCGAGTAACTCCGTGGGTGACCACGGGACCTACCCACGCGCAAGTGGGTCTCCGCTCGTCCCTTCCCGGATGCTCCTCACCGCCTTCACTTGGTAGAGCTTCGGCCAAAACATCAAGGGCCTCTCCTCCTTTGCACAACCACCGGCGGCCTCTCCACAAACTCGGTTGGGAGGTGTCACAAGACTACAAGCTCCGGATTACAACACTTGGTGCGCACAAGCACAAGGTAAAGCAAGAGATATGCAAACCTCGCTAAGCTCTAGGCTAAACACCTAAGAGATGTGCTCATAGGTGGAGACTAGCACTAAACACTTTGCTAATCACCTAGATCTTCTATTTAGCACTTTGGTCGACTGAGCACTTAAGAATATGTAGAGCACATCAAATGGCCGGGGCACCTCTTATTTATAGCCCCAACCAAAGAAACTAGCTATTGCTAGCCGTTGACACTTTCCTGCGTACCGTCGACTGATTCGACGGGTGCAGAAGAGGGACCGTCGAAATAGTCGTCGCTCCTTTTTTCTCTGAATCTTTGAATTCCAACGGCTACTTTGTATCATCGACTTATTCAACTGGTAACCCGTCAAAATAGTCATCGCCCACCAGAGACGAATGCACATTGGTCTTCAATCACCATCGACTGATTCAATGGACTGTCAACTGATTCGACAGACACACCATCGAATTAGTCGTCGCCTCTGCGTCTTGCAATTCTTCCTTGCTTCTTCGTGCTTGCAATTCTTCCTTGCTTCTTCGTGGGTCTTTTCTTCTATCTTCATTGCCATCTTTTGGATGCTTCAATTTATATAACCACCATTTGGATATTAATTATATAAGCATTTGGATGGCTTCCAAAGTATCCTTGGGACCTAGAAATATCTACAAATATCATCTAGACAAATTGTTAGTACCAATTATTATGTTGTCAATCAATCACCAAAATCACAAACAATGGGGCCATTTTCGTTACAGTTTATCATTCGGTTGTCCACATGTGTTGGTTTGCTTGTAATCTTTCCATGTTAATACTGGCTTTGGGCCATTTGCAGTATCAACAACATTAGGATACATCTCACGAACCAGAGCACCAATAACTGTTGGGGGTTTGCGAGAACCCTAGTATGGATGCACTTCCCAATGCCTATAAATTTTAGAATATGCATTGGTTGATCATAATATAGTTAAGTGGTCTAAATAATTAAAGTAAACAAAGAACAACACGCAGCAAGAAATTTTCTTACTTGCCAAGAACCTTGATAGTCGGTTTATCTTCTTCCTTCAGCCTTTCACCATTATCAGTTCTTGATTGAGCTCTCTTTTTAGCACAAGGTTGTTGTTGATTTGCTGATGGCAAGCCATTGATTCCTTTGTCAGTAATTGGTGTCGATCTCGCTGACCTGAATGATGACACAGGTCTATGCTTCAGGCGCCCACTCATCCTGCTTTAGACATGGTAAAATTTTAGGTGAGGCGAAACCAAGATAAAATTTTAGGTGAGGCGGATCCAAGATAAAATTTTAGGTGAGGCAGACTTTTGTTCGAAGCTAAGACCAAAGATAAAATTAGCACGGTGTTGAATTGCAACCACGAAAAATAGCAAATAACGAGTGAACAACAACGATATTAAGAAGATATCTTTAACTTGAAGAATATAAGCATTGTTTATGCACAATGCAATTCAAAATACATGAAAAATAAAATGGTATCATAACATGCAAATTTTATATACATATATTAGTGACAGATGATAATAGCATAACAATTATTCAGATCTATACATAGTTCTTCAAATCAAAGTGCTAGATGTTTTAAACAAACAAAAATAATTCACAATTCCATTTCCACATAATATTTTGAACTCAATGCTTCCTATCGTGGTCTCGAGCATGCAGGAGCAGGAATGGGCGCCACCGCGCCACCATGACTGGAGGTCTCCCAGGTGACTGTCATGTGAGACGTTTTATGTGGGCTTGATTTGCTACCTTCGTTAGGCCTTATCGTGTTGTCTCAACGCAGGAGAACCCACTAAGCCTGGCAGCCAGCCCATACTCCTTCCTCTTTTCTTTCTTCTTCCCAGGATAAAGAGGAACCACCGGCAGCAAGAAGTTATGGCAGATCGATGAGAAAAAAATTGAAGAAAAATTAGGGACAATAGTGGTGCTCATCGCCGTGTAGCTGAGGCAACCATGGCAGATCGATGAGAAAAAAAATTCAAGAAAAATTAGGGACAATAGTGGTGCTCATCACCGTGTAGCTGAGGCGGTTGCCTCAGCTCGCCTAATGGGTGGTCCCCCTGGTTTGAACCATGGTACGGAGTTTTACATAACTTACATAGAATCGATGCAATAAAACTAGATCCGATATGAATATATTCTTCTTTTTTATAAAAAAAATCACACATATGAATATACAATTTTAACACTTTGATACAAATGGTCAACATTTTCTATGAAAATGTTTAACTATTATGATTGGTGAACTAAGTTTGAATGAATGTTTAATCTATTATTTTCAAATATTGATAAAGCATATGTTAAGTTGAAATTGTTGAACCATTTCGTTCTAATTGCTTATTGAAGTTTGAACAAATGTGGGGTCTATTTTTTTAAAATATGAACTCTACAAAATGAATGTTTAATCCAAGTGGAACGTGACATTAAAAATGAAGGCAGGGGGCAATATAAACCTCGTAGCCTTGTAGGTGGTAGGGCGTTTTTGTACTTGGATCTTCCAAGAGTTTAAAATATTCTTTTATTATAGCACAGCTTTCAAACACTGAAGTATGTATGAGTTGTTTTTTTTCCCCGGAAGATGGATTGAGAATCCAACCTATCGCACAAGCATTCTTCTCTCTTTTGTTCCCGGCTGCTTCTTGTTCTTTTTTTTAGATTAGCTTCTTGTATTTGTAGACCTTCATTTTGTCAGAAAACAAATGACCGGCCCTTTTCGGTATCCCTTTTATTAGGCTGAAAGACACTGGGCTGGAGCGCGCATGCAAACAGACACCGGCCCATAAAGATGGATTCTCCGGCACTGGACTGGCAATGGTGGCTGGAATCGGGAACAGTGCAATGGTGGCTGGACCGACCAGAACGAAGGACGAGAAGAAATCCAGTAGGATGGAGCTATCATGAAGTAATTGGAGTTTGGAATTTGCATAAAGAATTTGGAAAAATCTACTTAACCCCCATATATGGGGGTGGAACACAAATCACCCATGAAGCGGTTTTGCACGATGGTTTTGGTGGTTTTGTCTTTTTTCTTATATTATTATGGCTAAATCTTCGAAAAATTATAATAAATCACAAAAAATAATAAAAATAGGTAATATATTATTTTTACTCCACATAAATCAGTGAACATATACTATTCAACAGCCACTGTGTACCGGCCGGCCGTTCTGGAGCTGCAGTTCCTGCAACTGTGCTGGTGGCCAACTCAATTAATAAAATCTCCAATAAATACTCCTACTTTTCTGTGTAAGTACGTATAATGGTACACGAGTTTGTGTCCGTATGTACGCCGTATTCGTATAGATACGAACAACAAAGAATTTTGGCATCATGTGTGTGCGCGCGCGCCCTTTCTCATCTCCTCCCAGCAAATTATTCACAGTTCAACCTCCTCTTCGTCTTGCCCCTTTAATTTCCTCCTCAAGTCGTTCTGGTCATCAGCTTGACGCCGGACAGGTCGCCGCCGAACTCCTCCAGAACCACCAGCAGGTTGCCTCTGGGGTTGAGCCATGACCTCGGGACGTGGTAGTACCGCTGTGAGATGTCGCCGCAGTTGGTCTGGCACTTGGTCTCTCTGTATGTGCCGGCGTAGCCGCAGTCGCCGCACCCACCGCCGGAGGCCTTGTACGACCAGTACCGGCCGATGTTGTGCCCGTTCACCCATGCCTGGCCTTTCCCCATGCTGCCCATGTCCAGGGCCACCGGTGCGCTGCCTGCCGGTGCGTTGAAGTAGGCCTGGGGGAGCACGGTCACATACAGAGTCTCAGAAATGGAACAGAAATGAATGGAAGAATAGCCTTGTGGCAATGCTAGGACACTGACCTTGTGCCATGTAAGGGGTTGGTTCCCGGCGGCGCTGCCCCACTCGACGGATGAGGTCCCGGCGGCGGAGTGCACGCCCAGCGACTCGCCGTGCAGGCCGACCTGCGGTGCCGCCGGAGACGGCAAGATTGGTCAGTGAGTGTGTAGATGCAGAGTAACAGAGAGGATCAGAGGAGAGTGGAACATCACGTCAGTTTGAGCAGATGATCGATGAGCAGCTACCTGGTAGGTCCATTTCTGGTTGCTGAGGTCCCTCTTCCCCTCGTTCAGGCCGGACAGGGTCACCGGGCCGAGGACGCCGACGTTCCAGGACTCGTAATGGGCGCCCTGGTTCTGCAGGACGACACGGACCACGAGAGATTGTTCATGATTCAGGCTTTTATTACAGATAGTTTGAACACTGAATCGGAAGAAGAGTGGCAATGGCAGAAGACAGATTCAGAGTATGGTGGAGAGCTTACAGGGAGGCCGACTGTGGCGCTGAGGATGGAGATCTTGTTGCTGCCCTGCCACATCTTCACGTACCCGCTGTACCTCACCTTCGGGCTGCCGTAGCCGCCATACGCGGCGCCTGCGGTAGAGAAAACCAAGGATCGAACACTTAAATTCTGCAATCTTAACTAACCAATCGATCACAAGATGCAGCTCTGATAGAAATAGAACATATAGAAAATTCAGTGCGTACCGTATGACTGCCCATTAACGAACACCTGCAGGGCATGGCCGGCGGAGTAGATGGTCAGCTGTGGCCACTTCCCAGACTTCAGGAACTGCTCGTTCGAGTCGATGTTGACGCTGCAGCAAACACAACATATCAAATCAGAGGTGAGCTTCAGAGACCAGCAAGCGGAATGGAAGAGAACAAAGGTTCAGGGATGGCACAGAGTGACTCACTAGGTGGTGTACCACAGGTAGTCGGACTTGTCCCACGTCATGCTGAGCTGCTCAACGAGACCGTCCTTGGTGAAGGCGCGGTCGTCAAGCGCATTGGTGGCCTCGCTGTACGACTGCCACGAGAAGCCACCAATGGCGGGGCTCATCGTCGCCGGAGCCGACGGCTCCTGCACGGTGGCGGTGTTGAACACGGCGGTCTTGCAGTCCGGCAGGACGCTGATGGACCATGCCGGGAGGTTGTAGCGCCGCCCGTTGAACACCACGCTCGCCGCCGCGTTGGTCTTGTAGTTGGACAGGAACGCCGCACAGGCGCCGCTGCTCGACTTGAACACGTACGCCTGAACGAACAAACGCAACCGCTCACTCCATCCGCAACTCTAAACATTTTTCAGAGGAGAGATGTGTCCACACTCCACACTCAATTTTTACTTCACCCAAATACGTTCCTTCCCCAACTACGGGAGATTTCCAGTGAGGTTAGGGTTTGGAGTTAAGGTTAAGGTTTTGGATTGACGAGGGACAACTGCTCACCGTTGGCCTTAGAAAGAGGACCGACCCTAGCTGTAGCTAGTGAGGTTAGGGTTTCGAGTTGCCGGGGTATGTCTACTCACCACCAGCTTTGAAGGAGGGTTAGTGGCGGCTGGCCGGCTAGGCGGAGGTGGTATATAGGCGCGGGGGCGGCGAGACCGGCGGCGGGAGACGGCGATCATGCGCAGTTCCAGAGCTGGGGATGGGGATGATGGCAGCGCTATTGAAAGCGGCGAGGTGGCGGGGGGAGGGGACGGGCCGTAGCCTGCCTACGCCAGAGGGGTGGCGGCGGAGGTTGAAGACGATGGATGGAGGAAGGTTGACTATGTATGACCATTGGATGCCGATTCGATGATGGAAAAATTCAAGAATGGGAGAGGAGAAAAATGCTAGAGTGTAGTATAAAACAAGCCTTTTTCAGATTACTAAATATATTTCGTTCAAGACCTTCTCGTAGTTGCCGATGGACTGTACAGTAGGATCGCCGGAGACGAGCACCGGCTCGGCCTGCTTGATGGCCTTGTGCAGGTCCCTCAGGTGACCCCATTTCGGCTGTCTGAGCAAACCTGAAGAATCAGAGAAGCACACTCAGAATATCCTATTGCAACATTCTGCACAAATTCTCTTCCTCGTATCTGTCACACTGAAACTGAAATCAAAATCCCCACGGCTGCATATATACCGTATTCGTCGATGGGCGCATCGTAGTCGTAGCTGGTGCTGATGAACGGCCCGCCGGAGGTCCGGTCGAAGTTGGTGCCACCATGGTACTGAAGAAGAACCACGCACATTGCTACGTGAGCATTATTATCCATCAAAAAATAAAAGAATCACATGCATCCTGCAAAGCAGCTCATGTGATGTGAGCTGACCCATGCATTCACTCGCTGTCAGCATGTAAGTGACTTACCATGTAGTAATTGACGAAGGAGCCACCCTTCTGGATGAACCTCGCCACGGCGAAGGCCAGGTCCTCCACCGGCCGGTGCGGCACCGGCTTGCCGAACGCTGTGAACCAGCCGCTCCAGGCCTCGGTCCACATGGTGGGCTTGCTGTAGGAGTTGGGGCTGAAGTAGTCGCAGTAGAACCCGTTGCAGGTGTTGATCTGCAGACGCCAATCACCATCAAAGGCAAGGATTAATAATCCACGCATGAAGGTAATAATTAGCGATATCAAGAATCTACTGTGCTGCGTATATCAAAGTAAATGAAGAACACTCCTATAACTGAATGGTAAGCATCATCATGAATTGAATTGGGACAGGCATAAATTGTTTAACAGCAATGTCTTAACAGCATCATGAATCGGGACAGGCATATATAAAGCAGTGACCGACGCCGTGGCAGCGACGTTGGAAAGCGAGGTGGTTGATTATGGCGCTATAACCATGACGGCGACGGGTTAATCGGCCTTGCGCCGACAGGACCACGGCGAGGAGGTCAAGCTGAGGCTGTTGTTTGTTAATATAATTAGAGTAGTACCACGGGATCCGGGGCGTCGTCCTGCTTGCACATGACCCATGGCACGCCGGTGCCGGTGGCGACGGCCATCTTGGCGGCCCAGTTGGCGTAGGGTTTGGCGCCGCTGCCCATGACGGACTCCATGGGCCCGTACTCGTTCTCCACCTGCGCGAGGATGATGGGCCCACCCTGCCACTCGAAGAGCCCCTCCGACTTCATCATCGACACGATCTTCTCCACGAACGTCTGCATCGCCGCCTTGAACGGCCCGTTGTCCGTCCGGAAGCTGATGCCCGGCACGTACTTGAGCCACACCGGGAAGCCTCTGCACAAGAATCAACATGCATCAATGGCAGAACAAATTAAACTAAAGCTAACAGATTAATTAATGAACGTCCATGCTTGAAGCTAGTAGCAGTGAGCAAGAATGCTGGATGGAAGAGATGGGCATGCTTGGATGATCGCGCACGCACCCGAAGTTCCACTCGGCACAGGCGTAGGGGCCGATGCGGAGGTGGACGTAGAGGCCGGCGTGCTTGGCGAGCTTGACGAAGCGGACGAGGTCGAAGCGGTCGCTGAAGTAGTACTGGCCCTGCACGGGCTCGTGCCCGTTCCAGAACACGAAGGTCTGGACCGCGTCGAGGCCGCCGTCCTTGGCCTTGTGGAGCAGGTCCGGCCACATCTCCGGCGTGCTGCGCGCGTAGTGGATGGAGCCGGAGATGAGGACCCGCCGCTTCCCGTTGATGACCAGGGCCTTGTGGTCGTACGACACCGCGGCATTGGCCGGCGACGAGCCGCCGATCACGACGGCCGCCGTCACCGCCATGGCGAGGAGGAGCACGCCGCCGGTCATCATGGTGGGGTGGCGTGGCGCCGGGCCTACGATGGCCTGGGACGGCCCGGCTTAGTCTCAATCTTTCTCTCCGTACGTGCGCGTTCTTGGAGGGGCAATGGCAGAGGACGGGAGGAGGGAGGGAGAAGGGCAGTGCAGCAGGAATGATACAGGAGGACTGGTGCTCGTGACCGGTAAGCTTACTAGACGTAGCAGGCTGTGGCCAACGACAGAAGGATGGATACGCATCTATCAGGCCGAGCCTATCATGGCATACGGGCCAAGACAAAAACATGCTATGATATGCCAAAAGAAATAGAAAGAAAAAAATATGGCCACTACGTACGTCCAATGAAATAGCCAAGTTGACGTTGTGTATAGTAAAAAAATAGTCACCCAAGTCACGTACACTGCGCCAGGTAATAGTGGGCTAAACTCGGAGAGTCACTGTCGTTGTTTCACGAAGTAGTCTCAACTTTTGCAATTAGTATTGTAATTAGTCTATATTTGTCTAGTTATACGACACTACTCTTCAATTTCTTTGTAACCATGACATAAAGGCTAAGGGACGTGCGTACTATGCATTTTCACGACATAACTGGCTAAACGACTTTTTGTCATTTTATTTATTTCGCATGCATCATATCACACATCTACGACGGAGACTGCTTATTCGTAATTTTACTGCCATATATGAAAAATGATGGGCTACCGCCTGTGTTGGTTAGGAGAATCAGGGACGATTAGTGTGTGGGTGGAAGGCGATTTTTTCGCTGTACATTGACGATGTGTGTGTTTACTGCCACCACATGATGCATTAACGTTGTGCCTCATTTGACGGAAGTGGTAAAAAAAAATTAGCGTGTGGGTGGGTGGTGATTTTTCGACGTACATCGATTATACGTATGCCTACGGCGACCACGTGATGCATTGACGTCGTGCCTCATCTGACGGAAGTCATATATTGCAAATGATGGGCTAGCAAATGTGTTGGTTAGGAGATCACGGGCGATTAGCGTGTGGTTGGCAGGTGATTTTTCACCGCACATTGACGATGTGTGTGCCTATTGCCACCACATGATGCATTAACTTCGTACCTCATTTGACGGAAGCATTAATTTTTTTTACGTGTGGGTTGGTGGCGTTTTTTTCGATGTACATCGACGATGCATATAGTTACGACTAATGATGTATTAACACCGTGCCTCATATGGAAGCGGTAAAAAAATTATCTCATGCGAAGCCACGGCCGTCGGATCGGCACGTGTCGCACGAGGAGGCATGGAGCGCTCGATGCGCTCCATTCCTTCCAGCGATAAGAAGGTAAATATATATCTGAGCCGTGCCGGTGCTGCTTTCTCTCTCGCGCGCGCGCACTCAACTCTAGTATCAGAGATCTTTTGACCACATTACCTGGGCCTAAAATCGCTGCTCTCTCTGCTGGAAATTCGGCCCACGTCACTATTAGCTCCTTCAAATATCGATAATGATAGGCCTATCACGGCGTCTTCTCCTCCTCCCCCTCCTCCTGCTCACCGCCGGCCTTCGAGGGTGGACCGACAAGGCCGGTATGACAGAGGAGGCGGGCGTGGGAGCAGGTAGGTCAGCGGCAGGGGGGCTGCTGTTGGAAATATAGATAATTGTAAGTTTAATTTTCGAGCTAGATTAAACATGGCGATAAACAATCCTAGTATGCAGTTCTCTAGCAGACTAGACAGTACGAACAACATAACCATGACATCAGAAAACATGATTAAAACACAATGTACGTACTGAGGAATTACCGTAGAGAAGAGGAACGGCGTAGTTGGAACGACGACAGTTCTACGGACGGAGCACAACAGACGATGTTGCAGACGACGGTACGCCGCAGCACCAGACTTGGACGGAGGACGAGCCGTGGTGAAGACATCTTGAGCAGTCGCGCGCAGCGCTTCCAAAAACCTTATTCGCCCTCTCCCGATGCAGGATCTCGAAGACGACTGGTTCCGGAGACCTGCTCTCCTGTTTGCCGGTGCACGCTGGCGCTCGGGATGGAGTAGACTACAATGGCAACGCAGCAAAGAGAACTAGCAAAACCCTAACTCGTATAGACCTTCTTAGGGACTCCCAAATCTAGGGGATTCCCGTATAGAGTCTATGGTGCACTTCTTCCATGAGGGAGGTGGTCTCTATTTATTGGGAGGAAAACCCCCCACACCCTCATCCATTAGCAATATGGGACTAATAGATGACGTACCCCCTCAAGTGCTAATGGGCTTTTGAGATTTACTTAGGATTATTCATATGGGCCAAGTCTAATAATCTAACAATCCCCCACCAGATCTCAAATTCCCATATAGAGATTTTGCTTGTTTCTCACTACAGTTTATATACCAGTATTTCGGCAAGGACTGTTAAGTTGAACTCTCGCCTTGAGCTTTAAGCAACACTCATCCACAACTTGAACAATGGACTACGCCTTGAATTGCAAGTTTTGTGCAGACAAGTTTCACTTAAAGACCAAACCAGTACTTGGCTACCTGTAGCCTACCCCGCGGGTGGAGCATATACGTCGTACTCCTTGGTCTCTTAGATCACCCAAATCTCATAGACTGCGACGTTTTACAATCGGGCTCATATAGGTGTGTTCTTTCAAGAATGTTCTGTAGGACAACATCTTCGCTTAATCAAGCCAATAGAAACACATTAAAGCATATCGCTAACCTACCTTACAGCATTTGAGAGTATTGCATCTTCACTCAGAGAGGGTCTAGTAAATACTCTCCTCAGTCAACCAGCAGCTTGTTTTTCCCAGGTCCTAATTCACGGGATCTCCGATCACATAGGTTAGGTTACTACTGCGGCAACTTACACGGGTCTCATACCCATCTCCCTCGATGCATTTTCTATCACCTTCCGTGATAAACCTTTTGTAAAAGGATCTGCCAGGTTTTTGTCAGTTTGAATATAAGTCACACTTATTACTCCAGAGTTTCTCAACTTCCTGACAGACTTCAATCGTCTTTTGACATGTCTTGATGACTTCGCATTATCCTTAGCACTGTTCACTTTGACTATCACCGTTTGATTGTCACAGTTCATAAGGATAGCCGGTACTGGTTTCTCAACCACAAGCAAGTCCATCAAAAGCTCACGCAGCCACTCAGCCTCAACGGTGGCTGTGTCTAAAGCGGTTAGTTCCGCTTCCATGGTTGACCTCGTCAAAATGGTCTGTTTGCAAGACCTCCATGATATAGCACCACCTCCAAGGGTAAACATATATCCACTTGTGGCGTAAAGCTCATCGGCATCAGAAATCCAGTTCGAGTCATTGTATCCCTCCAGTACAGCGGGGGTGCCCAGAATAGTGAATCTCATAACTCATAGTACCTACTAGATAGCGCATAACTCTTTCAAGTGCATGCCAATGATCTGAACCCGGATTTGACATGAACCTGCTCAATTTGCTCACAGCAAAAGCTATGTCGGGTCTCGTTGCGCTAGCTAAGTACATGAGTGAACCAATAATCTGAGAATATCTCAGTTGGTCTTTGGCTATCTTCTTGTTATTTCTGAGCATCACACTGGGATCATAAGGCGTTGGAGAAGGCTTACTGTCTATGTAGCCAAACCGGTTCAAGACCTTCTCCACATAATGAGATTGCGAAAGAGTAATCCCATTATCTTCCTTAATTAGCTTAATGTTTAGTATAACATCAGCCTCTCCTAAATCTTTCATATCAAAACTCTTTGATAGAAAAGACTTGACCTCATTGATCATATCAATATTTGTGCCAAAAATCAGTATGTCGTCCACATACAAGCACACTATAACTCCTCCACCCCCACCATAGCGATAGTACACACATATATCAGCCTCGTTAATGGCAAAGCCCGCAGAAGTTAGTGTTCTATCAAACTTCTCGTGCCACTGCTTAGGTGCTTATTTCAGGCCATACAAAGATTTCACCAGCTTACACACCTTGTTCTCTTGACCCTTCGCCACAAACCCATCAGGCTGGTCCATATAAATTTCCTCATCCAACTCTCCATCTGTCTTTACATCCATCTGATGGATGATAAGACCATATGAGGCAGCCAAGGACAGTAATGCTCGAACCTTGGTTAGTCTAGCGACAGGTGATTAAGTATTAAAGAAATCTTCGCCTTCTTTTTATGTGTAACCTTTAACCACAAGTCGTGCCTTGTACTTATCAATAGTACCATCTGGCCTAAGCTTCTTCTTGAACACCCATTTACAACCCACTGGTTTACACCCGTAGTGTCGTTCAGTGAGCTCCCATGTTCCATTAGAAAGAATCGAGTCTATCTCGCTCTGAACAGCTTCTTTCCAATCATCAGCATCTGAAGATGCATACGCCTCAGCTATAGACATGGGGGTATTATCCACAAGGTACATAGTGAAATCATCACCAAAGGATTTAGCAATCCTCTGTCTCTTGCTCCTTCTAGGAGCTTTACTGTCATCCTTCTCTAGGATATTCTCATTCTCAATAGGTTATTCAAACGACTCAAAAGATGCAACTGGTATAGGAGTTATCTTAGTAGAAAATCTAGAAATGCTATGCATATCTTGTGTAGGAAATATATTCTCAAAAAATGTTGCATCACGAGATTCCATAATAGTATCAACATTCATATCAGGTACCTCAGATTTAACCACTAAAAACCTATAAGCAATGATCCTCTGAGCATATCCTACAAAGGTACAATCCACTGTCTTAGGTCCCAACTTACGCTTCTTGGGAATAGGCACATTTACTTTTGCCAAACATCCCCATGTGCATAAATAAGAAAGTGATGGTTTTCTTCCATTCCATAACTCATACGGAGTTTGATCTTTATTCTTGTTAGGAATTCTATTCAGGACATGACACGAAGTCAATACAGCCTCTCCCACCATGCCTTTGATAAACCAGCAGTGTTTAACATGGAGTTAACCAAGTCAGTCAACGTACGGTTTTTCCTCTTAGCAACCCCGTTAGACTCCGGTGAATAGGGAGGTGTCCTCTCATGAATAATGCCATATTCCTCACAGAATTCATCAAACACTTTAGGAAAATATTCTCCACCACGATCAGACCTTAAACGCTTGATCTTTCTCTCTAGTTGATTCTCAACTTTGGCCTTATAGATTTTAAAGTAGTCTAACGCTTCATCCTTAGTTTGCAACAAACAAACATAGCAAAATCTAGTCGCATCATCTATTAACATCATGAAGTATCTCTTTCCACCATTTGTCAACACACCATTTATCTCGCAAAGATCAGAATGTATGAGTTCTAGTGGTGTCAAGTGTCTCTCCTCGGCTACCTTGTGAGGCTTCCGAGGTTGTTTCGATTGCACACAACTATGGCACTTAGAACCTTTGGCAATGGTGAAATTCGGAATTAAACACATGCTGGAAAGCCGAGACATCAAACCAAAATTCACATGACATAAACGTGAATGCCAAATGCTCGCATCATCACTAATATTGCCACAAATATGGTTCACGGACTTATTACAAAAATCAGCAAGAGAAAAGCGGAACAAGCCTCCGCAATCATAGCTTTATCAATGAATTGTCCATGTTTCGACACGACAAATTTATTGGACTCTAACACTACTTTAAACCCGTCCTTGATGAGGACCGACCCGCTCACAAGATTCTTATTGATAGTGGGGACATGCTGCACGTTGTTCAGCTACACGATCTTTCCCGAAGTAAACTTCAGATCGACCATGCCAACACCATGAACAGAAGCATGTGACCCATTGCCCATCAGCACGAAAGAATCCCGGACAGCCTGGTAAGAAGAAAACATGGATATGTCAGCACACACATGAACATTAGCACCCGTATCAAGCCACCAACTCGTGGATTGAAAAACTGAAAGTACGGTAGGTAAATTACCATACCCATCAGTATTGCCAATGGTCACCATGTTGACATCCTTGGGCTCCTTAGCTTTGTTTCCCCTACGGTCTGCACGATCTGGACAATCCTTGGAGAAGTGTCCCCGCTCACCACAAGTAAAACACTTCAGCTCAACCTTGTTCTTCTTCTTCTTGAAGGTAGTAGTCTTCATGGGCTTGTTTTTCCCCTAGTTGTTGTTGTTCTTGCCTGCACGCGAGAACTTCTGGACCATGTTGGTGTTGGACTGACCTTGATCTTCCTTCTCAGTAGCATCCTTCTTCCGAGCCTTCTCTTCAACATCAAGAGATGCTATCAGGTTTTCAACTGATATTTCCTGTCTCTTGTGTTTCAGAGTTGTGGCAAAGCTCCTCCACGAGGAAGGCAGCTTTGCAATAATGCATCCAGCCACAAACTTGTCGGGAATAGGACACTTAAGGAGGTCAAGATCCTTGACAATGCACTGCACCTCATGCGCCTGTTTCACTACAGAACGGTTGTTAACCATCCTGTAGTCATGGAAGCTCTCCATGAGGTATAGCTCATTGCCTGCGTCTGTTGCATCATACTTAGCAACCAGAGCATCCCACAGGGCCTTCACATCTGTCTCTTCTATGTAAACACGGACCAGCCCGTCACATAGATTGCTCATGATACATCCTACGAAGAGATTATTGGCATCGTCGAACTTTTTCTGCTCTTCAGCAGTTAGTTCGCCCTCAGGCTTGCCAAGTCTCGTCTCCCAGATGTGCATAGCAGTAAACCAGAGGCGAACCTTGGATTTCCAGATCATAAAGTTCACACCAGAAAATTTTTCTGGCCTCAGTGACTCAGCGAAACCAGCCATCGATAAATCAACAGATTGCCTATAATAAGGTTTTTGGATTGTTGGAAGTATAGGCAATTGTAAGTTCAATTTCCGAACTAGTTAAACATGCAATTCTCTAGCAGACTAGGCAGTACGAACAACATAATCATGACATCAGAAAACATGATTAAAACACAATGTACGTACTGAGGACTTGCCGTAGAGAAGAGGAACGGCGCAGTTGGAACAACGACAGTTCTACGGACGGAGCGCAGCAGACGATGTTGCAGACGACAATACGCCGCAGCACCAGACTTGGACGGAGGACGAGCCGTGGTGAAGACATCTTGAGTAGTCGCGCGCAGCGCTTCCCAAAAACCTTATTCGCCCTCTCCCGATGCAGGATCTCGAAGACGACTGGTTCCGGAGACCTGCTCTCCTGTTTGCCGGTGCGGCGCTCGGGATGGAGTAGACTACGATGGCAACGCAGCAATGAGAAGTAGCAAAACCCTAACTTGTATAGACCTTCTTAGGGACTCCCAAACCTAGGGGATTCCCGTATAGAGTCTATGGTGCACTTCTTCCATGAGGGAGGTGGTCTCTATTTATTGGGAGGAACCCCCACACACACACCCTCATCCATTAGCAATATGGGACTAATAGATGACGTACCCCCTCAAGTGCTAATGGGCTTTTGATATTTACTTAGGATTATTCATATGGGCCAAGCCCAATAATCTAACAGCTGCCGGCTAGACGGCAGGGGACGACGCTGCAGAAGGGGAGTTGACGGTGACGGTGGACGGAGATGGTGGCAATAGGGCGAGGTGACGGCAGTGGTGGTAGGGGTCGACGCGTATGGTCCCGGGTACAACAGACTCGCGCGTCGAAGGGCTGGCGAACGGCTGGTGGCGAGCAGACGTCAACAGTCGATGCCGCGGCCGACGTCGAATGTCTGGTCGCTAGCAACGCCCTTTGTTTATGTTTCATGTGTTGTGGATTCTATTTGAACCATGGTGTTACGTAGAAGTTGTGCAAAAAAAACCAGATCAAATATGAATGTATTATTCTTTTTATAGAAAAAATTCACACATTATGAACATACTAATTTAAGACTTTGATACGATTGTTCAACTATCAGTATGGATGAACTAAGTTTGAATGAATGTTTTATTATTTTAAAATATGATAAGGCATATGATAAGTTGAAAGTGTTGAAACAATGTCATTCAAATTGTTTAATGAAGTTTGAACAAGTGTGGGATATAATATTTTAAATATTAACTAC
The DNA here is from genome assembly GCA_015342445.1 of Digitaria exilis. Lineage (NCBI taxonomy): Eukaryota > Viridiplantae > Streptophyta > Magnoliopsida > Poales > Poaceae > Digitaria > Digitaria exilis. Next base: position 1,760,517 of record JACEFO010002671.1, read on the forward strand.
TATATTATTTAAAACAATAAATAAAATTAACGGAAAGATCCAAGTGGAATGGGACCTTTCAAGTGAAGGCAGGGGCAATGTAAACCTAGTAGCCTTGCACTCCCTCCGTCCCTAAATAAGTGTCATTTTGGTGTCTGTGTCACGAGTTTAACTGGAGGCCGTTTGGTATAGATGTACAAATGGCCCACAGCCCGGTAGCCCGCCTAGTAGCTCGGATTTTTGGCCTGGTCCAAGCTTGGCCTCGCCCGGCCTTCTACGGGCCCGGGCCAGCCCAGCCTGTTGCCTAGGACCAGGCTTGGGCCGCCACCTCGGCCTGCCCGGACGCCCGGTCCATTGGAAAGAGACCGACCCGGTTAAGGCTGGCACCTTCCCCAGCCGGGGCTCCTATCCATCTTCAACATTTCAGTTGTGCTAACTCAACAAAGTGGATGAGAAAATTCAACATTATATTTGAACATGTTCAACATTTAAGACACAGAATGTTGGGTTGGGATTGTACATACAAGATGTTGAAGTTGGAATCAAGATATGTTGAAACTATAAATTCAGAATGTTGATAACTGAAACTCCGGTATTCTTCTTCTTTTCACGGGCTATGGGCCAGCCCGTCCCTTTATTTGCGGTTGTGTTTTCCCGGCTGCCCGACCCGAAAATGGCCCAAGGGCCCGGGCTTGGACTATCGTCTCGGCACGCAAGACAGCCCAGTCCGGTCCGATGGAAGGTAGGGTTGGGCCACCCAGGGCCAGGGCCAGACCGGGACGCCCATTTGTACATCTATACCATTTGGTTACGAGCCATAGCTCGTCGTGCCACATGTGTGACTACCACCAAAATAAAGTGGCTGCTTGGTTGGGTACTAGCTTTAGTCAGGTGAATGAGATAGTGCAGGGAGAGAATCCCACCAGTCACAGACGATGTGGCTTTTTGTGGTATGCAACCAAACAGACTTTGAATTCGAAAATACGTGCAACATTAAATCTCCAAATATTTTTTTGTAAAATATTATTTCTAAATATCTATGAAATGATATTTATATTGTATCATAAATTTTAATATATTTTTATATATAATTATCTGAAGTTGTATCTCTAGAAGTGAGAAAGATAATTATTTAGAGTCGAAGGGAGTAGATGGTATTGCATTTTTGTTCTTGGATCTTCTAAGTGTTTAAAGTATTGGTTTAATCTACCACGGAATTGACTTTTTCTTAGAAGAGATGGGTCGACAGAAAACAAGCATTCCACCCCCCCCCCCCCCAAATGCTCTTGTACACCTTCTCTCCCAAAATAAGTGTTCTGGTTGACTTTTGGATTTAACGATTGACCCTTCGTTTTATTTAAAAAAATTATACAAATGTTGAGTCAAATATGACTTGATTAAAGTATCTATGATGATAAAATAAGTTATTAAAAATAATTAAAAATTTTAATAACAAGTTAAATAAGACGTCAAACGTGGAACTCAAAATTCAATTGGTGCAATTATTTAGTATTTGTTTTACCTTCATTTTAGAAAACAATTTTTTTGAGCGAAATTTTAGAAAACAAATGGCCGGCCCTTTGCGCGATACCCTTTTTATTAGGCCAAAAGTCACTGGGCTGGAGGCCCCGTGCTGTGCGCGCGTGCATGCAAATAGACACCTGGCCCATAAAGATGGCTTCTCCAAGTGACCAGACGCCGTCGGCCCATAAATACGGCCCATAAACAAACGCTGGCCGCCAGGAAACAAAGGACGAAGTGTCCAAGTGACCAACGCCGCCAGCGTCGGCGACGAACACTACCCTACGGGCCCTACCATGCTCGTCCGCCTCCGCCACCTGCGTGCGGCGGCGGCGACGGTGTAAGAGTCGTCGGAAACGTACGGAAACAACTAGGGAAGCCGGTGCGCATCGTAGTCCTCAATCGGTGAGATGTATCGATGTTTCTTCTGGCTCTAAAACTGTCCACTTTTTTGTTTTTCTGTTTATTATAAGGAAGAAAAGTCTATTTTACTAATCTGAGCAATTTTTTTGTTATTTATATTATTCATCTATGTAAAAATTAATTAAACTTTGTGAGCTGTTGGAATGATACATCAATAGATCTTTCAACTGCCTGCTTTAGCATTTGATCCAATCAGAACTTTTTTTAGGAAAGATCCAATTGGAACTTATTTGCAAACGTCTTTTGCTCGGCAGTGCTCGCATCCCTTTTGGATGCAGCATTTTAGAAGATATATTTATTTGCAAACGTTCATATTTGCACATTACAATCATCTGTACCCAAATTTCACGCCAACTTTGACACTGAAATATCTGTTAGACTGTTACTGGAGTGATCTGCACCAACAGGTGGATCCGTGGATGTAGAAATATTTTTTCGAAATGGGGATGTAGAAATGCAGTAAAAGGTAGGCAGGCTGCCCTTACAACCTTGCTGGGCTGACAGTTACAGCAGAGGCCTGTAGTAACTTAATCGATGAGTGGTACACTGCTGATTACCCCTGTGAGCTGAGGGATTTAATTTTGGTAAAATGCAATTTTTGGCATTTGCTTAAATTTCACCTCCAAAAATAATCTCAAGTACTAGCATTATTCATCTTTTTTAACTAAAACCAGTTGCTGCCGGATAACACGGTCAACATCCAAACCTTTTTATGTTTTACGGCATCGTTTTGCCACGGTCAAGGTTAGTGATGGGAGTAGTTCTGAAGACACATATTTTTCAGATATCTGGAACCGATCTTTCCTTTCGTCATCAAAAAGCAGGGGTCATCCTCTATTCACATTCTTGCGATGATGTAGAAGTTTGTGTTGAATACAGCAAGCAATCATCTTGACAGATAAGTTTGAGCAAAATTTTTGCAGGGAATATTTGAATACAATTTTAAGTCGTTGTCACCAATCAAAGCTCAGTGTATGGTTACATCTTTTCTCCAAGAACTGGATAAGGAGAGAAAAAATGCCCTGAATGCCTAGGTAACAAGTTATGCTTTGTGTATCTACAAATAAAGCTGTAGGAGAAAAGATAAGTGTTGAGAATTCAAGAAAACGAAGCATGCTTCTGCACAGTTCTCTCTTATCCCCTTCCATGGGTCCTCAGGTACTGAAATTGTCCTGCTATTCTATTATTATGGACCTGATACTTGTCTCAATCAGCGACCCTACAGTTTCTCGTCACTACTTTGGGATGGACCAGAGTCCAAAGGTATGTGGTATACCATTATGGTAAGGCTTGCATGTAGTAGCTGAAGTGTCAATCTCATCCATGACTATGATTTCATTTTCTATGGATATATTTCAACGCGCACATAACAAAATGGCAGGACACAAGTGAAGGATAACAAAAATGTTATCTTATTCACCCAATCAATATGGTCGATATGTTAATTGACAAGTGGAGTTACAGGTAGCCTTCATGCATGCTGTTAGGCTTTACGATGTAGGTTCAGATATTGAAGATTTTGCAAGCATCAGTTCATTTACACAGCTCAAGAAAGGTGGCTATGCCTCCTTTCTTGTTTTCTTTTAAGTTGTGGTCCCTCTTAGGCCTGCACTTTCATCCACCCAGCAAATATCTGTATGTCTGACGCCCTTCTTTCTGGATGCTCCACGTTCATCAACAATCACATGACATGGGTTACATGGGCCTTTAGCACATGTAAAGTACTCATGTTGTCATGTGTGGTGCCTTCTAAGTATAATGCCATGGCTTCATGTTACTGGATTATCCTCATTGAAGCTGAAATGATTGTGTCCTGATCCCACCTTCAAGCAGGGAGGATCATGATTCATGAATCAGGACAGTGATGAACCGAGGCACCGTTGGACATTATACCGGAAGAAGGAAGCTCACATCAGGAAAGCAGTGCGCTATCGAGTTAACATTAAAACTGTGCAGAGTGCAGACATCAACCATTTGTCCATACTCAGCTTGTATAAACGCCTAGTGCGTTAGTTGTATCCCTGGAGACCAGGAGTTCAAATTGAAACTTGACTTGTTTTGGTGTCTGTTTTAGAGTCTTCGGATGGGACTTTGTCCACTAAACAATGAGGCTAACTATCTAATGCACTGTTGGCGTCCGGTTGCTATGATTCTGAAGATTTTGTCCTGGACGGATGATCGATATCTAAATGTGGCTCGGAATGCATACCACGGTATTGGGGTGCTGGGATCATGAAATCAGTTTTGAGCGATTCTGTTCTGGCAATTACACTTTCCAGTTTCTACGAGGAAAATTCAATATTATTGGACCTTTTCCCTTAGAAAACCATTTGTGTATTGTCACATTGCAGCAATCATCGGGGACTGTGCAATGGCGGCTGGACCGATAAGAACGAAGGACGAGAAGAAATCCCAGTAGGATGGAGCTATCATGAAGTAATTGGACTTAGAAATTTGGATAAGGAAATTGCGTGTGGCAGATACAGTTGCATAAGCATGCCTTATCCAAGACCATCACTTTTCATATCTGTACATCCTTTGCCTAGCCTGACACATTCTGTTTGGGCATGTGGGTGCAGCATTAAGGCCTTGTTTAGTTGGAGAAGTTGGTAAAAGTTGGAGATATGAATAGTGCATTGGTAAACGTGTCTGTGAGAGAAGATGCGACTCGATGTGACTGGAAAGTTGGTGAAAGTTGACGATTTAAACAAGGCCTAAAAATATGTAGTTGAGTCCTGTGGCATAGAACCTGTAGAATGGGATAATAGGGGTCTTGGGCGTTGAAATTTTGTCGTCATGGCAGTCTAAATCAGATCATTACCTATTGATTAGGTCACTGATCTTTTTCCGTCTCATAATGTTTATACTTGTAGAGTTTAAAATTTATCTCAAAATAATTGCACACTTCCTCTTCCCAAGGTTCAATGATTGCAACATTATAGGATAGTACTTTTAGGTGGGACCCACATGGGACCCGCGTATGTTTAGGCGGCACCCACGTGGGACCCATGTAATGTTTAGGCAGGACCCATGTGGGACCTCGGCGGGACCCACGTGGGACCCTTGTAATGTTTAGGCAGGACCGACGTGGGACCCTCGTAATGTTTAGGTGGGACCCACACGGGACCCCGTAATGTTTAGGCGAGACCCACGTACGTTTAGGTGGGACCCACATGAGACCTATGTATTGTTTGGATAAAGGGCAATTTTATAATTTTACCATAGCCTGGTTTACATGCAGATCCTAGAAGTGCAAATATATTATGGGACAGAGGGTGTAAAGTATTTATTGGTTGTTATACATGCTTCAAGGTTTCTCTGCCCAGGTTACTTTCGGATCGTCCGGTTATTGTTGGAGATGCCATGCCACTTGGACAGAGTTGAGCAGAAACGTGTACGACAGGACAGTAGCAAAGGAGGAAGGGCAATAGCTTGCACGTAGCATCTTGGCAGGACAAATGTTTTGTCGTTTTGAGTGCTTAGGCAAAGGAAAAAGTGATCTCACCTTACTGAATGACCAAGTTTTAGTTGTATGTGATATCTCAAAGCATCAGACCCTTATGCAAGTTGAATGTTAGTTCAGCTTGGCTTTCTTTTGCTTTCAATATGTCAGAGATATGGCGCAACGAATTTCTTGGTCCATGTTGCTAGAATTTTTATAAGATATGTTGATGACAAGCTGAATTTTTTGAGTTGTGATAAGGCTCATCTCCACGTTTGCTTCTATTCCTTTTGGTTCCTGCATTTCATATGATAATATGGTAGGTATCAGTGATGAAGAATCGTTCTGAACCTGAATTTCTCCTGGCCCTAAGACTCAAACATGATAAACAGATCAGATTTGGATTGGGTCAAGCGGTTGTAAGGTGCTTGATTCGCTGCATGTTTCATCGGTGGAAAGCAGATAGAACAGTATATCACCAAAATGGATAGATACATTTTATAGCTGCATCTTGGTTACTAGTACTTTTCAGTCACTTTCTGAGTATTTGGCATCTTGCAGCAGGAAAGTACGGAAACAGAGCAACATCAGATAAAATGGAGATTTCCCAGATCCTATTATTTGTTTATTTCTGTTAGTCTATTGTTGGCTGTAATAATCAATTATGGTTTATATTTATTGTATCCTTTGACCTTTTCTGTTTGTCTTCAGTCTATTTGATTGTCCATAAGACATTGCATCCAGGCGCCTTGCACCATGCAATTTGGTGGATATGAACAGGGGAAAAGAAGGGAATATATCCTTTCTGTCCATTTATTTCTCTTTTGTGTCGATTAGTTGCTTCAAAACTTTACAAGCCCTACCCAGATATGTAAGTTTGGTCAGTAAATTGGTTGAAAGTTCGAGGTCAAAAGTTTATGAGTTTCCCAACTACCACGTGGGGTCACATGTCTTAGAATTGCTCAAATCGAAAAATGTCAATCTAGGCCGTCGACGTGGCCGATCCGATGGCCGAGAAATTGCGGGTGATGTGGCGCGATGTGGTGTTCCGGTTTGGGTCCAAGTTTCATATTGTAGAGATATGGTCAAAAGGATGTTACGATTGAACTGGAATATATGGTCAAAAGGTATAGACTCAACCATGATCATCGGTTAGCCAGTATTTCGCATAGTAAGATGTTTCCACATAACAAATACAAAAGGGAACTAGAGTGAGTTGGTATAGTGTTGTTGGATGCTTCCAGTTCCGACACTCTTATGCCCTCTTTGGTAGAACTCCGTGCCCTAAGACTGACCACAGTGTTGGCAGCAACCGATGCTGAACCAGGGAAGAAAGGGTCCAAGCGTTGGAGTCTGCCATTGTGGGGGCGATACTGAAAAGCAAAATTGAGCTGGCGAGGTGTGCTCATGAGTCGATGCTGGCTCAGTAAAGAATTGATTCTGGCCTTCAGTATCGCCCTACTACCTTCACATGTGTATTGAGGAGGAACATTGTGCATGTGTTACTCGGCGTCGCTTTGAGGTGTTAGGAATATATTTTTTCGACATCGGTGACGCTGTGACTAGTCTTACTCTCTTTGTGAATGTCACCATGCAACTGAAGTTCCCTGTCGATGCAATTTGTACAGTGCTACTGGTTGTTCTGATTTCATAATAACATATGAAGATGTGGCCTTATTTTGGGAAGCGGCTGTAATTTCTGATTACATGATCATGCACAAATGTCTTCAGATTTTACATGGAAATTACATGTTCAATTGTAGTCTGCTATGCCCTGTAAATTCCAATAGTTTATTGGTGAAAAAAAACGTTGCACTCATTTCAGTTTGGCAGTTTCAGTAATTGTTTACCCTTGTATTCTAGAAAACAAAATCTTATTTTCTGTATATGATTGGTGATACACTTAACTCACAAGCGTGCAGGCTGATGAGTGATGGTGTAGGCATGAATTGATGCTTCTTGATCAAGCAAGAGACAGACTTTTGGTTGCCTAACACATGACCTCATGTTGTCAAACAGCATCTGTCGCTTCACCTGTCAATCCAAAGAAGTTGATATGTCTCTCACAATCTTATCCAATCAACTACCCAACTGAATAACAGTTTGATGGATGCCTATCTACGATGCACTACATTTTTTTTAGGAAACACGAGGGGTTACCCTACTGGTTATATATTAATTAATAATTAATTATGGAAATACAAAAGGACGGAGACTCAGGAAACAGAAAAAGAAACTAAAAAAAGCAGAAGAGTTATGGAATATCTCTCTCTCTCTCTCAATGGTGCATATATCATTTCCTCAGTCAGTTATGGAATCTGCTCAAAAATTGTGTGGCAATTTCTGTTGAGATTGAAATAGTGTCTGTTATGGTTGGCCATCGTAAATTTCTTGTGAGAGATGAGTGAATGCTGAGTTTTTTTAAAAAAATGATAGAAAGGTCTGATCAAGGGAATACTATCTCTACTTTTAAATTCTAACTCACAGTATATGTACCTTAGGAACATTATAGAAAAAAGTGTACGCATCATACCATCATCATTAAAAGGAAACTTCTTTATGTGGTCCCATACTGCCATGCCCTTCCATGAACAAAATGCTTAGGCTTCAAGCGTTTTTGCTACTCTTAGCTGCCAGTTCATCATAGCCTTCATATCTCAAGCTAATTTCAGGTGAGCTCTTTTACAATGATTGGCAAGTACCATGGTACTACCAGGATATAGAATCCAACGGTGGGAAAAATATCTAAGTACCTAAAAGTACCCATTCAAAAGTCCTAAAAAGTACCAAAATTGTGGGACCAAGTACCAGATAAATGGGCCCAACTAATTATTTTATTTTATTTTTAAAATAAAAAGAAAGGGTATATACGTCTTTTCCGCCGATGTAGGGGAGGAGGCGTTGGGAAAAAATTATTGTGATATGTTGTGGGAGGCTATATTCTAATCAGGGTATATGAAAGTACTAATATACCCTTATTATTATTTATTTGATTCTTCAAAATTCTAGTTAAAGTACCGGTGAGTACTAGAAAAAGTACTTACAGTACCTGCAAGTACCTGGTAGTACCAGCTGGTACTTGCCAATCATTGTAAAAGAGCTCATTTGAGGTACCCTCTCTTCAACAGCAATCCTTCGTATCTTGAGTAGTATCCCTTTTATGATGGCATTACTTCACATTTGGTGCCTAATTTTCTACGCAAAGTTTACTACGATCGTGGAAGACGTGTTAAGTTTTTTTTTTTAAAAAAAAGTCACATTAGAAAAACATGAGGAGTGAACTGTGAACAGTATGGAATTAGATCTAACCACAATGCCAAATTCTTAGATAAATATGTGCAGGATAGCAGGTGATGAGCGACGAGTTGGAGTTGTTTGGCTTGGCGCGTGCGGCCAAACCAAGGGATCTCACGGTTTTCAATTGCTGTGCTGAACGGCGGAACCTCACATGGAACCAGCCGCACATGAAAGCACCGTTCAGACTTCAGAGATGCATGAAGGTACGGAAAGGGGAAAAGTTAAGGGTCATGCTCATGGTTTTGCTTCCAAAATATTGGATACTGTTTTGACACGGCATGCGCTGTGCGTCTCTTGAGCATTTCACATTTTTGTAAACATTGCTTATCTTCTTTCTTTTGGGTGAATTGTTTTTTATTCATGTAATTCCACTTGCTCAGCCTTTGATCCAATCTTGATTTGCCATGTGCTGTGAATCGATTGAGCATTTCTTATTTTTGAAGATAATGTTCTTCTATATACACATCCTCAACAATTGATCCAATCTTGATCCAGCCCATGGCATATCTCTTAGGTGCGTTTCTCATTTTGCTGGTAACTTTTTTATTTACACATGAATCAAACATATTAATTAGACTACATCCTGATGCTCTCAGAATTTTAACAGTTTGCAGCTAACTGCTTCTAGGACACACACATGATATTTCTCAATCTCAGTAAACAGTTTCTGTTTCATCCATGTTGTGATACCAATGCCGTACAACTTTACAGGATACTGTAAAATATGATTACAGTATCTAAACAGACAACGTTGATTCCTGTTAAAAAAAAGGCTCCATTTGTACTTTTGCTCTGATGCAGACCGATCATAGATCTGTTTAGTGAGTTCTGTTTAAGAAGTCAATATCAGTGTGACAAACTTTTATCCTGTAAACTAGTATCCCCTCTTAGTTCGGTTTCAATATAATCATGACAAAGAGTAGAAAGTATCGTGGGTAGTCCATTAGCTCCAGCATGTATGATGTCCAAATACTTCAGCATTTAGGTTAGAATTATTATCAATTATATTGCCGCGCTAGTCTTCATCTCCCTCCCTAATCTGGTCGGTTTTCCTTTCCTAGATTTTGTTGTGATGCATCAGCATGGGCGCATCTTATTCCATGGTTGATCTTTCACTTTCAAGCTTATGATTGTCACTAACCCAAATTGAGGACAGTAGTGTCATGATCCACTGCATCTAACAAAGCTGTTGTTCTGTCTCAAATTTTGTTTACCATTTTGTCTCGTTATCTTTGTTTTCTTGTGGCAAAATATGTATCGTTATCTAATGATCAACAACGCACTGAAATGTTTAGTTTGTCTTATCCATGGGTTATCATTTATCTAATTATAACTATGCTGACATTAAACTTTCTCAATCACGCTACAAGAATAGGGAAGTTTCTGCCTCTGTGGCATATATTTCGGGTTCTTATATTTCTGCCCCAAAAGAAGACGTGCAAGGACCATCCCCATTGTCACACAAGGACATTTTTTTTGGAAGTGGCCATTGTTGATACTACTTGCCAGTGTAATTTCTTTCGTGGAGACTACTCTATCGTAGGATTTGCAACCAATGATCTGATTATTGCATTTTTCTCATAAATATACAGGAGAATTATTCATCTTTTTGTTAGGAATACGAAAATGCATTACAATTTCTTTAACGTGGAGTGCTGGAAGTAGATTAGGCTCATTCCTTTTGGCAGTAGATTTGGTTTTGTTATTAGGTATTAATTGTTGCCGTTGCATGAGATTTGGCAGCTGATGAGATGTTGCTAACTCAACACTGGTGAGCATGCAAAAGGTCGTTGGGTGTATCGTCAATTGGACGGCACGTCCTGCGGTGGGGTTTACGGCATCTACTAATTGTGCCTCCTCTCCCTAATCTCCTCGTCGCAATGTTTGTCGGTGCAGTAGTGTTGCCGGGAGCAATGATCCATCGAAAGCTTTTGGTTGGTGATAGATCATATCTCTTTCAGGTGGGGATAACACAATCTGAGCTTTTTTTGTGTGTCACCGATGAAAAAGCAAGATGGCCGGATTCCAGGACAATCGGTGGCGCCACCGCCACGCGCTATTTTATCATTCACCGAAGTGATGCTTGCAACGGAAAGGCTGAAAGAACAGCCTGCTTTAACCACTGATCCGGTGGTGCCAGAGCTCTCTAATTATGTTTAGTGTCAACAGAAACTTACAACCGTGGAAGTTAGAACATCCCTCCCTTGTGATAGCTACATGTTGTTGTTGCCTATGTGAGCACCTTTCGTGCATGCTGTCTGAATGTACGTTCAAAACAGTAGGTCAAAATTATGCGAGCGTCTGTGTATGTATTGTGTTTTCGAAAAAAAAAATTAGTGTGGAGCAGTAATACTTAAAATGGAAAAGGTAAAGACAGAATTATAATCAAGTGAAAACAAAAAATGGGGATAATTGTAGACTGCAAGATTGATCAGGAGATAACAATGACGATCAATGTGAAACATGTCTTTGGCACATGCAGTTGTGCTTTCAGATCAGCAATGTGCATTAGGGGCACAAAGCTAATTAAATAGCAAATGCAGTCGTGGGCATTACTGTTCCCTGTCATTTTTAAATTTTTGGATAGCCCATTAGGCTAGTATAGAGGATGCAGATCCAGCTCGTACATGCAAAACGTCAAAAAGGAGGCTGCATGCTCATAAGATTAAATAATATCTCCAGCGCCTTTTTTTTTTCTTTTGCCTTATCACATCTATCAGCAAGGTGATTAGGAAAGTGCATGGAATCAAATGGTGCATTGATGCAATGATTGACCAGCAGTGTCCTGTGTGCAGGCCCAGGGGCCAGGGAGGAGGAATCACCCATTGCGTGAGGCAGAGCCACAAAGCATCTTAGACTTGCACGGATATGTCATACTGTAGACTGTACCCATGTAACTTGATGTTAACGAATCCATGCGAGTATATGTTCTAGTTCAATCACATTTGCACAAAATTGGCCAAGCACATCATGTGGTCACTCACGCGTGCAGCTTTCATTCAGAGCCCCACACATAATTTCAGTGAAATTATGGTGCCAGAGGGTTTCCTGTCAGCACGGACGCGTTTCAGTGAAACGTATGCGTTCGATTTCGTCTGGGGATTTTTGCAACCATAATTTTTCATGAAATTCGTTGGAGAAAAAAAGGTCGTGGTCGTTAGCTCACTGTCACCGTCTCACTCGCATTTGCAGAAAAGGTCGTGGCGTTAGCTAAAGAGAGTTCTTACATCTTTAAGAGGCACAGCTTTTGTTGCTCGTGAGTGGGCTGGTGCCTCGATGGTGCACATCAGTGCCGGCTCTAAAAATGCTCAGGAGTTCTTTGTTTCCTCAGAGTACGGACGATGGAAGCCGACGCCAGGATGCGATCTTCCACTCCAAAGCTGTGCAGTAAGCATGCAGTCTATGCAGATGTAGTTTTGTTTTCAGAAAAAAAAAAAGGCCAAGGTGCTTACTGCTTTTGTCTGTGTGAGAAGATACGATCTGTCTTATCTGATTCCAGCGTGCCATTTCGACGGCAGAAAACACGGTGACGTGAGACGCGAGCGTTTGTAGCAGAATTGGCAGCATACACGCGACAAAGACATGTACAGTCATCGAAGAAGCCATTGAAGTATTGAACTATGAGCAAGTCTTGTGGTTATTTTTCCAAATCTTATTAGCTTTCGAAATGAAAAAAAAATGTACGGGAACCAGGCCCAACAGATGCGTGTATTGTCAGTTTGTAATTATACCAACCGGTCGTGCATCTCAGGGCTAGGCTGGGTTTCAAGCCTGAACAAGTGACGCCGACACAACTAAACGTCCGTGCAGCATTATTCTTGAGACTATTGTTTAGAAAGGTTAAAAAAAACTGGTCACCCACCAAAATACGTTGAGTTTTGGAAAACGTGTTCGGTAAGCAAGAGAAATAGAAAAAAGTTGGATAAATAATATGTTTTTAGGTAAATTTTTGTATGCAGCTACTGGTTCCCTTTCCACTCCGATGCCTCCCGGTGACAGTATTCGTCTGATCGTCTCCTGGTTAATTTGGTCGCCTCATGCAAAGACTTTCTAGAACAACCATCAGGGACGAGCGGACGAGAGTACCTGCCAAGAGTCAGCACACGTACAAGGCTGGTGTACGACCAATGCCAGGGTTGCCCTCAAAGAAGGGAGACGCCGTTCTATTGATGTATCTTCTTTTTTTTCAGGCTTTGGCCTCTCAGATAATCTTTCAACTGATGCCTTGCTTATCCATGACTTCCAGTTTCCACTTTAGCTGAAACTCACCAGATGCTCATGAACGGTGGCATCAAGTTTGAATGACCATCCCTCGCCGGGAAAAATTGTCACTGGTCTGACTCCAACCCAGTTGCTTAATTGTCTTCTTCTCTAGAAGCTCCCGAGCTTTCCATGTTTGTTTCTGAAAGAAAAACACGTCTTTTTGAAAGAACTACAGAGACCAGCGTTTTTTTTTATCCGACAAATTAGTGAACTCGCTCATGGCATACCATGAAATTATGAGAAGAGAAGATAAATAGGCATGCTCATGTATATTGTACGAAATCCAACCAAAATATTTCCAGAAAAAAATTACGATATTTATGCCAAATACCTAAACCACACTAACTCAACACTCCAACAAAAAAAAAAGGTAAACAAAAAATAGTCCAAGGAGTGAGTGTGTTTTTTTTTTTGAAGAAATCCAGGGAGTGAGTGTGGGGGCCACATTTTCCCTCCACCCAGGGCCCAGAGCTCCTTTCCCTCCCCCTCCCCTGTTCGACGCCAACTGAACTGAATAGCCGCCCCTCCCTACGGCAGAGGCCTTCCCTTCTGGCCTTTCTTCTACCTGCTCTGCTCCAGCTTTCCACTTGTGTTCTGGCTTCCACCACCCATCACTCCACTCCTCTGTTCCTCCTCTTGCTTGCCGCCTCGTCCAAACGGTAAACAGCTAGCGCTGCTGATCCAAACGCGAGGGGAAAAGATCAAAAGCGCAGCAGGTGAGGTGAAGGAATCGGAAACCACGAACGCATTCCCACTCATCACCCATCACTCCTCATCAGATATATAGCTCACCGGTCACCACCACCACTCCTTCCCATCCTCCTCCTCCTCCCGTCCTCCGCCATTGCCCCTCCAAGAACTCACACGGAGACACAGAGGCCGGCCGTCGTGGGCCCGGCGCCACACCAGCCATGACCGGCGGCGTGCTCCTCCTCGCCATGGCGGTGACGGCGGCCGTCGTCATCGGCGGCTCGTCGCCGGCCAATGCCGCGGTGTCGTACGACCACAAGGCCGTGGTGATCAACGGGCAGCGGCGCGTCCTCATCTCCGGCTCCATCCACTACCCTCGCAGCACGCCGGAGATGTGGCCGGACCTCCTCCAGAAGGCCAAGGACGGCGGCCTCGACGTGGTCCAGACCTACGTCTTCTGGAACGGCCACGAGCCCGTGCAGGGGCAGTACTACTTCTCCGACCGCTACGACCTCGTCCGCTTCGTCAAGCTCGCCAAGCAGGCCGGCCTCTTCGTCCACCTCCGCATCGGCCCCTACGTCTGCGCCGAGTGGAACTTCGGGTGCGTGCGCCATCCATGGCGACCTCCTTCATCTTCATCAATTCAGCAAAATTGTGCCTGCATTCTTGTTCAATTAGCTTAAATTTTAATGTGTTCTGCCACGGATGGATGTTGATGCTTGCGTGCAGAGGCTTCCCGGTGTGGCTCAAGTACGTGCCGGGGATCAGCTTCAGGACGGACAACGGGCCGTTCAAGGCGGCGATGCAGACGTTCGTGGAGAAGATCGTGTCGATGATGAAGTCGGAGGGGCTCTTCGAGTGGCAGGGTGGGCCCATCATCCTCGCGCAGGTGGAGAACGAGTACGGGCCCATGGAGTCCGTCATGGGCGGCGGCGCAAAGCCCTACGCCAACTGGGCCGCCAAGATGGCCGTCGCCACCGGCGCCGGCGTGCCATGGGTCATGTGCAAGCAAGACGACGCCCCTGACCCCGTGGTAACTACTCTACTAGTCTAGTAGTAGTTAACAAACAACAGTCTCTACTTTGCTTTGGACCTTTGGTTTAGTTTAACCACTCTGGTTGACGTCCTCGGCGTGGTCCGGTCGACGCAATTATCTCGGGCGATTAACCTGTCGCCGTCGTGGTTAATGGCGCCATAATCAGCCACCTCGCTTTCTTGTTCGATCGCCGCGTCGAACGGTGGCCGCGGCGCCGTTAGGACATCGCTGCCAAGGCGGTCCCCTGCTTTGCTTTCCAGCTCGCACAGCTGCCAACTTTGCTTGCTGCCAAACAATTATGCCTTGTACCAATTCTTTCGTGATGCTTACAAGTTACAATTCAGTTATACGAGCGTGCTTCATTTACTTTGATATACAATACACTGTACAGTAGATTCTTTGATCTCGCTAATTACCTTCATATAAGTGAATTAATCCTTTGCCTCGTGGAAATGGTGATTGGCATCGCCAGATCAACACCTGCAACGGGTTCTACTGCGACTACTTCACCCCCAACTCCAACAGCAAGCCCAACATGTGGACCGAGGCCTGGAGTGGCTGGTTCACGGCGTTCGGCAAGCCGGTGCCGCACCGGCCGGTGGAGGACCTGGCCTTCGCCGTCGCGAGGTTCATCCAGAAGGGCGGCTCCTTCGTCAATTACTACATGGTGAGTGAGTCGCCTACTTGCTGATAGCGAGCGAGTGAGGGTGAGGCTGGCACGATCCAGCTGAGCTGCCACATCACATGGGTCAGCCAAGTCACATGAGATGCTTTGCAGGATGCGTGTGATTCTTTCCTTATTTTATGGATAATGATGCTTAAGTAGCATGTGCTTGATTCTTCTTCAGTACCATGGTGGGACCAACTTCGACCGGACCTCTGGCGGGCCCTTCATCGCCACCAGCTACGACTACGATGCACCCATCGACGAATACGGTATGAAGCCATGGAGATTTCAGTTCTTGTGGGACAGATAAGAGGAAGAGAATTGGTACAAAATGCTCCAACACGATGTTCTGACTTCTGAATGTGCTTCTCTGATTCTTCAGGTTTGCTCAGGCAGCCGAAATGGGGTCACCTGAGGGACCTGCACAAGGCCATCAAGCAGGCCGAGCCGGCGCTCATCTCCGGCGACCCTACTGTCCAGTCCATCGGCAACTACGAGAAGGTCTCTAACTAAATATATATAAAGAAAAGAAAATCTGACACACACATCTCTCCTCTGAGAAATGTTCAGAGTTGCTGATGGATTGAGCGGTTGCGTTTGTTCGTTCAGGCGTACGTGTTCAAGTCGAGCAGCGGCGCCTGCGCGGCGTTCCTGTCCAACTACAAGACCAACGCGGCGGCGAGCGTGGTGTTCAACGGGCGGCGCTACAATCTCCCGGCATGGTCCATCAGCGTCCTGCCGGACTGCAAGACCGCCGTGTTCAACACCGCCACCGTGCAGGAGCCGTCGGCTCCGGCGACGATGAGCCCCGCCATTGGTGGCTTCTCGTGGCAGTCGTACAGCGAGGCCACCAATGCGCTTGACGACCGCGCCTTCACCAAGGACGGCCTCGTTGAGCAGCTCAGCATGACGTGGGACAAGTCCGACTACCTGTGGTACACCACATAGTGAGTCACTCTGTGCCATCCCTGAACCTTTGTTCTCTTCCATTCGGCTTGCTGATCTCTGAAGATCACCTCTGATCTGATCTGTTTTGTTTGCTGCAGCGTCAACATCGACTCGAACGAGCAGTTCCTGAAGTCCGGGAAGTGGCCGCAGCTGACCATCTACTCCGCTGGCCATGCCCTTCAGGTGTTCGTCAACGGGCAATCATACGGTACGGACTGAATTTTCTATCTGTTTTATCCGAGCTGCATCGTGTGATCGATTGGTCAACTAAAGATCACAGAATTTAAGTGTTCGATCCTTGGTTTTCTCTACCGCAGGCACCGCGTATGGCGGCTACGACAGCCCCAAGCTGACGTACAGCGGGTACGTGAAGATGTGGCAGGGCAGCAACAAGATCTCCATCCTCAGCGCCGCAGTTGGCCTCCCTGTAAGTTCTGGTCGCCGCCATACTCTGAATCTTCCTTCCTCCATTGCCACTCTTCTTCCAAATCATAGTTCTGACTATCCGTAATGAGCCTGAATCATGAATATTCTCTCTTGGTCCGTGTCGTCCTGCAGAACCAGGGCACCCATTACGAGGCGTGGAACGTCGGCGTGCTCGGGCCGGTGACACTGTCCGGCCTGAACGAGGGGAAGAGGGACCTCAGTAACCAGAAATGGACCTACCAGGTAGCTAGATGCTCGTCGATCATCTGCTCAAACTGATGAAATGCTCCACTCTCCTCTGCTCCTCTCTGTTCCTCTGCATCTGCACAAACTGACCAATCTTGCCATCTCCGGCGACACCGCATGCAGATCGGCCTACACGGCGAGTCGCTGGGCGTGCACTCCGCCGCCGGGACCTCATCCGTCGAGTGGGGCAGCGCCGCCGGGAACCAGCCCGTGACATGGCACAAGGTCAGTGTCCTAACATCCAACATTGCCACAAGGCTAGTCTTCCATGCATTTCTGTTCCATTTCTGAGACTCTGTACGTGACCGTGATCGTCAGGCCTACTTCAACGCGCCAGCAGGCAGCGCGCCGGTGGCCCTGGATATGAGCAGCATGGGGAAAGGCCAGGCCTGGGTGAACGGGCACCACATCGGCCGGTACTGGTCGTACAAGGCCTCCGGCGGCGGCTGCGGCGGCTGTGGCTACGCCGGAACCTACAGCGAGACCAAGTGCCAGACCAGCTGCGGCGACATCTCCCAGAGGTACTACCACGTCCCGAGGTCATGGCTGAACCCCAGCGGCAACCTGCTGGTGGTGTTCGAGGAGTTCGGCGGCGACCTGTCCGGCGTCAAGCTGCTGACCAGGACGACATGAGGAGGAAACAGGGGAAGACGAAGACAGGAGAGGAGGAGGTTGAACTGTGAATAATTCGCTGGGAGAAGATGAAGAAAGTGCCCACACAGAGAGACACACATGATGCCAAATTCTTTCTTGTTCGTATAGATATGAATACGGCGTAGATAAGGACACGAACTCGTGATCATTATACGTACGTACACAGAAAAAGTAGTATTTATGGAGTTGGCCACCAGCACAGTTGCAGGAACTGCAGCTTCGGAACGGCCGGCAGGTACACAGTCACTGTTGAACAGTAGTATGATTTTTCTCTGCAGTTTGCACCAATCTCAAGGCACGCAGATGATTCATTTCATTAGGATAAATTTGCAGCATTTTGAGTTATGGATGGGTTATTTATGAAACGATGCCTTATTGTATACTTGTATGAATGGTCGAAGAGGAAAAATAAGAATTCTTTTCCCACTTCTTTGTCACTCTCTTCCTTCTTTGTCCCCTTGAGGCCTTGAAATTGCGAAAATGATGATTATCCTTTTTCGCTTATGCAAATGTTTTGAAGATGCAGAAATGCAGATAGTAAGTTGTGATCTGTACAGCTGAGATGAGGAGATATCAAGATGATGAGCCAAAGCTTTTCGTTGTACTGTTTCAGCTCCGCAGCTGCAAGCCTGAACTCTGAAATATACGCAACCAAATTAAAATTAAGTTGAAAATATAAATGGAAGAGGAACGTGGTAGTTTGACCCACGAATGGAAAAGGTAAAGGACCAGCCGACCGCTGGACGACAGGACCTCAATTCACCTGGCCATGGACGATTTTGCACCCTGCGGTATGTACCAAATGCCCTGTTACAACTTACAACTTACGGGTACGGATCCAACCAGCTCATCTGAACTCAAAATGCAAGGCGAGTAGCCAAGCATTCTAGAAATTGACCTTAGATTCACAACATCGGAAACACTGCAATTAGAAATCAACAAGGCCCCACAAGGCTACAAGGATGGACCAGAGTGGTAAACCACTGCCCAGTGCTCGAGTGCTCACTCCCAGTGTCACTGATACTGAGCCCGCAGTGGTCCCCGCACAGAAAGCATGCAATTAGCACACATTGGCTGCCTAGATGGCTAGATTGGGAGCTGGTGAGCAGTTCCCATCTTCGCCCAACCACCATGAACGGCATGTATTACGCATGTCGGCGTGCACGCAGCTTGCATCCACCCATGCACTTGCATTTGCAATTGCATAACGGCCTGCCTTGCAATTAGGATGATCCATATCGACGTCAATGATTCCGGCGGTTGGTACGCGATTGGTGGTTGCCGTGTTGTTTGTTTATCTTATCCGTGCGGCGTTCTTTTCAATCATGTGTGATGGTGTGATATTTAGGAGACTAGGACAGAGCCGATGGCGATGAGACCAAAGGTGACAATTATTATTTTTTATTTCTTGGCTACAGTGCCTCTTCTTCTTCGTGCTGCTATGTGCCTCTTCTTTCCCCCCGCGCCTGCTGGTGCGTCTCGTCTTGTTTGTTCTCCCCCGCTTGCTAATACGTCTCGTCTTCTTTGTCCTGCTCGTGCCAGAGCAGTTTTACCATCGATAGCACCTTGCCCCGGCGGCGTCTTAAACCTGTCTCCGCCGGGGTACTGGTTGAAAACCCGGTCCTCTACTGCATATATCGATGTCTGCCGCTACCTACGTACTATGTTTTGAAAAAAAAAATGTCAATTAATTATAGTGCATCTTCTAGGATAATGGCGTATTGTAGCCCATATCATGAAAAAATACGATGTTGTAGCTCATGTAATTCACGCCTGGAAATACTACTGCGTGTGGTTGATAGTTACTGTGTCGCATAAGGCCACTCTAGGTCGCTGCCTAATGGGATTATACCAGACACATATTCCTTTAGAGACAATATAGCTTTGCACAGTTGCACAGGGGTTGCGAATTGATCATAGGTCAACTGATTGGGTTTTTTTTTATGAAACCTATCTACCAGGGTTTAAATCCTCGATTTGGCACTGGATTTATTCTAGGATACTGGTGCTATGCACTCGGTGGTAGGCGACGTCCCCGTCGACAGCGAGACGCCTGTGGTGACTTGGTGAATCTCAATATCCCGGCTCAGTTCTTCGTAAGTACTCATAATTTAGGATTTGCGGAAGTATATTTATAGAGGTGAGTATGCGTGCATGTTGCACATCTGTGTAATTTTTTTCTAAAAAAACTTTGCACAGGGGGTTAAGGAAGTTATTGCGAGGGGATTTCTTGTGACCTTCAGCGCGACCAGGCGCCATGCGCCAATGGTTGGAAGGCAGATTATATAGATGTCCAAATTAGGCGGTCTAGTTTTGGGCCTGTCGTCACCGTGTCGTGCCTGGCCTGGTACAAATGCCACAGCGTCTCCGGCTAGCCCACAGGCTACACCGACGGCCCAGGCGCGGGCCCATTTCATGCCCAGCTACCTCGTCCATTCCTGGGCTCGAATTGCAGCACAGTGAGAAAAGGAAAAAGTCCTACCGACCTCCCTGGACATCAGGCCCGGTCTAAATTTCCTCTCTACACCGTAAAACCAGGTAACCAGCCTCCCTCGAGTTTTGAAACCGTACAATTTACCTCTCTCGACCGGCTATAAGCGGTTCCGAAGTCGGTTTGTCTTTTTAGTTTTTTATTTTTTTCGGCTGAAACTTTGAAAAATCATAGTAAATCAAAGGAAAATCATAAAATGGAAAATTCAATTTTTTTGGACTCCGTATAAGTACATAAACACATAAAATATATAATATGATATTCTTTAGTATAAATTTTTAAATATGGATTTAGACTTATTTTTTACCATAGTTGTCGGCGAATTATGCTGACAACGTTCTCGAGGGGGTGCCCCGAGAGAAGGGTTTAGGGAGAAGTCGTCGAGAATCTAGAGCCGAAGGTGACAAGAGACGACTTAGACAGGTTCGGGTCGCCGGAGCGTAATACCCTACGTCCTGTATGGTGTATCTTGTATTGATGAGATTGTTTTTGAGGGGGTCCCTGCCTCCCCTTATATAGTCCGGAGGGCAGGGTTACGTGGGAACCGTATAGGACTAGGAGACCTTTACAACTTTATCTCTAATTCCCTGATACAGTCTATCCAAACCGACTAGGACTAATCCTTATCTTGTGCGTCAAGTCTTGTACATGGGCCGTCAGGGTTGTTTAGTCCGTCAGGACTCTACACCCACAATAGTTAAATTGAATAATATGTAAATACATTTTCTATTGTCCAGTAATAGTGAAATTTTTGTGATGAGCTAATTATTGTATGATTCAACTATATTAAAAAAATTCATACTTATTGAATCATGTCTAACTTATTTAAAGATTTATTTAGGGCAAAACATACTTTAAATAAATCTAGGTTATATATGATCCATTGAGTATAAAATTTTTAATACACTTGAAGCATACAATAAGTAGGCTGCCATAAAAATTTCACCATGATTGGACTATAGAAAATGCACTTACGAATTATTCTATTTAACTATAGTAAAAATATAGATCTAAATCTATAATAAAAAATTTGTACTAAACCATATCATATTATATATTTTATGTGTTGATGTACTTATGTGGAGTCAAAAAAATTAAATTTTTCATTTTATGATTTTTCTTTGATTTAATATATATTTTTAATTTTTTGGCAAAATAAAGAAAAAAAAATACAAAACCGTCTTCAAAACCGCTTATATCCGTCCGAGGGAGGTAAAAAGTTTAGTTTCAAAACTTAAGGGAGGCTGGTTATCTGGTTTCGTGATTTAGAAAAAAAATTTAGACTTTGCGTAATGTCCCGGAGGCGAAAAGGACTTTTTCCGTGAGGAAACTTCAAAACTTTCAGCTCTTTTTTTGTTGTCGTCTCAAAATAAAACGCGGGAACCGTGCTCCCGTGTAATTGGCCGCGAGGCCGCGAGAAACCAACTCCCAACAATGGAGCAGTGGCTGCCGCTGTTTGGCCACCTCCTCGCCTGCCCCGTCGCCAACGCCGCCACGTTCTCCTCCTCCCCCGCCTCCGGCGACTGCCCCAGCTCACCTCCCCCGGCGGCCGCGCTCCTCCGCCTCCTCCTCTCCCCCGCGCCCACGCTCCCCGCCTCCGACCCCACGGCCGACATCATCCTCTTCCACACCCTCCCACCCTTCCTCCAATCCCAGGCGCTCTCCTTCCTCGCCTCCTCCGCCGGCCTCCTCGACTCACACCTCCTCCGCGCCCTTGCCGTCCGCATCCTCTCTGCCCCGCCTGGCCGGTCTGGATTCTGGGCCCGCCGCGGCGCCCGCCAGCTGCTCGACGGATTGCCCGAGGGAGAAGGCGTGCCTGGTGTCGCCTCTGAGGAGTTCATTGATGGGTTCCATGAGCCGCCTCCTTGGCTTAAAGAAATGGCGGTGCGGGCGCGTCCTGTTCTGCCGTGGCTCCCTGTTGATTGCCGGAGTGTGATGGGGAGCAGGACACGGGGTGGTAGGGATGGTTTGAACGGGATTGGGTTGGAGACTTTGGTGCTTTCCCAAGATGAGGATGTGCACATGCAGGAGGTTGGAAGCGTTCTGCCGCCTCAGGCTCCTCCGCGTGGGGATTCGGTTGTGCAGAGAGCACTGGCAATGCGGAAGGAGATTGTGACGGTGGAATCTGTGTTGGTGGCTCAACGAGTGGTGAAGGATTTGCAAGAACTTTGTGTTGAGTCCAGGAATGCTGCGGCAGTGCTTAGCTTAGTACAGCCGTGGGAAGCTGATGATGAAACTCTAAGGGTCTTGCTCTCCAATCTAGTGCTTCAGGAGGTTGGAGTGCGTGGAGGAGGGCCAGCACTTGTTCTTTGTTCTGTTTTCCTACCACAGTTACTCGAGCTTCAAAGACCACCTTCATCGGTTCTTCTTTCTGCTGCGTTGGATTTCTGCAAGCGCCACCCAGCTGCAGCATTGGAGGCTGTACTCTTTCCGCTGATTCTTAGGGAGGGCGGGCTGAATGTGCCCCAGTGTGATGTGCTAACACGTATCGTCAAGGAATGCATGCATCCACTGCACGTCACTGCTTTCTGCCATAGGCTGCTTTCAGGGGAGGAGCAAGAGCGGAAACCAGTTTGTATGCCTCAGCATCATGAGAGTGTTGGCGCTCATTTGGTCTGGACGGAATCTCTGTTTGCACTATTTTACAGCATTCTCAGTCAAGATATTTGCTTGACACCAAGCACCATTGATGAGCTAATTTCTGTGATTGATGAGTGGGCACCAGAGCTCTCAAGGTCATTGAAATTTGGCAACTTTCTGCTGTCCTTTGTGTTAAAGTGTTGGCATCAATGTAAGAATCAGAGGGTTTGCCTTGAGAGAGCTGCTGAGAGAACCAATACTTTCCTGACTAAAGCTATATTGGCGAAACTGCGCCCTGCAAGTTGAAGTTACGCTGCTTAATAAAGCATTTAAATCAAGAACTTGTGAGTCTACATTTCTACTTATATCAGCTGATGTTTAATTCTGTTGAAAGGGCTGTTTGGCTTACTAGGTGCACTCCTATGCATGCACGGTTCTTTAATATCTACTAACTTTAGTTCAAGAACCATTCAAAGCTAAAGACTGATTCTTATACAGAGCAAGTATTTTATTAGTGTACATTATCAATCTTAGCATTTAAGATTCATAAATAAATGATAGCATCGGCATCTTCATAATCAACATGACATTTAAGTGTCTGAAGAAATCCACACCTAATAGTATATCACATTAAGTACAGGTAGTGCAAGCCATTTATTCTTCAAACAGATAAACACTGAAAGTAAAGTACATATTTCAACACCTCACTGTTCCTTAGGAGCACTACATACAAACACATCTACACACTGATGCAGTGTCGCTGAAAAACAAGATGCTTCTTTTCCCCAGGCTTCTGACGTGAGTCACTTTAGTATTTCTTTTGTAGTCTGGAACCTTGATACCTTATCATTGAATTTGGTAGTAGAATAGAAATTAAGATAGTCTTGGAAACGATATTGACTAGGATATGTAAGCTTTGGAGCTGGGCTGATTATGGCATCGTCACCAGGGTTGTAGAATGTTGCAACAGATAGGCGGCTCCCATTCTTGTTGGGAAGAACCCGGTGGCATATGCTCTTGTAGATACCATTGGTCATCACTTCAATCTGATCTCCTAGGTTGACAAAAATTCTATTGCCTTCTGTTGGAGGTACTGGGATCCACTTACCATCTTTCAGAAACTCCAAACCTGGGACTAAATCATCTTGAAAGAGAAGTATGATCCCCCCAGCATCAGTGTGTTCCCTGAGGCCCATCACAAGCTCTGGATGACTGCACTTGGGATACTTTGCCACCTTGATGCCTACAGAAGGTTCTGAAAATGCCTTCTTGATGTAATCCTTGTCTAGCCCAAGATTTTCGCTCATAGCTGCTGCAAGCTGTTCAGCCAATTTGATCACTTCTTCAGCATATTCAAATACTGTTGTTCTGCATGGTTCATTTCATCATGTTAGTTTCCTTGCGAATTTGTGATTTATAATCTACAGAAGATAATTGCTGTACTTGGTAAATCATTTTGCTTCTATTTAAACTTCAAACTCACTGAAGCAGCTTAGGAATATCATGACTATTTGATTTTGGCTGATGACGATACATGAAACTGCACTCCCAGTCAACATTTGATGAAACTTTCTCATCCCCTAGCATTTTTGCCATGCCAGAACCATAGAAGTTCTTCTCCATGTCTTGCTCATAGTATTTGTTCACCAGTCCCTTCATTTTGTTCATGAGGTCCTCACTGACCCCATGATTCTCAAGCTGCCATACAGTTTAGCATGCAAGATGTTAGAAAATATAATGCAATTCTTCTCATCAAGACATGATGCATATTTTGTTACTTACCCAAAAGAAACCCCATTGTGCACAGGCATTGTGTAGGAGTGAAAGGGTCTCTGACCTCTTATCGCCGTACAGCTGAGTGATATTTATCACTGGAATCTCCATTTCCCGAAAAACTGGTATACAATAGTCTAACCAGATGTGTTGTTTGTTCTTCTCAATTTGGTACGCTACATCTACAGCTGGCGAGGTATTTATAGTGGCCGGCCTAGATAGGAATGTTGGGAATATCCTTTTCAAGATTGCTAACATGATTTTGTTTGAGAATGAAGGAAACCTTGCTTTCTCTGAGGTTTATGCAGAAACATGTCCAAATACAGGCTACTAGTCTCATGTTATTTAGCTAACATAGCTTATGTGGCATCCTTCGAAACTCATCAACATGGTTGACCTATGAGCAAAACATGATTGCTATTTGTTTATTCTGCTATTTTTATGCGAGAAAATTGTTTATTCTGTTTACTTTTGTATAATAGTGAATGGTAAAGTCAGTCTTCTCATTGATATAGCTACTTCCCTGCAAGATTCACCCTTTGGATCGGTTCACCGCCCTGAATCATGGTAACGATAGCAATTGCTGGGATGAGTAAAATCTCAACTTTGAGATCTCTTTCAAGTCAGACCAATCATGGAAGTTAGCTTGACTTTGCGATTCAATGCATGCAGACATGTGTTGCAGAGTCAATCACAAATTAGTTAAATTGAATCTGCAACCATTCGTTGCATTTCATAGTTCGATGCAAGCCTAGATTCTCTCAGGGATTTGCTGGATCATGTTTGCAAATTCTTTAAACAGCTAATACCAGTTCTCTGCATGTCAAAATTAGAGTGGGTTCGCTCATCTTTATGCAAACATTGTTAATCTGACGGTTGTTTCATGATTCACTTATCCATTGTTTTGTTTTTGTGTGGCTGGCCCCCTAGTTTGATCTGTTCTGGAAGACCTGGACTTGGTTTTCCCTCGTTCTGCCTGTGGTTGGGAAGGTGACCGAGTTTTACAAGCTACATGTACAATTTGGTGAAATGCCTGCTTTCGATGCTCTAGGTCGAAGTAATCACTTTTTTTGACTGAGTTTCAGAGCGACAGCGTAAGGTTCTAGGCGACGTGGATGGAGCTATACCCCTGTGGAAAGAATTTTAAGTACAGTTGTAAACATCTGAATCCCAAACAAAAGGAATGAACAGTGTGCTTAGATTGCCAGCCAAAATAAAATGCGTCTGAGGTAAAGAATGCGAGCTGATCCTCTTGAATCTGAATGCATTCTTGACTCGGTAATCTGGTTCGAGTCACAGCAAGTGCATGTTGGATCAGTTGCTGTCGATGCTGGATGCTACAGTGCGTCCGTCTCCTTTCACCCTTGCGCAGCTGCCTGCGGATCGGAGATCTTCCAACGCGTCGCTGGCTGCGGATGCGACGCAAGCAATCGTACACGCCCGTAGACGCGGAGGGGGGCAGGGGGCGGTGCCCGGCCGGCCCGAGGGCGCGGCGCCTCCTGCGCGTCGGCATGACGTAGGAGGGGTGAGCAGGTTGGGCCTTGGGGTTCCGGGCCCGTGGGCTAATAATGAGGTTAAGTTAGCCCACGGGCCACGGTTTCATTTTTACGGGGTTCAAACAGATCTTTTGTGAAGTCCAGTGAGTACGGACCGTTGTACAACAGGGCCGTGACCTGGTCGGTCTGTTGGCAGCAGAAGCAACACTGGTTAACAACATAAAGACCGTGAGAAAAAAAAAATTTCATAACCCACAAACTGATTATTCAAACAAGATTTAAAATTAAGACTGTGTTTTTTAAATAAGATATTCAAAACTAGACAACAATTTCAGTTATTTTCTTTTGGAATAATTTTTTTTTTGAAGGTGCAACAATTTATCAGATTTTAACATTTAGAATTGATATAAATAAATGAGGAACAAAATTTGTTCAATTGGAACAAAAATAAATACATGAGGAACAAAAAAGTAAACAAATGGATGAGCAAAAATATGTTAAAGTGATAATAAAATATAATGGTGGAATAGAACTTTGAACATTTAGAACAAACCACCTAAAACTCGACAAATAAAAGTTTATTCAAGTGGAACAAAATCATATACAAGAGGAAAATATTTTTTTTGAACACATAGGATAAATCATCCAAACTCATCAAAAAATCGTTCAGGTATAACAAGATGTTTTAACAAGAATTGAACATATAAAAAGAATAATCTAAAATTGAGAAAAAAATAAATGGTATACAATAATAGCAAACATTTACTCAAATGGAACATATTATCCAAATCTAGGGAACACATTTTTATTTAAATTAACCAAAACATTCCATGGAGGAAAAAAAACTTAAACATCTAGAGAACATAATTCATATAGAAGGGCAATCAAATTCTTTGAGGAAACGTGTAACAATGTAATACGAATTAATAAAAATATGTTATCATATATAACTACACAATACTTTTGTAAAAAAAATCAGTTGACAGAATAAGCAACTATGAAAACATAAACAATATAAATAAAATATAAAGTAAAAAGTAAAAAAGCATACTGGGGAAAGATTACTCCACCTTGGCAGTTGTGGCATTTGGCAATCGCAAGAAGCCTTGGCCAACGGAGTTGACCACCAGCCGCCCTTCGCATTTCTTCTCCAGTGTTGTTGCCGCCTTGCCGGTGTAGATGATGTGGCGGTCCATCGAACTCGAAAAGCGAATCCAAATTACTGTATCAATTTTCAATGTTTAATGCTTCCGTTTGCGAACCCCCTCTAAGACCGGCAACACAAATAGGCGGACCTTCGAAAAGAGAACATTATATGCCTACTTAGAACGTGGCCTGTTAACAACTTAACCAAATTGTTTTCTTAAAGAGAGATGATCCAATGCATCATACATTCATACTGTATGGCCAAGCACTAAGGCGCCAATACTCGGAGTACATGCCGATCACGTACATGATGAGATCGATCCGAGTATCCGACGCCCTCCCACTTCATGCCCTCCACTACGCACCACCGTCCACACCCCCAATGGTCAAATCGCCATTTCTTTTAAGCCCATGATGATCTGTGCTATCTTCTTCACTTGAAGCAGCTCGCCACCAAACGAGGTTCCATTTTGCATACTCCAAAGAAACTCTCGTGCCATCGCACATTGATTCGCAATTCCCACGGCGACGCCGGCCATGGAGTCCGGCGAGCTCGCCGCCTTGAGGGAAACCGAAGCAGCAGCACCGGCGGCGGTGGCGCCAGAACCTGCCATTATTGTCAGCGAGGAGGCCGCCGAGCCAGCTGCCCACGCGAGCGAACCGGCGGCAGAGGAAACGGCGCCACAGGTTGAGGAAGCAGAGGCCTCCGCGGCAGTGGATGGCGGCGGCGTCGGCAAGTCTCCGAGCTCGAGCCCAGCACCGGCGTCGCCGTCCATGGCGAAGGAGCGGCAGATCCCCGTGGACCCCGCGTCGCTGCGGCGTCTGGGCATGGTGGCGGACGAGGACTCGCCCCTCTCGGCGCCGTCCGTGCTCACCGAGGTGGTGGCGCGTTCGTCCCCGCTCCTTCCTCCGCTCCGGCGCCCCACGTTCGTCGGCGCCAGCCTCCCCTGCTCCGCCGTCTCCTCCCCCGTCCACGGCGCCAAGTGGGACGACCAGCAGCAGCAACAGTCTGCCACCAACCACAGCCCGACCACCTCCGCGCTGCGCTCCCTCGCCCGGCAGCACTCGGCGGCGCTCGCCAGGCTCGTCGCCGCACCATCGCCGCCGTCCACTCTGTCGAGGTCCGCGTCGCGCGCCGAGGGGAGGACGACCATGGCGGCCTCGCAGCACGACGACGACGACGAGGAGGATGAGCACGGAGAGCCGAGTAGTATGCTCGCCGCCGACGATGGCGCCGGCTTCACGTGCAGCGCGCTGTGCATGTTCATCCCGGGCTTCTCGAGGAAGAAGACGCCCTCCTTCGCCGCCGCCGGTGGCACAGCCATGTCGAGGCAGCCGTCGGGGTTGAGGCCGCGACGAAGCAGCGCGTCGCGGGTGGCGTCGCTGGAGCGGTTCGAGTGCGGGTCGTGGAGCCCACCTCCGCCTCCGGCGCAGGACGTCGAGGCGGAGGTTGCCTGCCACGCGAGGGAGGTGGCCAAGACGAGCTGCGCGGCGGCGGCGGACGACGCGGAGGCGCCGGTGAAGATGGCGTTCGTGTTCGACGGGGAGACGACGACGCCCACGACGCCCACGGCGGCGACGAGGGGGATACTGAAGAACTCGGCGTCGTCGAGGCTGGCGGACTCGGCGAGGCCGTCGACGTCGTCGGCGTCGCAGCGGCACGTGAGGTTCTCGACGGCGGTGGCGGGGGATTTGGCGGCCGCGTCGTGCCCGACGTCGCCGTGCATCACGCCGCGCCTGGCGAGGGCCAGGGCCGAGTTCAACGCCTTCTTGGAGGCGCAGAGCGCGTAGGTGGTGGCAGGCGTGCGTGCACTTGTGTTTCTGTTTATGATGATGGGCAATGGCAATCTGGCATTCTCTTGCCCGGCGGCGATTTTGGTTGCAACCGTGCGGCCACAGGCGGCGAGCATTTCGTTTCGGTCGATGCATGGCCATTTGTTTCCCCCCTGCGTCGACCTTCTTCGATTTTGTTTTTATTGTGCAAGGACATGCCTTGTGTACGGAATTCAAATCACATGAGTGGCATATAGCTTTTGCTCAAATCTTTGTATGGAGGAGTGCAGTAACAGATCTTGAGGTGAGAAATCCGACAGACTCCCCTCTAGAAAGGTATGGATACATATGTAGCATAGGTCTTAAAAAACAAGGGCAATCTATATGTTCTCTCATATCTAATGAAATTATGCATTGTCATTTCAAATCTTGATGGAACTACGTGAAGGGTGCAAATTGCGCCGGCTAAAGTATCACGCCGGATATCTGGTTGCCCCTCAGGTTCAGTGTCTGGAGCTTCTGGAGCAATTCGATCGATGCTGGAATGGAGCCAGTGATTCGGTTGCCAGGCACTGACAAAACAGTGAGGTTGGAGAGCTTGCTCATGTCAGATGGCAGTTCGCCGCCCAGCCGGTTGTTTTCCTCATAGAACCGCTCGAGTGCTGGTGCCGATGTCGGAAAGGAGCCGGAGAACATGTTGTTCCCCATCATAATCCATTTGATGTTTGGGGATATCTGTGCCGGGAGAGTGCCCGTGAAGCTGTTGTTCTGAATTATCACCGAGATCAGCTTGGGCAAGGACGACCATATTTTGGCGGGGAAGTCGCCTGAGAAGTTGTTGCCGCACCCTTGATCGTCGCTGGGTTCTGTCCTGCGGAACATCCACGTCGTCTTGGAGGCCACCAGGTCGCGAGGAGAGCCACCGGAGGAACTCCTCTGACGCACCGTTCCTCGCCGTGGCGTTGAACGACCTGCACAGGTGTGGGTGAAGCTCCAGCGCCGGGTAGTACGGCACGTACACCGCCGTTGCTCTGGTCGGGTCGTCGGTTAGGCATTCGTATTGCCGCATCCGGTTGTGGAAGATCACCTCCAGCGCGTATTGGTTTGTATTCGATGTTCCGAATTTTGGATTTGCGGAGGAGCATGATTTGCGTGCGGTTATGGAAGGGAGTGGGGAGGCGACGCCGAGGGACGACGGGAAAGAGCGACGCGAAGGTTTTTTTTTGCGACACGACTATCCTTCTCTGCCTTTTTTGGAGTAATATATAATATAAAATATATATTTTTAGGAGTATATAGAGAAGAGAATAGAAGAGATAGAGATAGAGATTTCATTCTCAATGACACATGATCATCTATTGTGTGACAAATGGTGTATTCATTTCAGCTACTTATGGTGGGCTGTAGCTGTTACTGCAGTGGCCTACAAAGTGAGCGTGCGATTGCTGGTAGCTATAGTAGTATCCTGACTTGCAAAAGAAACACAGCCAAATAGATCTAAAGTTGATGCCACTTTGTGTCGGTCCAAGATAAAACGACACTCTGATCGACAGATCTAGCATGCAGGCGCACGCAACACTAAAAGACCGGCAAGCATGTCATATCCAGAAATAGACAAACAAATATTATGAAATTGCTTTGATGATCAACGTCTATCATGTTATATTAAATATTAGCATATAAAACTGCTATTTGCACGGGCCATCTACCTAGTTCAAAATTTCAAATCACTTGAGTGACATATAGCTTTTCCTCCAATTTTTTGTATGGAGGAGTGATCTTGAGGTGAGAAATCCGACAGGCTCCCCTCTAGAAATGTATTGACAGATATGTAGCATAAGTCTTAAAAACAATCTACATGTTCTCTCCTATCTAATGAAATTATCCATTGGCATTTCAAATCTTGATGGAACTACGTGAAGGGTCCAAATTGCGACGGCTAGAGTATCACGCCGGATATCCGGTTGCCCCTCAGGTTCAGTGTCTGGAGCTTCTGAAGCAATTTGATCGATGCTGGAATGGAGCCAGTGATTCGGTTGCCAGGCACTAACAAAACAGTGAGGTTGGAGAGTTTGCTCATGTCAGGTGGCAATTCGCCGCACAGCCGGTTGTTTTCCGCATAGAACGCCTCGAGTGCTGGTGCCGATGTCGGAAAGGAGCCGGAGAACATGTTGTTGCCCATGTAAATCCATTTGATGTTGGGGGATATCTGTGCCGGGAGAGTGCCCGTGAAGCTGTTGTTCTGGATCATCACCCAGGTCAGCTTGGGGCACGAGGACCATATTTTGGTGGGGAAGTCACCTGAGAAGTTGTTGTTGAAGACGACGATGCCCAAGAGCTTCCCGTTGGCGCAGAGTGTCTCTCGCAGTGGGCCCGAGAGGTTGTTGTTGGACACCTCGAAGCTGTTGAGCGGCGAGTGCTTGCCGAGCTCCGTTGGGAGCTCGCCGGAGAGCCGGTTGTTGAACTGACGGATGTCTCTGAGCCGCGTCAGCAGCCCGATGCTCGCCGGGATTGTGCCGGAGAGCTGGTTCCGGTAAAGGAACAGATAGGCGACGTTCTTGAGATTGCCAAAGTCCTCTGGTATCTCCCCGGTGAGCTGATTCATCGACACATCAAGCTCAATCAGGCTCAGCGCCGTGACGTTGCGCGTCAGATCGCCGGAGAAGCCATTGTCGTACAGGTATAGGTACCTGAGCTTCTCACGGTGCCACACCCACGCTGGGATCGAACCGGTGAGCTTGTTGTATGCCAAGGAGAACAGAGTGAGCTCCGTGAGGCTGGCCAGCTCCTCAGGGATCTGCCCAGTGAGGCTCATTTCGTCCATCCAGAGGTAGGTGAGGTTGGTGAGCTTGGCCAACTCCGTGGGTATCGGCGCCGGCGCGAACGTGTTTTTGGCCAGCGTGAGGACCTTGAGCCCGGCGAGGTTGCTTATCTCTGTCGCCGGGTACACTCCCGTGAAGGCGTTGTTGTCTAGGAGCAGGGACTGAAGCGCCGGGAGCCTCGCCACTGTGGGCGGAAGCTCGCTGGAGAAGCCGTTGGAGGAGAGGTTGAGGTGCTCCATCGTCTCCGGCGAGATGCGGTCGATGTCGCGCGGGAGCGGGCCGGAGAACTGGTTGTAGGAGAGGTCGAGGTACCGGAGCTCGGCGCAGGCATAGAGCGCGGCGGAGGGGAAGGCGCCGGTAAGGTTGTTGTAGGAGAGGTCGAGGCGGGCGAGGCTCCGGAGCGCGCACACCGACGCCGGGACGGAGCCGGTGAGATTCTGGTCAGACAGGGCCAGCCCGGTGACGGGCCCACCGCTGCCCGCTGCGCAGGTGACGCCGGTCCAGCTGCAGTGGTCGGGGGCGGCGGCGGGGTCCCAGGAATTGAGCTGCGGGGGGTTGCCCCATTCCTTCTTGACAGCGAGCAGAGTGTCGCGGTCGCCGGCGCCGGCAGTGGGCTGGGAGCAGGCCCCGCCGGCGAGGAGGAGGAAGAGGAGCAAGACGATGAGGAGAGGGAAGCGGCAGCAGGCTGGGAGCGGCCCTGCCATTATTTTAGTCGGAAGCTTCCTCGGCGGTGAGGTGAGCAGTGAGCTCCCGAGCAGCTGAGGTGGAGAGGGGAAACCGGGAAGAGGCGAGGAAAGCGTGTGCGAGTTGCGACGCCGTGAGAGTGGGGAGCGGGCGCGAAATAGGCTTTGCAAGTCTCTGGTCAACGAGTCAACGCTCCCTCAGCAAATAATTAATTAATAACGACAAATGGTGGGGTCACATGCTGCGGGAAGCCGTCCTCGGCGGCGCGGCAACAAGCTGCCGTGCGTGCTGGTGTCGTAACTCTCCTGCCCCGGCACGTCGAGCTCCGGCAGGTACGCATGGCCGGCGTGGCGTGCTCCGGCGGGGATGCATGGCCTGGTCCGACCGCCTCGAGCTGCACGAGGCACGGGCTCCCGGCCGCCAAGAGGCCAAACTGTTCGCCGTTCTCCACAGCTGCCCGGGCTCAAGGCGAGGCGACTAAGGAGAAAGAGAGGGATGAGATGTGCCGACGTGGAGAGACAGGGTACCAGGATATTTTGCGTTATGCATTGGGGTTGAGTTTTATGTCGACAAACATTTAGGACGAAAGAGAGTAATAAATATGACATTTAATAAGAGATTGTGACTGTATTTTCTTTTTGGAAATGTCATATTAAAGAAAGAAGCTTTCATTGAAAGTTAGGTCTTGTTTACTATGTAGCCATAGTTTTTTTTTTTTTTGCAAATGTCATATTGAATGTTTAGGTACTAATTAGAAATATCAAATATAGACTAATTACACAGATGAAATGTAAACCGCGAGACAAAATATATTAAGTCTAATTAGTTCATTAGTTGGTTAGCATTGACAATAGGTGGTAATAGCCGTATTTTTTCACAAACAACTCTGCAACCACTTATTAGTAGGTGGGCTGAAATAAAACCACAGTTTAATCAACCATCCGTCTCCCTCTTTCTGTGGGCATTGAGCCTTTGTAAACTTCATGTAAATATCCCAAAAATTTTACATCAATATGTAAAAAAGGTAGGAGCCTCCATGATGATTACTAATAAACAAATAAATTAAATTAGGTAATTCCTTAACAGACTCAAGCGGGAGTACCTTAATCGTCTAACCTCTGAGGACTAACTTGTTAATAAATAGATTAGTGATCAATTTCTGTAATTAGGAATTAATTAAATATTGTAATTAGTATTAATGACATCACCGGCAGTTAGCAATAGGCTATGTCGGTTTTTCCCAAAGGGCCACACCGAGAGGGCCATTTGTCCCTTTGGCCTAGTATAAATATGTAAGCAATGGTCCCCTTCAATGAATACCAATCATTCCCTCATTCCATTGTTACTAGACCAGGGGGCGCGCTTACGCGCACCCAGCCCCGAGAACTATTTCTTCTTGTGAAATTTATGATCAAACTAAAAACGTCAGCCTGAATTTGGGTTTTTTTTTAAAAACATGGAGACAAGATATAGAAAGTAAAATGTCAGTTAAACCAGCCTTCATTTATGATCAAACTGAATTTATGATCAAACTAAAAGCATCAGCCTTCATTATCCCTCGTCAATTAAACCAGAAGATAGAAGACACAACAAACGTCAAATAAAATAGGAGACAAAAGATTTCTCTTCTTTCATGGCGTTAACTCTTCTGCCCTCATGACTACCCCTAGAATCTCGGTCTTCATACCGTTCTGATCTTGATTGATTCACCATCCCTAGAACTCCAATGAGTGTTTGTATGTTTCTGAAAGCATAATAGAAGCATCGGAATAGGATGGTAGCATGGTTACTCTATATATAGTTACATATAAAAATTACTGATAGGCTGTAAAGGCATAAATAAATGGGCAAATATTTCCAACAAGTAAATGTAGAACTATAGGGATTGCCTGATGTCAATTGGCATCATTAGAACCCTATGCATGTGTGTAAAAAAAAGTGCAGTTTGCTATAAAAAGAGCCTAGCACATCTTGAAACAAAGAAACATGAGTGAACTTGCCAGAAGCATTGTTCAAAACTAATGTGATACTCATTTTATAGCAAGTAATGAATCTGAAAAGAATGTTTTGTACCAATCTGTCACTGCATGTCAAATACTGGCTTATTTATTTACTGGTGAATAATCCTACAATAATGCATTGAGGGCAGCTATCGCCCTACCTGTTCATCATTGGAAATTTTGCATGATGCTCCACGATTACACTCGCCTTTCTAGAAAGCATAGCACATGCCACGGCTCTTTGGTACATCATGGTGCTTGTCATGCTCCCATCGTGCACCTCTAGAATTCAATAGTTGAAATAACAAATTTCAGAAACAATGAAAAATGACAAATTTCATTCCAAATATGTACCCTGTGCATAGAAAAGAACATAAGCAGTGAATGAAAAGATTTTAAACCAATAGTAACACCAAAATGCCACATACCACATATATAGGAAACATGGACTAAGGATTAGTCAATTTAGTTAAAAAAAAAATTAAACCATCCTTTTGAGCAGTAGAAAGATATCATCTTCCCTATGAATACGACCCATCATATATTTAACAATATGAATGAATATGCATTTCTACAAAGACATGGCAAAACCATTACGACTATGAGACCTTAAAGCCCCAAACACATAATAGCACCAAGATCTAAAAGACAGCATAGAAAAATGATATAGATAGAGCCCATTTAATCAA
Organism: Digitaria exilis; assembly: GCA_015342445.1. Classification (NCBI taxonomy): domain Eukaryota; kingdom Viridiplantae; phylum Streptophyta; class Magnoliopsida; order Poales; family Poaceae; genus Digitaria; species Digitaria exilis. The sequence continues at coordinate 1,795,563 of JACEFO010002671.1, forward strand.
GTACTAACTCTAAAACGGGCATAGGAAATCACCATTATTCAATAATCCATCTGGAACCATTGGAACCTGAAAATTACAGATTCAGATTTAGATGTGTGATTTTGCCAGACGGTTTTGATTTGTTTTTTTTTTATTTCCACACACAGATATATCCAGCGTTAGTAGTCGCCGAGGTGGTCATGGAGGTCCCAGATCCGCTCGAGGACCGCCTCCGTCGTGTCCCACCGTATCACCATGGTCGGCGCTGTAAACACTAAAAGACAACTGTGCAATTCTTTTTCACAAATAGTGGAGTTTAAACTGTCTGCTAAGCAAAGAAAATGATTTCAAAAAAGGAGGAAATAGTCCACAAGCAATGAGTTTTTGCAAATGGACGACAAAAAAAGGCATGAAGCCTCAATATAAATGATCTCAACTGATTTGTATTTGTATATGAAAGAATGCACAGATGACATTGGCAAATAAACATTGGCTTTTTAGAGGAACATATAGTTTTACCTGTTCAAACGAACTGAAAGATAAATTGCTCATTCGATGGCTTTTCAGAGGAACATATAACCTGTTCAAACAAACGGTAAGATACAGAGGATGAGATTATGATTAATCATATAGCAACCCATAGTAGTGCAGAGAGGGAGGGGTGAGGGGGGATGATAACTATTAACTTAAACGGAAAAGGAACTTAACAACTATATTAGAAATCAGCTTCCTAGTGTTGCATTGGTTTTGGACAATTTCGCATAAATTGGATCGAGATAAGTGCAGACAGTTCGGTTGCAGAAATTAGGGGCCAACTAATGCCGAAAATGGTTAGCTTTTTGCTTGTTCACAGCTCAGTTTCCTAGTATTGCAGCATGCTCATAATTTGAGAACCAATGATGTGCCATATTTATATCCCAAAAGCATAGTACCTTCAAATTTTTATCTCATGATGTCAAAGACAAGATCTTTTGGTGTTGAAACAAATCAAAATATATTAAGAATGTTCTAGCAATACATGAAATGTGTCAAAAGAGTCAGTAATGATAAGAAAGAAAGTGGAATTGACAGTGTATAGTATATTGCACGGAGGAACAATGTGTACATACTCATCAAACTCTAAAATTGAGGAAATGCCTACCTTCTCACTCTATGTGCAAATGCCATGAGAAACATGTGCATTTGAGATAAGGTTGAGAAAATCTGAGTGTTACAAAACACTAAGTGGAAAAGTATTGATTCCGGAGCTCTAGTGCACGTGCACCAGCAAGGAACGAGTGATCCTGTGTTATGGCTGAAACTTACCAATTCAAATACAGGACCTTAACAGTTCAATACAGAACGAAGGATGCTCTGAGGTCACAACCATATTTAGGCTACCAAAAAAGTTCAATACACTCAGATGTCATCATTTAACAAAAGGCAAAAGGTCACCTCATTTAACTTGTACCATGCCCATCATACATCTAGATCACAATCACTAAAAAGAAATCAGCACATGCCCTCCCTTTTTTCTAAGAAACCACCACACAATCATCAACTACACGAAGGATAATTTACCTCTTATAGCTAGAATAAAAGGAAAGAGGCATTTTCTCTACCTTTTTCTAGATGAGTGCACAACTCACCTTGAAATCCTGCTAAACCAACCCACGGACCTCGCTGCAGGCAAAGGAAAGACATAGTTGTAGTAACTCAATATGAATCGCATGAAATCCAGTGGAGAAAACATGTTAGAAAGGGCAAGTAACACGAACAAACAGAACTCACATATCTGCACGTGTGTCCAGTTTCAGAAAGCGAATTGTATCAACAGCCGCTCCTAGATCTTGCCCACCGTTGCCATGGCCAGCTACGCTCCTGCACAAGAGCAAAAAGAATGGCATATCAGATCAACACGCAACAACTCCGGAGCTGTAGAAAGAAGGGAAGCACAGGAAACGGACGAAGCTTAGAGATCTACAAGCGTGAGGCTTGGGGAAGTGAACACACAGAGGAAAAAGATCGAGAAGCAGATGCACGGGTCGGTCGCCGTTGGCTGACGCACGACCCTCACCATGTTGATGCTCTATCCGCAGCCGAAGCTCCTCTGTTCCGCCGTCACCGACCATGGCTGCAGGCTGCTGTAGAGGCCAGAGAGATTTGCATGATCTGCGCAGCGATCCACAGGTTGCTCCGTGTTGCTGTGGACCTGTGGTGGCGGCGAGCGTTGGCGACCAGGGAGTGCCGGCGGCATGAAGAGGGAGGGAGGAGAGGGGAGCGTCCTGGGGCAGGTGTGCGGCGGCATGGAGCAGGGGCTATGACGCCGATGTGCAGGTCCTGCTCCTGGTCCGACTCCAGCATGAGGGCGCGGCAGCGGAGCAGCAAGCAGAGCAGGTGTCACGGCGGCGCGGAGGGGAGACGGGGAGAGTTGCTAGGGTTACGGGCGTCCGTGAGAAGCCAGGTGACGGTGAGACAGACCCGTGCTCCCTCATGCCGGCGTGCGGGCTGGGGAGGATTGTAGGGTTAGCTCCGCGTTTAGGATGACAGTATGCCGACGTGCGCCATGGGAGAGAGAGGAGAAGAGATAAGGTTGGGAAGGAGAGAGCGCCGGCCGCCGGGAGAGGTAGAACCGTAGAAGAGAGAGGCGCGGACATGAAGTGGAATGAAGAAAAACTTTTGGTCCGGAGACGGAGGAGCGAGCGACGTGGGCTCTGCTTTTGCGAACACGACGCCCAAAATTCTCTCGTGCGAGCAAAAGGCAGGAGCCTTTAAGATTCTCCGATTCCCTCATTCCATTGTTGCCTTCCAGTTTTCTCATTCACAACACGGTATCACACATGCACGCTCTACTGAGCAACTGAAGAGAAGGAGGCCGACAGGCCTCAACCAAATAAGAGAAGGGAGGCATCAGGCCTCAAACACCCCAAGAAAATGGCTCATATAATCAATAAAGATTTCCCTGAACTTGCATCAGGGTTGAACCACTACAATTTCTTAAACGCATTCTGGGCGATATTTGTGGTCCCATTCATCCATTAACTGGACCATTCAGATACTTATTGATGCATCAACAAGATGGTCCCATGTGTGTTTATTATCCACCAGAAACCATGCTTTCACACGGATCATTGCTCAAATTATCAAATTAAGAGCACACCATCCAGATAATCCTATAAAATCAATAAGGATGGATAATGCCGCTGAGTTTTGCTCAAAAGCTTTCAATGATTATTGTACGGCTTTAGGCATAAACGTGGAACATTCAGTACTTACGTACATACACAAAATGGATTAGCCAAATCTCTTATAAAAAGGCTAAATTAATTGCAAGACCATTACTACAGAATTGCAAATTACCAACATCATGTTGGGGTCATGTGGTATTACACGCCGCTGATTTGATTCAACTAAGACCTACTGCATATCATACGACTTCCTCGTTGCAGTTAGTACATGGAAACCAACCAAGTATTTCCCATCCGTGAAAATTCGGTAGCGCTACATACGTACCGATTTCACCACAACAGCGGACATCAATGGGCCCCCATAGAAAATTGGGGATATATGTGGGGTATAAATCACCGTCAATAATAAAACACCTCGAGCCTCTTACAGGAGACTTATTCACTGCCCGTCATGCTGATTGCATCTTCGATGAGGACAATTTCCCAGCATTAGGGGGAGATACAATGTACCATTCAGAATGCCAGGAAATAAATTGGAATGCCATAGGTATTCAGTCCTATGATCCACGTACTATAGAATCTGAACGTGAAGTTCAAAAGATTATCCACTTGCAAAATATTGCAAATAACCTGCCAGACGCATTTATTGATTATAAAAGTGTCACTAAATCACACAATCCTGCTGTTAATGTACCAGAGAGAGTAGCAATTCCTATTCAAAATCTCCCAAGTCAAAATAAGCGGAGGGGGGACATGGTTACAAAGGATAAGAATAAGGCTCAAAATAAGCCTCCGCGGAAACAAAGGAAGTCTTCTTCCAAAATAGTTAATGCTAATCAACACCGTATTGATAAACATCAATTCGGTAATGAAAATCCAAATAATATTGATGTTCAACAGATACATCACATCCCAAGCACAAATGTGTACACAAATAAAAGTGCTGGGACATCGGAAGACCTTGGCTCTACTACATTGGGAAATATGGAAGAGTCTGAAAGGGTAAATGAAATTTCCATAAATTATATTGATTCTGGAGAACCATTTAATACAAAAACTACAATTTTCGACATTAGTTTTTCTTCCAAGATTGCAAGTAACCTTCAACGTGATCCAGAACCTAAGACCATGGCAGAGTGCATCAAGCGCTCCGACTGGATTAAATGGAAGGAGGCAATCGAGGTAGAATTGCGCTCGCTCAACAAACGAGAGGTATTCTCTGCAGTAATACCTACTCCTCAAAACAGTTTTCCTGTAGGATCAAAATGGGTTTTTTTTCCTAAAAGAAATGAAAACAACAAGGTGGTGAGATACAAAGCGAGGCTTGTAGCACAAGGGTTCACGCAGAGACCCAGCATCGATTTCGATGAAACTTATTCTCCTGTTATGAGTGGTATAACATTCCGATATTTAATATCATTGGCAACTGAAAAAGGTCTATCCATGCATCTCATGGATGTAGTGACAACATATCTTTATGGGTCACTAGATTCAGGTATTTATATGAAAGTTCCTGAAGGACTTGATATTCCGAACAAGAATCATTCTCGCAACATGTATTGTGTAAAACTTCAAAAGTCACTCTATGGCTTAAAACAGTCGGGAAGAATGTGGTACAACTGACTAAAGGAATTCCTTCTAAAGAAGGGTTTTACCAATAATGATGATAGTCCATGTGTATTCATTAAGAAATCTTCAACAGGTTTTTGCATTATATCTGTGTATGTAGATGATCTTAATATCATTGGAAGTATACAAGATATAAATGAAGCACGTAATCATCTCAAGACTGAATTTGAAATAAAAGATTTGGGTAAAACCAAACTTTGCTTAGGACTTCAGCTTGAGCATCTACCTATAGGTATATTAATTCATCAGTCTGCATATATTCAGAAAATTTTGCAGAAATTTAATATGGATAAATCTTATCCATCTAAAAAACCTATGGTCGTTCGATCTCTTGATATGAATAAGGATCAATTTCGACCAAATGATGATGATGAAGAAATATTAGGACATGAAGTACCATATCTAAGTGCAATTGGAGCACTCGTGTATATCGCAAATTGCACAAGATCACACATAGCCTTTGCGGTAAATTTGCTCGCTAGATATAGCGCAGCCCCAACCAAACGCCATTGGGCGAGAATTAAGAATATCTTCTGATATCTCCAAGGAACTATTGACCTTGATTTATTTTATAAATTTGGCTTTAACAAAACCTTAGTAGGTTACACCGATGCTGGCTATATGTCTGATCCTCACAATGCCATATCTCAAACAGGTTTTGTATTTTAACATGGTGGAACAGCTATATCTTGGAAATCATCAAAACAAACTTTAATAACTACATCCACTAATCATTCTAAAATAATTGCATTATATGAGGCTTCACGTGAATATGTATGGCTTCAAAGAATGACAAATAACATACTACAAGCATGTAGTATTGCTCCAATTACAGAACCAACAATTATCTATGAAGATAATCCTGCTTGCATTGCACAAATGAATGCAAGTTATATAAAGAGCAATATTACTAAATACAATACTCCTTATTCTATCCTCATGAGTTACAGAAAAATGGGGAAATTGATATATTGCAAACAAAGTCTTGTGATAATCTTGCAGATTTATTCACTAAATCTTTACCAACATTATTATTCCAGAAATATGCTTTTGGGATTGGTATGAGGAAACTTAACGACCTGCATGTATCAGGGGAGTATCAAACTCCTAAATATAATCTTCTGATTATAAATTGCACTCTTTTCCTAAATGAGTTTTCCTAGCAAGGTTTTTGCTTATACATAGGTTTTTAATGAGGCCATATTCTATAGTATATCTTTAAATTTTCCCCCATAGGGGTTTTAAGAAGATATTCAATATATTATTTCTCCTCATATTTTCCTATTGGGTTTTTTGGGAGATTATATCAGACATGATTCACAGATTATATTGATAATTAATAAACTTATTTATGAGTTTCCTATTAATATGAAGTTTTTATTCAAACAACATGTCATATCATTTTCTCTTTATATTTTCCCACCGGGTTTTTAAAGGAGTTTTAATGGCATCTCAACACATATGATGGTTTCTCCTCAAGATTTTTCCTACTGGATTTTGGAGGACTTTTTCCACAAGATGATCAATCAACTGACGGGGACTACATGAAGAAATTGCTCAAGGGGGAGTGTTAAGAAATAGATTAGTGATCAATTTCTGTAATTAGGGATTAATTAAATATTGTAATTAGTATTAATGACATCACCAACAGTTAGCAATAGTGTTGTGTTCAGATCCAGGAAAAAGTACTTCTCCAACAAGTTTTTCCTATTCACCCCACTCACAGAATACGCTTCCAGTGTACTATTTATCTAAAACTTTCACCCACTCTCCTGAATCTGAACGCAGCCTAGGCTATGTCGGTTTTTCCCAAAGGGCCACACCGATGGCCTAGTATAAATATGTAAACAAGGGTCCCCTTCAATGAATGCCGAATCATTCCCTCATTCCATTGTTGCCTTCCACTCTTCTCATTCACACCATAACTTACGGAAACGAGAGCAAACCGGCAGCACCACCAAAAGCCATCACCACGTGTAAATACAAGAACGGAAACAAAGCTGTACCTGATGTTACGAATTATCAGCAACCTCAGTATCATCAATCATCATTTCCATCTTTCCCTCCCAAAAGCTCCCCATCCTTGATCCTCCTCATTCTCGCCAGCACCTCATCCATAGAGATATCAAACGCGTCCCTCGTGCCACCGTCGAATCCCACCGTGGGATCCTTGTACAGGAACCTCGGGATCATCTTGATCACCTCCTCTCTCATGGCGGCCACCTCCTCGTCGCTGTACCTGCTCAGCACCTCCTCGATCCCTACCTTCCCTTGCAGCACATCATTCTGGTCAACGAACACGTAGTACGACCGGTGATGGCCATCGCTATTTAGGTCGTCCCTGTCGTGCCAGCGATACTGTTTCTCAAAGGTGGATGCCTCGTGGAAGAAGACGGGTATGCACCCCGCCATGACCGCGTCCACGGCGGAGCGGCGCATGAAGGAGTCTCCCGGCGGCTGCAAGCAGAAGCGGGACGAGACGAAGAGGGAGACGACCTTCCACGGCGATCGGCGGCAGCTGACGTGGCCACCACCGCAGTCGAGCATCGCGCAGCGGCCATCGCTGCCATCGCACGCGTCGAAGATGCGGTCGCGGATAGGGAGCGTCCCGTTGGGCCGGCGCGCGCCGGCGAACGCGAAGAGCCATGGCCGTGACGTGGCCCGCACGCGGGCCTGCCACGTGGCCACCTCGCCGGCCGACGACGGGTGGAAGTAGCTCGGGTACGGCACGGGGAAGTAGCCTCGCCGTGGGCGTTCCCAGATGTCGGTCTCGTACGTGAGCACCGTCATGTTCCTTGACTCCGGCTGCTCTAGGAAGCTATTGCCGCACCCTTGATCGTCGCTGGGTTCTTTCCTGCGGAACATCCACGTCGCCTTGGAGGCCACCATAAAGTGGTCACGCCGCCGTGGGTCGCCCAGGAAGGTCGCGACGAGAGCCACCGGAGGAACGCCTCTGACGCCCCATTCCTCGCCGTGGTGTTGAACGACCCGCACAAGTGTGGGTGAAGCTCCAGCGCCGGGTAGTACGGCACGTACACCGCCGTTGCTGTCGTCGGGTCGTCGGTTAGGCATTCGTATTGCCGCATCCGGTTGTGGAAGATCACCTCCAGCGCGTACTGGTTCGTGTTATACCTGCCATGGAAATATGCATGGAGATGTAGATCATGTAAGCAACTCTCACAAACTAATCGGGAACCAAGACTAAAATTGTGTAATATATGCTGAAGGTGTTGTATTGTAGCTCGCCATCCGGTGTCGGGGACGATGTTGGTCTCGCCATCGCTTTCATTGCCGGATCGGCGGAGCGCCATGCCAAGGCCGCCATTGGACATGAGGGGACAAATGCTGTATTCGCTGTCGGACGACGGAGAGCCCTCAGCGCAGACATGGAACCGTGGCGGCAAGTCTAACATGTGCACGTATCGCCCATCGCACGAAGACGATGATGACGTGGACGGCCAGCTGGCGGTGACGACAGGGAAGAAGCTCGTTTTGTTGAACGTGGACAGGAGAGCGACTATCGTCTCGTCGCTGAAGAGGTGGAAGGAATGGTGGAAGTTGAAGTGGAGGAGGAAGGTGAGGAGCCATGAGCCGAGGATGAACAGCCCGCAGAGGAAGTATTTGGGGGAGTTAGTTTCCATTCAGGGATGGACTATGGAAGAAGGGATGATGCGATGATGTGCTGCCCAAGGCAGCTCTAGCTTTGGGGTTTAAAACGGAATTTTAGTACTAAACTAATGACGGAAGTGGTGGAGCAACACTTAGCATCGCAGTACTCCAATTTGGTAAGGGGTTTAGGAATTGGACAATTATATACTGTATCCATACGGAGTATTATAGTGACCTTTGAGATTGGACTTGCAATGTTCTTTGTATATTTGGCTAGTGGGCTCATCCTTTCCCAGTAACCTGGTGGTTTATCCGTTGGCACCAGTAAGGACATCTCTGTTCTTAAAAAAAAAAGGTCAAAATCACTCCCCTCAACTACCAAAAGATAGTTTATGGGGTTATGTAGACTTTGTTTATAGTTGAGGTGGGTATTATGGACTTCTTTCCTAAAAACAAAGATGGTACATCTACCAAGAAGTGCACCTGCACTCAAGGCACTGACCCTCCATATCTCTGGCATGCTTTGCCCCAGGCCCTCCGATATCGCCTCGAGCATTTCTGGACAATGGTTATAACTTATAAGTCGATCATGTGCGGTAAATAATAAAGTTGATGAAAAATTTTGGAGCTTAATTAAAATCCATAGTCCGGCACTGAGCGTTCATTTTTTTTTTTTGTAAAACTATTGTGTTGTATGTTTGGATAAAAGTTTCTCAAAAAAAAAGTTTTTGAAGTTGGAAGAAATTGTTCTATAAATCTAGAAACAATGTTCTAGGTGTCGGATAAATGGTTCTAACATCAATCGTTCATGAAAAGATATTGCATTCGAAAGATAGTTTGACTTGACCTGGGAAATGTTCCAGCTTCACAAAAAAAATGTACAAACTAAGAAATTATGATCTAGCTTTAGGAGAAAGATATTTAAAAGCGTCTTTAGGTCCATATAGACAATTATTTGTTATGCTTTTATCGGGTGCCTAAGGTAATCACCTGACAAATACCAAACCTGCAACCCTATTGTTTGCCTAAAATGAGCAATGAAGGGCAGTCACCAAGGCCCATGGCCTTGTCAACAAAATGACCCGCTTAAATCCCAAGACGAGGGCCCTCTGCGGTGCCACACCATCTCCGACCCGCTCGAGGGTACCACTTACCCCCGAGCGGGAGAAATCTCTGTCTCGTTCGAGGCTCCCCTGTCAAGCCCTCCGAAGGCCCTCGACTCCAGGGGCTCCGTCTCGCTCGAGACCTCCTCAGCCTACGAGGAGACGCACCAGCCTGCTCCTCTGACGGGCGCATTCAATGCCCTGTACGACGGTGCGCCGTAGAAGTCAAAAGGGAATCACTGCGTCCTGCCGGGGAAAAGACTACGTTCATTTCCGCCTGCGCCATCCACTATGCGGCCAACTCCCGATATGGCGCGGGGGGCGCGTCACCCCGTACGATCAGGCTAGCGCTGTGCGGATAGGCCCGCCCTGTGCCATCGACTATGTTAACCACTCTCGCGTCCTTCCTGACGGAAGAACCCTCGATGCAACATGGGACAACCCTCGAAGATATGTACGGATTGGACCCGAAGATGTCGCCGGATAGCGCTACCCCTCGAATACCCCCCTCCCCATGGGCGTGGTGGATCAAATTGTCAACAGTAACCACCATGCCTCTACTGGAGCCGAAGCTGACGCGGCGTCGCATCCCTGCTAAAACGCAAGGTTAGACTAATTTAGCTTCTAGGATACAACTCTGCATGTAATCTCCCCCCCCCCTTGAGCTATAAAAGGGGGAGAGAGGAGCACACCAAGGGGCAGCAAAGAAGAGCAACCACAAGGCCTCCAGCGAATACACACACACATCGCCCCTGATATTTGCACTTGCCTCAATCATTTCTAGCAAGGGACTTGGGAGCTTCTCTCACTCTCCAGCAGTGCTTGTAAACCCCTACTACAAGCACCCCTGGTGCAAGATACATGGTGCTTCCGTACCCATTGCTGGACGTACGGCTCCATGGTCGAAACCAGGATTAACCCTCGAGTACCCGTATCCATCTTGCATAACCATCAGGAGATGTGATTCACATCGTAATCACTTGTTGGTGTCAGACCCACAAATCCGAACACCGACACCTTTACAATGTATCTAGATGATATCAATGATTAAAAGCGTGTGTAACACCATATTAACTTGAAATTATTTGGAAGTGTGTAAAAAGCATCTTTACATAGCTTGTGACATTGAAAACGTAATAAATATCATGTTGCTACGTTTCTAAAATCGTATCAATATGCATATGTACGAACCCATGTAGAAACGCTTTCAAGTGGAGTTACAAACAAAACGTACCTGGGGGGATGTACTACTGCCTTTATAGTTTGGAAGATAAAAAGATTTTGCTACCCCACTGCATTTCCTTCTTATTATGGAAGATCCTCTATAACAGAATCCATTTCTTTGAACTGTCGGAAAACCTGTGTTGAAAGGGCCAAATGGAAGTTCTGAATGAAAATGGCATTACTGATTACTTCCTTGACAATGATGTTGGTGTTCTTTGCAAAGGAGGCTAATTCAGAAAACAGTTGATTTGGTTTTTTTTTTCTTGTTCCACAAATCACTCCAGAAGATCACTGTAGATCCATCAGCAGCCACTGCTGATGCAATTCGTTTAGACACCATTAATATTTACAATGTCTCTCCACCAAACTAAGCCCTTCTCTTGCTGACCAAGAAGCCTTCCATTAGGATAGTAGTGATCCCAAACTAACCAAGCCTAGGGTGTGTTGGCTTGGTGAATAATTCATATAAAAACTTAAGAAGCAGAGCATCATTATGAGAAGAAAGATTGATAACCCTATAACTCCTTGTCTTTTGGGCAGACATACCATAGGCAAGCTGCTTTAGATGGTTTCTTTGAATTTAAATCTGAACCTGTCTAAAGACAATGTTTCCGATATTTATCTTATTATCTAACTTATTTATGACTCCTTTGTGCAACTTTAGCCTTGAGATGTAATAGACTATCCACAAGGATAAGACATAATTTACCATTTCTAGTTTTAGACTATCCATGAGGAGAAGACACAATTTAGAAAACAAATTGTGTTAGGGGGGTAAATTAAACCAAATGGCATAGTTTATGGGGTAAAATAAAAACCAACGCATAGTTTAGGGGGTCATGTGGGGTGATTAATTTAGACTTTTTTTTGAAATATTAAATTATGTCTTCTCCTCATGGATAGTCTAAAACTAGAGATGGTAAAATATGTCTTCTCCGACGGTGGTGCGCCATGGGGAACCTGGATCCGACGGAGGCACTACGGTGGGACAGCGTGGATCTGGCAGAGGCATGATGGTGGGGTGGCGTTGAGCAGGCCTGAGGGCTCACCTGTGGGCTCTGTAATGGGCTCGCCTATTTTTTTACTTGATTAACCGAGGCGGGCATTAAACCACCTTGGTAAATCACTCATTTACTGTGACCTTCAGTCCGAGGAGGTTGCTATGCCCGCCTCGTTAAATCATTTATTTATTGTGAACTTTAGTTCGAGGTGGTTGCTATGCCTGCCTCGGTAATTCACTCATTTAGTGTGACCTTCAGTCCTAGGCGGTTGCTATGTCCACCTTGGTGAATCACTTCTGCCCACCTAGGAAAGGCATTTTTATATATGTGTACTGTTCTTAGGAGCAGCCCTAAATTTGTGAAGGGAAAGGTGCCTTTCCGGCAGCCAAAAGATTGTGATAAAAGTTTTAGTTTCTCCTCTGACGGATTGATGGGTACCATGAATGTTTTGTTGAAATTAACTCTTGGTCATGTGGATTCCGCAAAGTGGTGCAAAAGATTCTTCAGTCATCAGTTGATCAAGGCAGGCTTGATGAATAACAGTGTGTCGTCAGCATATTGTACATTGGAAAGTTATTACCAGCCATATCATCATCGGTAGCTTCAGGAAGTTGAGGTTTTTGGCATTGTTGATAATGGATTGGAGATCTGCAACTAGCACAAAGAGGAGGGGGCCAATGGATCGCCTTGTCTATCCCCTCTTCAACAATGTAATACCTTTTCTGGAGCTTCACTAAAAGCTGATGAAGTGTCAGACATCAAAATGCCTTTGATCCAATTGATCTATTTTTCACCGAAGTTCAGGATTGAGGGAAGTCGATTGGACATTGAACATTTGAACGGCACCATCAGATAGTTTAGGAGAACTCGGTCGATTAGGAATCTTGGATGAGTACGTGTGACTAATTATTAACCAACATTACAGACAGAGCACATGAACAATAAAAAAAGCAAGCAAAATTTCCCTGAATGTCATGAGCCACCGGCAACGACAACTCCATCACTCTTCTCTTTCTTTCCCAAATCCTCCTCTTCCTTGATCATCCTAATCCTCGCAATCACCTCATCAATGGTGATGTCGAACGCATCTCTCGTGTCCCCTGCAAACCTCACTCGCGGGTCCTTGTACACGAACCTCGGGATCATGTTGATCACCTCCTTCCTCATAGCAGCAACCTCTCCATCACTGTAGTACCGGCGGCCATTGTTGCTCTGCTCACTGTGCTCGCTCTGCTGTGGATCCCTCTCATGCCATTGGTACTGCTTCTCGAAGGTGGAGGCCTCGTGGAAGAAGACGGGGATGCACCCCGCCATGACGGCGTCCACGGACGATCGGCGCATGAAGGAGTCACCTATCGGCTGCAGACAGAACCGGGACGAAGCGAAGAGCGCCATGAGCTTCCTCGGCGACCGGCAGTCGTGGCCATGGCCGTCGCAGTCGAGCTTGCCGCAGCTACGGCGAGGAATCGCGGCGTCGCAGGCGTCGAAGATGCGGTCACGGATGGGCAGCGTCCTGTTGGGGCGGCGTGCGCCGGCGAACGCGAACAGCCACGGCCGTGACGTGGCCCGCACGCGCGCCTGCCACGTGGCGACCTCGCCGGCCGACGCCGGGTGGAAGTAGCTCGGGCACGGCACGGCGAAGTCTCGCCGTGGCTGCTCCCAGATGGCCGTCTCGTAGGTGAGCATTGTCATGTTCCTCGTCTCCGGCTGCAGCATGAAGCTGTTGCCGCAGCCCGTGTCGTCGTCGTCTCCGGCGGCGGCGACTCTTCGGAACATCCAAGATGTCCTTGAGGCCACCATGAAGTGATCGCGCCCTCCGAATGCTGACCACGCCGGCCGGGACGACAGCCACCGCAGCAGCTGCCCCGTTGCTCCGTCCCTCACTGTGGAATTGAATGGCCCGCACGTGTGCGGCTGCATCTCCATTGCTGCGTAGTATGGCACGTACACCGCATCCGCTGCCGTTGGATCGTCGGTCAGGCACTCGTATAGCCGCATTCAGTGGTGGAAGATCACCTCCAGCGCGTACTGGTTCGTGTTGTACCTGCCACCATGCAAAGATGCAAATTAAATTTGTCTCCCACAAACGAACAAATCCGTGCATCAGAATGACTAAACTCACACATGTAATTTTATTTGCTAGCTCACCATCCGGTGTTGGGGACGATATCTGCGTCGGCGTCGCTGCTGTTGCCGGCGGGGAGGATCACGGGGCCGAGCCCGGCATTGGACATGAGTTGACAAATGCTGTGCTCGCTGGTGAACGCCGGAGACCCCTCGGCGCAGACACGGAGCTGTGGTGGCAGATCCACCATGTGCACGTACCGCCCGTCGCACGAGGAAGATGACGATGACCTCGTCGACTGCCAATCATCAGCAACGACGGCAGATGGGGTAGAGAAGAAGAAGCTCACATTGCGCGAGAATGGGAGGGAAACCACCGTTCCTCCATTGGAGTGGTGGAGGAAGAAGGGCTGGCGGAAGTGGAGGAGGCAGGTGACAAGAGACGAGCCGAGGATGAAGAGCACATAGAGGAAGTACTTGGGAGAGTACTTAGCCTCCATGGCTGGCCTTCTAGGTAGATCCTGATGCTCTCTGGGGTTTATAACCACTGTAGTCTAGAGCTAGTGTGAGTTTAGAACTAGTATTAGTACAGTATATGTAGTTCTCTGAATCAACTTGTACTAGGGATTTGGGTTTTTTGTGTGGCCTTAATTTTACATCGGACGTATCGACACGTACAGTAGCTTGGTCAACTTATCAAGCCCAAGCACTAGTGACTTTCCAAAGTCACTCCAGCATCCAAAGTCTGACCTTTCCCCTAGATTGGCGTAATACCCGCTCTTGTTTTCAACAGTTAAATACGGGGATTTCACATTAATTTGGTTATGTGATAGATCGTCGATGATCGTGTCCGATCGATCTGTGATGACCATAAGGATGCAGCATGCTGTGTGCTACGGACCCTGCTGGGAGCAGTAGCACGTCATAGATCACGCGTATTGTTGACTACTACGCGGCTACCTAGGAAAAGTTAAAAGTCCTGCTATGCAAAAATTTCGGAAAAAAAAAATCAAATGCATTCGGTAATACAAGATGACAAGGAAACTATCGGTTTGTGGAAACAGAATAAAAAAAACTGTTGGGTGCGATGCAATGTCAATACAAGTACTTCCTTGGAACTGTCTTTAGAAGAAAGAAAAAAAAGGAAGGGCACTTCCTTGGAACTGCAATGGAAATAATCTATTAGGGCATTACATCATAATGAATCTAGTAATGCCAATATTATGTTAGCAATGACTCATAATACAGAAATATCATATTATCCTATAAACGGAAAAGAGCTAATCATCACAAAGAAGAAATTATGGATTTTTCTTATTTCATATCTTCAAGGCAAAGAACTTACCTTTCTTATTTGAGGAAGCATAGTTTTGTGAGTAAATTTCTAGTTTTGTGCAGAAAGAGTGTGCCAGCTCTTTTGCTTGTGCACAACACAAAAGTAAAATTTCTTCGAGCTGCGATCGCAAAAAGTTCCTAGCCTGCAGCAAATCATTCCTTTGGATATACTTCGTTTTACTTTTAGAACAGCGTGCTCTCCTTCAGAAGTGGCAGGTTGGAGGATTTAAGGAGAACAGAAGTATTTGAGATTTTCGTTAGATCCAAAAGGCAAGGGCTTTCACCAGACCATAAAAGTTCTAGTGATGATATGTCGCCGTAGCTCGTCCTTCAATCCCTACGCTGCAATCAACTTGAATTGTCAATTAAATTTGTTCAGTGGGATTCCAAAGTGGACCCTCAGAGGATTCGCGTCAGGATTCCGATGGGCATTATTAAGAACAGTAACATTAAAGGCACTGAGTTTTGGCCAAGAACCCTAGATCGAGGTTGTGATTATTTATTTGAAAAGGATTCGATGGGCGCAAGATTCAATAGTGCATCACGAGTTCAAGTCTTCAAAACATTTTTTCTTGCATATATATCTAGAACCAGGTGTATACTGCTAGTTATCAAGTCCTCGATCGAAACTGAAATCTTTGTCCATCCATCAATTCCTTGTTATTTCATTTAATTTAACAATATGAAAATCTGATTACATGCGTAAACCTTATATGTTAAACCATATGAATTTATAAGAGTTGTGGTTCTGACTTAGGACAAAGCTTAATGACAAGTAATATGGAGGTAGTAGCTATCAGCATTTAACTCTTATTAGTAATTATGCTCGTGCATTACTACGGAAATTCTATTTTTTAACTAAACAAAAGGAGCAAGATAATGCATGTTTGTGGTTGCTACGCGAATTAGAATTTTAACTAAACAAAAGTATCAAGAAAATGCATGGTGATTTGAGATAACAAAATGACTGTTTGACCGTCCAAAATCACAGGTACGTACATAAAAACCAATAGAAACCATATAACTAAGGGAAAAAGTCCATTTGACAATCTTAAACTTTCGCGGTGGTCCGTTTTTCAACCTTGATCTAGAAAACCAGAAATCTTACAACCTCCAACTATGAAACCCGTTTGCATGTCGTCCTTCAACTGGTTTGCTGGGCTGTTTTCGTTGACGTGGCACTAGTCACCGCACTCGTGGCTTGCTGACTGGGATCTACCAGTAAGAAACGACGGCTCGGGGTCAGCAGCTAGAGCGGTGATGCGCGCGGGTCGCCAACGTGGAGGAGCTGCGACCGGGGCAGCCCCACAGTGGTGGCTGCAAGAGGCAAGGCGCGGTTGCCCATGCGGAGGTAGGGATGAAAGTGGGATGGGAAAATCCCGTCCCGACCGATACCGTTTCCGTATTATGACACCGTTTTCCAACCGTTCCCGTTTTTATAAAAACATAAAAGTTGTTATTTTTGAATAATTTTATAGCCGTATTTCACCGTTTTTATTTCTATTAGTTTTATAAATATGAGAAAATCCCGTTCCCGACCGACACCGTTTCCGTATTTTAATACCGTTTCCAGACCGTTTTCATCTGCACGGGCTCGGCGGCCGGGGACGCGATGCGCCGGGGCCAGCGGGGAGAAGCAGTGGTTGCTCGGGTGAAGAGCAGCAGGCCGCAACGCCAAGCCGTCCGCGTCCAGCACGTTGAACGGCACGTCAAGTCACCCCTGCGCCGGAGACGACAATGACGGAGAGGTTAAGGCTCAGGTTCGTGCTGAAACCAAATCTACGGTGGCGGCGGCGGCTTCTTGGCTTTGATTTGGGGATGAGCTGGTTAATTCACTTGCCAGCTCATGCTTAGTTTGCCTCACGAGATGTATATATGTTGATTTGGGGAATCGAAGGAGCAAATTGATTTGCATCGCCGTGCGGGCGGACGGAGCAGAGCTTGGCCAGGTTCGATCCATAAATCAGGGTTGGATTTGGTCGACGAGATCCATATGATGCTTTCTTTCGAAAATGGCAGAGCACGCACGGCTCGTACGCACGCGAGTGGACTGACCAATCGGGGACTTCCAGCGCCGCGCTCACCAGACCAAGAAAAGCTTGAGGCGAGCTCAAGCTCGTGGTAAACACCATCGGCGACAGTGGAGTTTGGGGAACGAAGAGCGGCGAAGGGGAAATTTGTGAGCGGGTAGGAAAATGAGTGGGCTGTCGGTGCTATCTTTTTCTTTTTACTAGATCCCAGTCAGCAAGCCACGAGTGCGGTAAGTAGTGCCACGTCATCAAAAACAGCCCAGCAAACCAGGGCTGCAGCTTGTGTGTCTCCTCACCCGTGTCTCCATCCGTGTCTCCGGGACAATTAACGTGAAATAAATTATTCAAATTAAATTTTGATCACATCATTGTGTTTGTTATAATAAGATCTTCAAAACTAAACCACACTTGACCATGTTTGGATTGTATATATATTTTTAGAATATTTTTGTAATAAAATAATTTGTTCAACCTAAAAAACATTTCAAAAACAAAATATAGTCCAAACATGGTCAAGTGTGGTTTAGTTTTGAAGAACACAATGGTGTGATTAAATTTAATTTGAATAATTTATTTCACATTAATTGTCTCGGAAACACATATGGGGATATGGGCTAGGAGACACACAAGGTGCAGCCAGCAAACCAGTAAGGGACGTCATGCAAACGGTTTTCATAGTTGGAGGTTGTAAGATTTCCGGTTTTCTAGATCAAGATCGAAAAATGGACCACCACGAAAGTTCAAGGTGGTCAAATGGACTTTTTCATATAACTAATACTATCTCAGTATCTTCTTTAAATTATTCCAAATTATTGAAATTAATATTCCAAATTATTGAACACAATTACTTTCACCACCAAGTTCCAACTTATTATCATCGATCAAATAAAGCATCCTGCTACCGTACGCCCTTGCATTCCAATATATTGTTTGCATGTCTCCAAGCGACCTATTACTTCTCTGCGTCAATAAGCAAAGATCATTGATTGGTTTAAGGTCAATCTATGGGAACAGGAATAGTATTGTTAATATAGTCTGAGGACTATACTGAAAATAATAGAAAACCGCTTTACTAAACCTTATTATGTAAATCAAAGGTTTGTTGGCGCTAAAATGTAAATAGCGGCAATCACATTCTCGGGAAAAAAATTGTAGCCTTTCTTTAAATTTGCATAAACTATACTCTCTTCTTCCCCAAAAAAAGTTACACGTGTTATTTTCTTAACTTTGACTTAATTTGTAGAAAAAACTTGCAATATTTATATCTTCAAATAAATTTATTAAAAAAACTAGATTTAAAGATGTTTCTAATGATACTAATGATGTATTATAAATATTAATATTATTTTATATATAATTGGTCAATATTGTAAAAAATTATTTTCTCGGGAAACGAGAACTACTCTTTTTTGTGGGGCGGAGGGAGTAAGTATTATGACTGCAAACTTGTCACGTTAAATATTTAGACACTAATTAGAAGTATTAAATATAATTTAAAAATAATATTAATTTTACAGACGGACTATAAATCGCAAGACCAATCTATTGAGGCTAATTAAACAGTGTCTTATGATGTTTAATTAGGTTAAATAGATTCATCTCGCGATTAGTCTATCTATGTAACTAATTTTATAATTATAGGTCTTGTTTAGATGAGAAAGTTGGTGGAAAGTTGAAGGTGTGAATAGTGCATTGGTAAGCGTGTCTGTGAGAGAAGATGTGAGTCGATGTGACTGGAAAGTTGGTGAAAGTTGGCGAACTAAACAAGGTCATAGTCCATGTTTAATACTCCTATCATCTTCTATATTTTATTCAATTATATCCCGAACAATAATCTCCTCCCTCTCATTTTTATTTTTTCCTATCTCCTCCCGTTATTTTTATTTCTTCTTTTTCGGCTTTTTTCCCTTTTTTTCCTTTTTTTTCTTTTTTCCTTTCTTACGCCACCAACAGCTGCTACTTCCATGCAAAATAAAACCCTGCTACGTGGCTCATTTCAGTCCACGTATCCTCTCCATCCCTTTTCTCTTCTTGCTTGTTTCTCTAGTTCTGGTCCACTCATCTCTCCTGAAATCCCCCTCTACTGCTCTCTCACGAAGACACGCTCTTGCGAGGAGCTGCAGCGGAGATGCGGCGCCTCAATCTCTCCGGAAACCCCCTCTCTCTCGCGCCCGTCGTCGGTCACCAGGGCACGGCGGCGAGATCCGGCTCAGCTCCGGCTACCAACACCGGCAACGGCTCCTATTTCATTCGAGCCGCCCGCCGATTTGCTTTTTCCGTGCGAGCATGGCAGTCTATATGGTATTATACCTGATACGTATGTCATATCGAGTAGTTTTACAATGCTTTGGAAAAATAGAGAACCATCCATTCTTAAAGATCTAGCGGTGATAAAATAAAAAGTACCGGGAGGTACCCAAAGAAAGGAACCTGGAGGTACTAACTAAATATATTTTTTTCTTAAAATAAATACTTAGCTAAATATTCAGTTAGATCAATGGCTAGCATTAATCAGCTATAAAAATATCTTATGTGGTACCTTTCTGGTACCTTTCGAGCATCGTAAAATTTCTCTATCGAGTACTCATGTTTTTGCCCGTAGTTTTGAGTTTTTGGTAGTCGTGGACCTAATTCATTGGGATTTGGGCTGGTAAAGCTCAGAAGGATCTTTATGGCTGTTGATATCGAGCTGAATTTGTCATGTGTTGCCGTGTCCACCTGGGTATCGGAGGAGACGGCTGCAAATTGTGGTGGCTCGAGGGTGGATTCGAAAGGCAGAGGGAGGACGCCTGCGTCACGACCGGATAGCTGCATCTCACGGGTGGGTCCCATTGTCCGACGGACGAAAAAAAAGTGGTCAGAAATTTTAGTGCTTTAGAACTAGGTAAAGATAATACGATCGATTACAATAAAATGTTTTATTTGATGTTTCCAAGACTAACCCATCAACGAACTATCATCGGAATCATATGTGAAATTCATTGGTTAAATGGTTCACATGGTATTTAATTCTATAACATTGTCGTCAGCGGGCAAAATGTAGATCAAGCTGGGGACATGGGCGTGTCGTCCCTAGGGCTGGATATATAAGCTGGACTCGGGTCGTTAGCATATTGGCTCAGCTCGACTCGTTATACTAACGAGCCTGCAGACTACCTTCGCTTGGCTCGGCTCGTTAGCGAGCTCGAGCTAACTCGTTTGGCTCATGAGCAAAAGTACATTAGCTGCCATTGTGGCTGCAGGGAGGAGGGGGCGCAATTGCGCAGAGCTTGGCGGGCGGCGGCGGGCGGCGGTGGTCGACGATGTGGCTGTCGAGGACGGCGGCGGTGCCGGCGGCAGAACTGCAGCTGCAGTTCATGCGGATGCGGAGCCGCGAAGAAAGAAACGTGCTCGTCCCCTTCGACGTTCTATATAGTGCTGATACCACACTAGTTGTTTGTTCTAGGGTGGTGTTGTTGCATAGGTGTGAAAGTGATATGGATATTATTCGTCCATATTTTTTATTGAAGGCCTTCAGACCTTAAATGGTATAGTTTGTATCCGAATCTAGGTAATCAATATCCATCAATATCTAAATTCCGCATAACCAAAGATGAATATCTATCGTAGATACTTTATATATCAATATCCGATAAATTGCAAAATTAACCTCAATTTGTAGCATCTAGTTCTTCCAGTGCTCCGTCCGGTACTTGCTGTTGCTAATGCTATAGCTAGCCTCTCAACATGTCATGGCCATGCGAATTGAGCTCTACCTCAGCTAGCAAGGTTCCTTGTGGTGGAACCAGTCCACCAAGGTTCGAGCCTCGACTCACCACTGGTGTTCGCATTTTCCTGAATTTATTCCAGGATTTAGCCGGCGCTATTCTTTCAGTGGTAGGCGACGTACCCGTCGATAGCAAGACGTCTGTGGTGACTTCGTCAATTTGAAGAATTTGCTGGCCTAGTCTTTTGGAGGTGCTCATAAGTCATAAGGGTAGGGTTGCATGCGTATGTTTGTAGGGGCAAGTGTATGTGCGTGTATGTGAACGGCATATGTACTATTTGATTCGAAAAAAATGTAATGGCCATGCATGGCTTTGCAGCGTATATTTCTGGCTCTTTTAATTTGCATGTATAGGCTTTGCAGTGTTCTCTGCCCTTTTTTAAGTAAGAGCAAGTGATGTAAAAAAAAGCATCGACGACAACAGCAAGTGCACAAGTTATATACAGGCGTGGTGAGCGAGCCATTTGTACGTTTGGATTAGTATCAAAAGCATTGTCAAATAATTGACTAGCCAATGCAATTTGGTAGTAGTTTAGTTCACAACTCTTCGCAGGCGAGCTAATAAGAAAATTAGCAAGGACAATAGACTACACGAGCGAGAACTGCGACGAGAAAAAACATTCTCATCTGAATGGTTGAATGAAGTACGAGTTCCTTGGATTAATAATCTTCCATAACTAGTATCTCTCAGATAATAAATCTAATTTACGATTTTATTTCACATATATGCTCTCTGCAATTAAATCTACAGAACAAATGCTCACTCAACTATATTTTGATGTGAGAAAAAATAATGATATATGAACCCCACATGTCATACCAACAGGCAGTCAAGATTTGGCAAGATTGCAATCCAAACGAATTTTCACCAATAGTTTGGCGTTACCAATTTACCATTGATTTGGTCATGATAAATATTTGATAGGCTAATTCGGGGCACAAACTAAACATGCTCCATCATGCTCCATGTTCAGTTTTTACCATGGGTGTGGCAAGTGGCAACCATTTGCAGCGTGCCACGACAAATGTGGCACAACTAAAGTCTTATTGGAAGTCCACATGTCAACGGTAAGTGAAACTTTAAAATTAGAATTTTTGAACACCTCCATTAGTTCCAATTTTGCATCTTCAAAGGTTCTCGTGCAGTCTAGCTTAATAGTTGTCCTTGACACCATTTTGAATAAGGGATTCAAGCAGTAAACAAACTCTCTAAATCCATCATATTGAGAGAATGGAAGTTCATGCAACACTATCATACGGACAAGTGCTTTACTTGCTAAATCTGAATCATAAACCCAATTCTCCAAACGATCCATATCACCAAGATTTGCACCAACATGCAATTTGTCTACAAACTCAGTGACTTTAGACCTTTAATTTGCACCGCTCCAAATGCTTTTTCAGATGGCTAGTTCCTATGCTTTGTTTGGTAATCATGACAATGCATACACTTTGCATGAATAATCTCACCATTTTGCATGATAGGATCAAATTCCTTCCAGTAAACAGATCTCAATTGCCTTGATGTATCTTTGGTTTTGGATCCTACGTAATTGAAAACATAAATAAATACTATTATAATTTGACATCTTGCAAGAAGTTGCAAAGAAATATATATTGTTACCAACAATGGAAAGTGTTAGCTTACCACGTGGATTTCGAGCTGTGGTGCTTTGAGGAGACCTTGCTGTTGTTGGGGTAGACACTTGTATTTGACTGATTATCCTTACAGTTGGAGAACCAACCACACACCTTGCTTTCTTGGTCTGATCAATTCGTGCAGAATTGGTTGAAACTCTAGTTCGCTTGGTTGTTGGAGAAATCCTGGGCATCGACATTATAACCTCTACCACTGAAGTTCTCTCCGAAGGAGAACCACTAGAGAGCCCATCCTCGATGTCTGGAGGAGTTGCCACAGGGGGACTCTCTATGTTGTGTGCATCCTTCAGGTCAGAGTCAGACAAATTTAGTAAGAAACTACAGTACTTGAACTGGAAGCCGAAAAGAACAAGTCCCTGACAACGACCTAGGATATCAAGAAGAGGCCGACAACAAAATTGTTTCACGCAAGCAGATCTGAAGGGTCGAAAGAAACAGAGAGAGGAAGCCAGCCTCACCTGGGTAGGTTCGACGGGTGCTTGGATGAAAAATCGTGGCAGGTGCCTGGTGGACGGGCAAGGTCTAGCAGGGACGAGGGCCGAGGGGTGTCGTTGGCGATGCCTGGGGTACGGACACAGCCGGCGACGCTATGGCCAGTGGCGGACCAAAATCATTTTGACGTCTAGGGTCACTTGCCAAAGCGACTAAACTACCAAAACCATCCCACACAACAATGGTATTTGATATCGATAGCGCACAAAGACAATTAAAAAGCATGGATTTGGTCATTTGGGTGTCAATTGCAGAAGTATAATGTGTTACCTAGAGCTAGTGTTAATTTGGTTAATCATAGATGGACCCTTCAAAATATATGCTCTTTTGGCTGCATCCCAAAAGTAAAAGTTTGGATGAATTTTCTCAGTTGGCCTCCTACTTTCGATTCTGGTTGAGCTGAAGAAAAGAAGGATGTCAATGGCCTGCACCTCTTCTAGCGCTGCCCCTTCATAGTGTCTACGAATTACAAACATCAAGAGACAAGAATTCAATACGTTTACCAAATACCAATTGTAGGATGAAGTGATGAACGAGAAATAACAAATGAGAATCTGAATCTCAGTACCTCACAGGGGGAGGGGACGACGCTTCCTCTTTGGGCCTCGGCTCCTGCCTCATGCGGTCCTGGCCGTCCTGCCTTCTGGCCTCCTGCAGTCCGCCACCGCCCGCTGGGAGAGAGGTCAGAGTCAAAGAGAGGGGCGCTGCCACGCCGGTCGGGACTCAGGGGTCTCCGGTGGGAGAGACGGAGACATGGATTGGGCGGATGCGCGGCGTTCCAAATGGCGATCTCCCTCCGATTGCTGCGACGGCGACGGGCGGCGCTAGCCGCTAGGGTTCTCTGGTTCGGAGTTCCGAGTTCGGACGGACTCGGAGGGAGAGCGCGGAGCGGGAGAGGGAAAGAGCGATGGCGAGCTGAGAGAGGCCGAGAAGGGTGCCGGCGTGGGACGTTGGCGGCTGGTGGGCTGGGCTAAGGAAAGTTTGCTTGCTTGTCGGGCCTTCGCGACGAAGAATGGAAGAAGGCCTAGAGCCCACTGAAGAAAAATCGACCTGGCCTATGTAAAATTAAGAAGGGTACAGAGGGATACGGGCCACGCCTAGGGCCATGGGCCTAGGCCCATATCCGCCCCGTTACCGATGATGGAGATATCGCCGCCGCCGATGACGGATGTGTCGCCGCCGCCGCTGTCGATGACGGAGGTTCCGCGCCGCCACCAATGCCGGAGGTGTCGTCGCCGCCGCCGCCGATGACGGAAGTGCCGTCGCCACCGCACCTATCGGGGACTGCAGCTGTGGTTGGGTTACCCAAGCGACCCAAGTTATTTGACACCATTGGACACTAATTTTTTATGGGCCAGCTCAATAGGTACTGACACCAGATTTTAAGTTTTGGGTACTGAGTTATGGGTTCGACCCATAAAAATCTGCATCCCGTATCCGCTTTGTGAAAAGAAACAGTGATGTCGCAATAGACGTTGGTTGCCCCTTTTGTTTTTGGAGATCTGACGTGGCCCGTTTTACGTTCACAGAAAACGCTGCCCTGCCGGCTGCCGCACTCACTCCCACCCACCACCATCCCCTTGGAAGCGATATGGTAAGCAGCGACGGCGACGCGAAGCCTCTCCTCTGTTCTCTTCCTTCTCTCCCTGCATAGCCCGGGCACGACGGCGAGGCGGCGGTAATGGCGCCGGCGTACGTGGCTGAGCGGGCCTACGAGGCGGCGACGCGGTCCGCGCTGGCGGCGCTGGAGCGCAACCTCATCCCGGACGCGGTCACCCGGCGCCTCACGCGGCTGCTGCTGGCGCAGCGCCTCCGCCAGGGCTACCTCCCCTCCGCGCCGCTGCAGCTGCAACAGCTCCTCCAGTTCGTCCACTGTAAGTTCCAACTAGTACAATTGTACTGCGCCAACGGCAGTTTGGTATGGTGCTTTCTCGGCGGCTTCGGCGCCGGTGTGTCTCGGTGCCGCGCGCACGGCGGTTTTGGGTCGAGTTGTGAGAGGCATGCTCTGTAAATTTACGTGATGCCTGATTGGATCGCTTCCGTTATTTGGTGTTCTTCTGACAAATTGTATTAGCATCAGAGACAGATGAACAGCAGCTTCCATTAGGAGCATTTTCTACCGTTTGATTTGGTTTCTATGGCCGATGTCAGCAGACAGCAGAGGAACAAATGACAAATCCAATAATGTCGCTACAGTAGCTGGAGCCTGGAATGCTAGATTGCGTGTAATTATATCTAGTACTAATGGCACAGTAGCAGGCAAAGCCACAGCATACGT
Organism: Digitaria exilis; assembly: GCA_015342445.1. Lineage (NCBI taxonomy): Eukaryota > Viridiplantae > Streptophyta > Magnoliopsida > Poales > Poaceae > Digitaria > Digitaria exilis. The sequence continues at coordinate 1,820,899 of JACEFO010002671.1, forward strand.
AAACCGATTACACGTGTTTGATTATTGCAATTGTCTTTATGTAAGTATTGTCCTATGTGTAATTTCGTTTCTTTTTAATTTTTATGCAGCTCTTCAAGAGATGCCCATTGCGATTGAAACCGACAAAGCTAAGGCTCAACACTATGAGTTGCCAACCACATTTTTCAAGTTAGTGCTCGGAAGGAATCTTAAATACAGGTTTGTACTGCACTTAATTAATGCTAGGGGGTTTGCTCACAAGACCGACCAATAATGAATCCATGACATTCATATACGAAGGTCATATGTGGCCGATGGTCCAATGTGGAAACTTTCACTCCTTAGCATTAGTAGAATGATATATTCTCTTCTTGTGGATTCACATGAACCCTGTAAGTTATTGTTAATTAACACCAATGCATTCATGTTATTTTCTCCAGTTCCTGCTACTTCCCTGACGATTCAAGCACCCTAGAAGACGCTGAGGTTGCAATGATGGAACTGTATTGTGAGAGGGCAAAAGTACAGGATGGGCAAAGCATCCTTGATGTTGGATGTGGATGGGGATCCCTTTCACTTTACATTGCAAAGAAATATAAGAACTGCAGTGTAACTGGGATATGCAACTCTACCACACAGAAAGCTTTTATAGAAGAGCAATGTAGGTAAGTGCTAACGGTTTCAGTGCTTTCCTAGTTTTCTGAGTATGTTTTTCCATGTCTGCCAACTTAACTATGATCCACAGCCCTTCTAGACCCATTGCAACCTATTCGTGACACTGCAATTTATATCATCTTTGGTGTACTGCTAAATTACTTGAGCTGCTTAATTTTTCACCATATTTAAATTCCTTTGATTGATTTTAATAGAATTTGTGTTTGCAATGCATCTTGGTTTCCTCTATCTGCAGATAGATACTATACCACCATTTGTCCAAATAATTTATGTTTCCCTGCCTCTAATACTTGGTTTGTGCTGCTTCAATTCTGTTCAGGGAAAATGAGCTGTCAAATGTTGAGATAATTGTGGCAGATATCAGCAAGTTTGAGATGGACCGTTCTTTTGACAGGATCATATCCATAGAGATGTTTGAGGTATAATTTAATTTTTTTTATCTTGCTCTAGTTTTGTTATTCATCAAGGCAAATGAATGTTTGCTGTGGCCTGTTATGCAGCACATGAAAAACTACAGGTCACTTCTTAAGAAGATATCCAAGTGGATGAAAGAGGACAGCTTATTATTTGTTCACTTCTTCTGCCACAAGACATTTGCATATCATTTTGAGGTACATTTATTCCTTCATTTTCACTGGTCATTTGGTACTGGCTTCATCTAAAATAGTTTGCCAGACTTTTACGTTTGTGGATCGCTTTGCCACCAGTTATAATTGCAGGGTAGCAGTATTCGTATTTGTCTGGTGCACGGAGGCATGAACCTGTATTTGTGTTGGTTGATGCACACCACACTTCAGAATCTGATCAATAGTAAATACATTACAAGTGAACTTAAGTTCTCGGTATCTGATCCTTACTGAAAGTAGCATAGAACTTCCCAGGTTTAAAGTTAAAAATTGCTAGCCCTCACCAGTGTTGTCGGAGGTAGAACTTATCCAATGATTCAAAAATGAAACAAGTTCACCTCTTTTAAGTTACCAGTGATTTGATGTGAAGCAGTGTCACAATTTATACGTAGCACTCATGTGAATAATCAGTCATCACCACTTCATAATTCAACAGGATAACAACGATGATGATTGGATCACAAGGTATTTCTTCACTGGAGGAACAATGCCATCAGCAAACCTCCTTCTCTACTTTCAGGTGATTTCTAACCAATTATATTTCTTAATTTCTAACTGAACATGAATAATGACTGGTCACCGATAAAATTTTGTATGAATGTTTATATTTACCGACTCTGGTCAGTATATGGATATTGGTATTTACTGACTATATGTTGGTGCAGGAGGATATATCTGTGGTCAATCATTGGCTTGTCAGTGGCACGCATTATGCTAGAACTAGGTATATCCTTCCCGAACTTAAAATTTCAATCTAGGTATTCTAACATGATATTGAATGTTCTAGTAGTTAGTAACTCCAGTGACTAGTGAGGAAATGTAAAACTTACATTTCAATCTTGATCTTGTGAGTGGAGTTTCTCATTTTGCACTGTGATACCTACCAATCCAAACAGTATTTTAATTTCGATTTTATACGATCTCAGGACAAAATGCCGCATGATCTAAATTATTGCTGACAATGAATCCAGCATATAGTGTATATTAATTGACCTAAACACTTCTGCAGTGAGGAGTGGTTGAAACGTATGGACCGGAGCATCAGTTCCATTAGGCCCATCTTTGAGAAAACTTATGGGAAGGAATCAGCTACCAAATGGATGGCATATTGGCGGACATTCTTCATCTCTGTCGCTGAACTTTTCGGGTACAACAATGGTGACGAATGGATGGTTGCACATTACCTGTTCCGGAAGAAGTAGGAGCTACTGCTCGCCTTTCTCTAATGCAAAGGACAACCACTAGAAGCACCCATTCAAAAGTTATTTCTCTGCCATAGCGATTCGGTAGTATTTCCATGTGTATGTGTATCGACAAACAGCCCGTTTTCAAGCATTCAGTCATATTTCATCCCGTTTTCAAGCATTCAATCGTATTTGGTTTCACAATAAAATGGTGAATCATGGTGGTTTTAAAGGTTAATGTTGGACTTGATCAGTCCTTATCATATATGACATTCCTTACATGTTCTGTAAAGAACATATCTTTCTGTCTTCTGGATTGCACGTTCAACGTGGGGGGTGACCTTTCATTATTAGACCGTATAGGCTTGAAGTATAAGAAAACACAATACAAGCACAAATACAACTCTATCTCTAACAATAAGAACGGAAGTATGGTATGGAACTACAACACTGACAGGGATTGATGTGCAGTGAGTACATTGCAGTACTGGCTTTTCACCATGTTACTTGATCTCAGAGAAATCACAAACATGGTAAATAGCACTTCCAAGAGAACAAGAGAAACACAAAAAAAGGGTATCTTCTGATACATATTCTTGCAGAATATATCTACCTAACCTTATTACAGCATTTAGCTAAAAAGTTGGGCTTCAGTAATAAATTTTAAATCTTCTGTTAACAAGAAGCCAGTTAGGCCTCACCAACCTTAAGCCAGCAAAACATTCCTACAAAAAAAAAACTAACATTTGGTGCTACGACATTGTACATCTATCTGCTATTTATTTACAGCTGAGCTCAAAATGTACAATGGTCAAAATATAGATAATAAAACACTAGTCATCTCATGATTTCAAAAAGACGTCCGCAACTTCCATTGCTGTATCGCAGCATGCAACGAATGGTTGGGAATTATGGATAGATGTGGAAGCCTCTGATTGGTGACCGGGGATACCTTGTGCTTTGTAAGCCAAGCTTTGATTGCCCTGTGCTCATACGTGTGGCCATCAGCAGCAACATAAGGATCTTCCATTACCTCCTGCATAAAAATTTGAAACTCTTGTTTAGCTTGAGCAATATATGGCACTGTGCAGTAAAGTCCATAGCCATTTTTACCTGTAAAATAGGGCAGATGAAGTGGCTTGGCGCGACGATATTTTCGAGCTTCAGAGAAGCAGCTACCCTGCTGAGGATATTTTCCAGTTCTGGAAGCACCTCCGACTCAAGATTAGGTCTGTCCCTGCATTTTAAGGATGTACACCGCAAACCAAGTTTAGCCAGCATCTCTGCCTCAACAATTGGCCAATCAGTTTGAGACCTATCGAGAATATCAGACACAATCCCCTTTTCAATGGCCTCTTCTACACTGCACACCAGCCCATGTGGACGCTTGCCAGTTAGTAGTTGAAGAATGATGATCCCCAATGCATAAAGATCTGATTTTGGTCGCACTGTTCCTGTTAATTGGTACTCAGGGTCCATATAAAACAGTGTACCGGCGATTACAGTGTCCCTGTACTCTGTAAGCCCTTCAGGAACGAGATCTGATATGAGCTTGGCAAAACCAACATCACCAATTTTGCTTACATAATTCTTGTCCAGCAAGATGTTTCCAGGCTTTAGATCACGATGGACGATAGGCTCTGGTTTCGTTCCATGCAAAAAAGCAAGCCCACAAGATATCTCAAAGATAATTTGGAATCGCAGAAACCAATGAAGTGGTTGCCCTTTATTGTAGATAAGTAGGTCTTCTAGACTCCCGTTCTCCATATATTCATATACAAGGCATCCTATTTCAGGACAAAAACCAAGCAGTAAAACCAAGTTGGGGTGGTGAAGTTGGCCAAGAATCTCCACCTGCATGATGACACAACAGATCCATGTAATGAATCCTTCACCCACAATAAAAAAAATATGTATTATGTGAATATTTTTCCCTTTTTAGTTATGAGTGTGGACAATGGTTGAAACTGATACAAAATTTAATTTAAAAAGACAAAAGGAGGAAAGATCACCACGAAAGTTTCAATAAGTAGCGAATAAAGTAATTCCTGTCCAATAAGAAACTTAAGAAAAATATAAATAAATGTACCTCTCTCACGAATTCATCAATCTTGTCATTGGAATCTTGTTGAATAACCTTGACTGCTACTTCAGTGTGATCAAGGGTACACCTGTATACATTCCCATAGCCTCCCTCACCAATCTTCTTTGCATCAGAAAAATAATCCGTGGCACGCTCTATTTCCTCCCTTGAGTACCGCCTACAACTTTTCCCTGATGATAAAAGAGTGTCCACAACTCTAGCCTTCTCAGTAGACACCATGTTAGCTACAAATTCAGTCCTGTGTTTGGAATACGCCTCATGAGCAAATGATTCTTTTGCCATCTCAACTGCTCCAATTGCTTGTAAATGTTTCGTCTTCTCATCTGAAACAACCAATTTCAACTCTTCCTCTCTTTGTAGTGCGTCTTGCACCTTATTTACATCTTCACGGCAATCACCAGAAAGTATCTGAATCTGAAACATCAGAAATCAAATAGATAGATAAAATGTAAAGACCTTAAACCAAATAGCTTTCTAATCAGCATTGTGTTTTTAAGTCGCCAAATGGTGTGCTCTCAAAAATGACTGACCTTCTCCTTAGCATGGGCGAGATTCTCACAAGCTCTGTCATACATCATCAAAGTATCCTTCAGCTCCTTCCTCAGTGTTGCCATTTCATCTAAAGGTTGAGACTAGAAATCAAGCCAGAAAAGAAGTCAATATTGCATCTGGAAGTGAGCAATAGTCACAATATTATCAAGGCTGGAAAACATCGCTAACCTCTTCAACTGAGCTTAAGGCAACATAATGAAGGCCAGTAGCATCAATATCTTTGCCCCCTTCTCTCCTCGGTGTCTTTCGACCTAAACTTCCAAAAATACCTCTTCCATGACATTCTGAACTTTTAACAGCATTTGACAAAGTGCTGCTACGAGAACTGCAGACTTGCGAGCATGAGTCCAAACTATAATTTCCAGAAAATTTTGGTATTTCATCATCATTCAGATTCAATGATTGTTTGTCTTGCAACCAGTCCCTCTGTATTTGATTGAATGCTCTATGACTTATTGACTGAATCCTTGCATTGTTTGACTCTGTAAAGAAATGAATATTAAAGATAATAGGAGCTCAGTACAGATAGTAAAGGGAGACAAGACTACTGAAAAAAAAATGAAATTGGTCAACACATACTGCTTGTACGGGCCAGATTTGCAAATTTTATTGTTAATTTGCGCCGGGACACAACAAATACATTGCAGAAACTTGGCATAGTTCTCAGAACTATGAAAGGCACATCTTGGAGTCGTAACATCCTGAAAATGGAATAGTGGCGCCATTTCTCAACAATTGACTAGGAATTAATAGGCAAAAAAAAATTCTCGAACAATGCAAGAGAGCTACGTGTCATTTCGTTAAGGAAGAAGAACGGTACAAGGGCAAGCTAAACAGCCACACACAAAATTAAAGACGGGCCACTTAAGAGAAAGCAGTTGACGGCCCAAACTCGCCACAAAGTTAAACCATGAATATTTATTTTTATGCATTTTGAGTTAATAATGGGTTCAACCAAGCAACATAGAAATATTATACTCTAAAGTAATATATATCTATGATGGACTGACTTCCCGACGTCATGTGGCGGTGTCTGATACCAACACTCCTATATGCATCGGGGAAGTATCGTCACATTAAGCATCGAAAATAAATGTGTTTAGTCTCCGATACTTCCCTGATTCGGCCCTGACACCCCTGGCCCCAAGAAAGCCATCCTTGTCTGTGGGAATGACAACACCTTATAGGCAACCACACTTAGGCCCTACACGGTACATTACACGCTACACGGATTACACGGCGTGTACACAGACAACGAAACAAAAAAAACTATCCTATATGATTTAAAGTGGTGATTAGCATGCCTTCAGGTGACGAGTACAGTATATTTATACAAAGTATGTACTATATTAATATTTGCTTTTTTTATCTTTTGTAAAGGGGTGTGCAAAACTTTCAAACCATTATTCTTACTTGAAAAGTATTTATGGAACTTATATCACTGGTATTTTTAACATATGTACATGTTAAACTATTTATTTTGTAAATATAAATACAAAAACATGTAATCCGTGTAATACCCTGTACATGGCGTGCACACCGTTTACACGCTACACGGAGCCCTTCCAACTGTTTAGCATTTAGCGTTTAGGAAAACACTAATTTATATATATGTTGTATCGAAGTATCACCATTTTTGGAAAATTGTTGTATTCCTGTGTCTGGCACCCATGTCATAGTCGTGCAACATAGATATATATTAGCACTGTTATATAATAAGAACGGGCGCATAGTCATGCAAAAAACGCAGAGCGTGGCAGATATAGTGTTTAAACTGGAAAGAAAGTAGACAATTTTAAGCTTTTCGATTAGATAGGAGTTGGTAAAACTTCATGAACAGCTAAATCTTTTTTTTCCACTACGGGCGTACCTGAATTTCATTACTTGCGCAACAAAATCACAAGAGTTCAGATCAGAGTTCAAGTTTATTTGGCTAACAAAAGAAACTGTCTAACAGGTAAAATAAGCTCATGGCAAAGATTGGCGCACACAGCGCCCTCAACCTTTCCAGAGCCTACTACAAAGTTTTCTACCAGAAACACTTTAAATCAGAACTGAAACTCTAGCGAGAAAGGGTCTAGCAGGCTACTGGCTACCACAAGCCACAAAGTACATCCACCAAACAGATTTGGCAATTTATGCACATACTGATTGCACCAAACTCTACATCAGAAAAAGAAACCAGCTGCATATCATGGAATTTGCAATGGCATCCGCTATTTTTTATCAAAATATCTTGATAGGTGAGCAAGGTAACCTTTACAGGAAAATAATCTATAGCAAAGGTTCGTGAACTGAGATGCAAGGTGGCAAAATATAATGAGACCCTGAGGGAGTTTCAGGCCCTCCCAAGAACAACCCTTTTCTATCAGTAGTACTAGTGCACAGTAAGCAGAGATCAGCATCGATTAGGATCAAGATAGAATAGGGTTAGTTCGTCTCATATTCTATTAAAAAAAACATAATGAATAAAATAAGAAGATCAATAGCAATGCACATGCATGCACATTTCATATTTTACCAGCCAAATACGTAGGAACATCTCGCTATCTCAAAAGGTGATTTTTGCTCCCCACCCACTCTTCTTTTTAGTTCCACAAAAAAAGGCATACATGACAGGGGACAATAAAACACATGACCCCCATCACATCACTTTTGAGCTTTGGGTTCTCAAAAGCAAACGTTGCCTTTCGTGCTAGAAGAGATTTGCATAAAAATAATTGATAGAGTTAGAGCCTATTGAATGAGATATGCTTTTGAGGTGAAGTTAGTCACGTCATTTTCCTTGTAGAACATAACAGGTGAAACAGAGATTAGTCCCCATACGGAAGGCATGCTCATTCAATCATTCATCTACCACCTTTATGCGGGACGCGATGAGGCACATCTCAAAAGGGACACTCCTTTGTGTGTGTCCTCTATTTCGTTTCAGCTAAAGGCCAATCAGGTACCAACAATCCCCAAATCCATCGTCCCCAAAGGGGGCAAAAAGTTCTCAGAATTTAAATCCTCACCTCCGGAGCCAGTAGAGGGAGGCGGATCCGACCACGAGGCTGCGGACACCGGACTCCACCGCGTAGCTCTTCAGCGCCTCCGCGACGCTGTCCCCTTCCAGGACCACCGTCTCCACCTGCGCGCCCCGATTTTGCGACGAATCGATCGGTCAGACGGAGCTCGTAGCAGCGAGGTTAATCAATAGAAGCGGAGTGCTTTATGGCTGCGCCGCCGGCAAGGAGGAAGCAGGAGCACTCACGGTTCTGCGCGCGAAGAGGCGGCGGAAGGGGATGAAGACCTCCTGCGCGCGCGCCCGGCAGTCCTGCGCGTATATCTCCACCACCTCCCTCTCCATCTTCTCCACCGGTACCCTCTCCCCCGCTTCGCCGCGCCGAGGAAAAGCAAAGGCATCGTCAGCTCCCAAACCGAAATGGAAGAGAATAAGAAAGGTGAGGAGCGGTCGAGGGGAGAGGCTCGCTGCGTACATGGAGACGGGACGAAGGAGACGGGCGGGATGACGTGGACGAGCGCGACGCGGCCGCCGGCGGGGACCATGGTGGCGGCGACCCACCGCGCCGCCCGGCGGCTGCCGCGGCCGTCCCCGCGCACGGCCACCGCGACCTGCGGCCCACCACCGGCTGATGAGGCCGGCGAGGACCAACCCTCCATCCCGGCCGCAGCGGGCTCGACCCGTTCGATCACCACAGTTGCGGCGGTCGAGCAGATGGCGGGGTCAACTCGGCTGCCGCTTTTCCGGCGGCGGGGGCGGCGGGGAAGCAACGGCTGGGCAGGTTCCTTCGTTAGAACGGGGGCAGGTGGGTTTATCGCGGGTGTGGGAAAGATTCCGCGAAAATAAACTATTCAAAAGAAACACGGTAGATGAATAGTATTATGTGAGTGGAAGAGGTAAGATAAATAGGGAAAAGTTGGATGAATAATGGTTTTTTAAATCTTTTTTTAATCTAAACGCACCCTGTTCGATGTATGCTTCTTCGGCTGCAGTCTGCTGGAGTGTGACGTTCCGATGGTGACGTGGAGGCCGGGGCGGGGGCGGTGGGGCCCAGTGAGAGGGCCATGTGAGCCGCGTAGTGGCGCGGGGAGTTTCCGAGGAAAGGATTGGGATTTTTGGAATGAAAGGTGAAGCTGCAGGATCGGAGCCGGACGTTTTCGATCGGTATAGGAAAGGGGAAGTTTAACATGCCCAACAACTAAACACACCCTTGGCCACGTTAAACTTTCCTATTTATTCCTCTCAGAAAACACGCTTTTCAGAAAAATTCTTTTTCAATTTCCTTTAAGTTTACTATTCAACCCACTCACAAAACACGTTTCCTAGAAAAAGTTTTTTTCTTCCCCAACAACTAAACACACCCTTGGCCTCGTTGGACGGTCGAGATTGCTTCAGGATGTCTCAAGGTCGACTGTCTCTGACATCTTAGCAATTCGGTAGCCGCTATTGATTTCGACCTACTCATCACCTAGATAATGTACTAGAATTTTGTTTCTCAGTTCTCACTCTCAGAAAATAGGTTTTGTGAATAATACTCGAGATACCATATTTCTCAAACTACAATAGTCAAGACTCTTAGAATTTGATATTTGTAAACACCGGGCCCAACGCTAAAAGGTGCTTGTTGGATTTGTCTTATTCATGCTATTCTATGTGTTTAGCAAGAAATGTTTCAGATTCTCATCAGAATCGCTATAATTATTGCTAGACGTCACTTTAGAACTGAATCTCATTTTTGCACTGGTTCACGGTAGAACAGTTTCTCTTGATTCTGGTCCTCATTTTAAAGAATCTAGCCAAACGGTATACAGATTGATTCCGAATCTGTAGAGAAAATGTTTTTAGAGCAAATCTGGAATCAAAATGTTTATATAAGAATCTGAATCTCTACAAACGCGCCCTAAGAAAATATTTGTTGAATGCATCTACAACGTCAAGGGGTCTTAATTTATTGGAATTGAAAGTCAAAAAGGAAATGTATATGTATGTAGACGGAAAAAAACAATGCATTGATATTTTGTGAAGGGGTAGCTGATATTTTCTCTGTCTATATAAAAAATAGCCACAATCCATTTCGAGAATTGACCATGCATCCAAGAGCCAAGAAGAGCATGAAGAGATGGATCAGGAAAGATAATCAAAATTCAAGGAAAAAGAATATACTGGGAATATTCGTGATGGTTGACTGAAGATTGCGCTTTGACGTAAGGCGAGAGGTCGAGTAGCGTCTCTTAATGATTGAAATAGGGGCTGATTTTCCGTCAGGGAGATTGAATTAGGGGCCGCTCAGGGAAAGGATAACTCTCGTTTTTGGCTAATGGTCGGTCAGAAACCTATACCGACCAACCATTCGACGGTAATTTTTTACTTTTACCGACCGACGTCTGTCACTACTTTGGTGTTGTGGTATAGTGTGGGCGAAATTGCGACACACCGATCCGGCTTCAGATCCAAAGACCTGAATCCCTGCAATCTTAGCACCACGATTCCTCTGGTTATCATCCGTGTCACGATCCGGTTGATCTCACCAAGAAGGCTAATCCCTGCAAGTACAAGCGAAGAACACAGGCAAGAACTTGAAAGAACGTACACCCTCCGTCCCAGAAAACATGCAACTCTAGAGTTCAAATTTTGTCCCAAAAAACATGCAACTCTAGCACCAATGATTAGTTCTGGACGCGCCAATGATTAGTTCTGGACCCACGTACTATTTATGCGGAACCCATGTGGGACCAACATTCTATGTAGGTGGACCCGCTTATTGTTAAGGCAGGACCCACGTGGGACCCGCGTATTGTTTAGGCGGGACCCACGTGGGACCCACTTATTGTTAATGCGGGACCCATGTGGGACCCGCGTATTGTTCAGGCGGGACCCACGTGGGACCCACGTATTGTTCAGGTGGGACCCGCATATTGTTAAGGCGGGACCCACGTGGGACCCGCTTATTGTTCACGCGGGACCCACGTGGGACCCGTATAGTCTTTATGTGGGTCCTATATTGTTTAGGTGAGATCTATTTTGTCTTTTCTATAGGGGCACATGTGTCTTTTTACACTTTCCTTGGTATACGTGACGAAACCTAGAATTGCATGTTTTTTGGGACGGAGGGTGTAGCTCTGAAATTTAGTGACAATCTGCGGATGAATGATTGAAGTACACGAGTTGGAGTTTCACAACCGAAGAACGGCGACTGTTCAAGACAGATTGATCTAAAGCAAAACCCAAAACCTAACCTTGGCGGCGGCTACTATAAAATAGAGTCTAAGGTCGTGGTCGACCCCCTGGACGTGACCCGTAATGGGCTTAACGACGATACACAGCCCAAAGGCCAAAAGATGGTGACGCAACACCAGGACAGATTCTGGACGCCATCTTGTTCGGACGATTCCCGACGACTCAAGAGGAATTTGAGGCTCAAACTGGTGCCATTGGAAGATCTATGAAATCTTCTTTCCAACCATATGTGCACCATCGAAAACGGACTTCGTATGTAGCCTGGGCGTCAAATTTAGCAAAGACAGCTCCTGGACTCCGAGGTGGACTCGAAGTCGAATTGTATTGGACCTCCACGTAGCTTGGCCGTCCTTTGATGGTCCTCCATGATTCCATGCCTTCCCCCATGTGATTCTTGGTCTTCTCCTTAATTCCTAATCACATTATAAACAATAGGTAGTAAACCATTCTCACAACTATTAATAGGAACATTTAGGAATGAGCTCACCTGTAAATTCAATTGTCGTGCATGAGCTCTTGTGATCGGACCTTGAATGGTTTCATTGTTCAGCGGTTCTTGTATATCAATAGGAGTGGTGTCCTCATCACTTAATATTTGGATTGGACTTCTACAGCATCTCAACAGCAGAATTATAAGAGGCTCTCGAAACAAGAACAAAGCAAGGATAGTGCACTGTTAGATTTTTTTTTAAGCACATCACGTGCACCCTTTTTTCTATTATATTTATTCCTCCTCCTTCCCAGTTACTGTCGCGCCCGTGTTGCACGTGTTAATATCGTGCCCTGTTGCGGTGAAAGAGATCGGCTAGAGCCGTAGACTAACGTCAAAGCCAAACTAGCCTTCATAGGAGTACTCGCTAGCTCGTCGTTGGACCTCATCGTTTGCGATAGTTCTAGCTCTTCGATCGGACTCAGAAGACCGATTGAATGATCTAAAATGCATGAGGTGAGACAGTCCTTGATTTCTCTGAAGCGCAACGAAAACTAGCTTGCATACGCCACATTTCATGTGTTTATGCCCTTGTCATCAGTAAGCATTATTCAGTAGTCTCCCTCGAGGATCACGACACCATCAGTTTCCTAGCGTTTTCGTCGCAAAACGCCAGGGTGTTCCAGCCCTACGCACGACCAAACCTCGTGGGTCATGGACTAGACGACGCCGCGCGCGCTAGCCAGACTGCCAGAGACAGCGCCGGGTATTCTTTTTTTTCCCTCGAAAAAAAAAATCCAGACTCCAGAGGCCGGCACTGTACTGTACTACTGGTAGCCTATCAGAACTCCTCGTCAGCCGGTTGCAGGAGGAGACGGACGGCAGAGGGCCCACACGGTTTCCCGGAGCATATTCCGACGAGAAACATTGGTCAACGGAGGTCATCGTCAGCTGCCTGCCTAAGCCTGGCAGACACAGACAGCAGCCGAGCAGCGGCAGGGGAGCTTCCGGCTTCGGCGGCTGTCCTCGCTCCACCTCGCCAGTTGGGTCCTTACTCTTCACGAGTCTAGGCCGTGTTCAGGCAGTGGAGGAAAAAAATATTTTTTTTTCTAGGATACGTGTTATATGAGGGGATGGAGTCAAGGCCGTATTCAGACAGTAGAGGAAAAAAAATATTTTTTTTCTAGGATACGTGTTATGTGAGGGGATGGATAGGAGAGGTGAAAATAGAATTTTTTAGAAAGCATGTTATGTGAGAAGATGAATAAAAACTAAAAAGTACTTTTTTTCATCTAAACAAGACTAACAACGAAGATTCAGGCGAGGAGCAAGCAGCAGTTCTTCCAGGGTCGTCAACCAAGTTTATAGATGACAAATTGGATGGCGAACCCATTGCAAGTAGTCGTCACGATCAGCCGGACAGCCGGGGCAAAGGAATGCTCTCTGTTGATTATCTATTCTAATTGTAGTTCAGTTGCAAAAAAGTATTTTTTTGTTTCCTATTCCAGGTGCGTTTAGTTTCAAAACTTTTCTAAAAAAACACTATTTATCCAACTTTTTCCATATTCATCCCATCCCTTCTACTCACAGAACACTATTTATCTACAGTGCTTTTCGGATCTACAGTGTTTTTTTTGGAATCTTTCTCAATCTAAACACATCCTGAAAATTCCTTTTTCACCTTTACTATTCATCCGCATACATAACACGCATTCCTATAAAAAAGTATTTTTTCTCTCATCCATCACAGATTATTTGGAGAAGGTTGAACCAAATTGAACAATCAACCATGTGAAATGACAAGGCATGCCATAAAGGATCATACTAGCTTACATGAACATTTTACATCCAGGACGAGATCTTGGTCAAGCAAATAAAACACTACTGCACGTCGCTGCACCGACTGGACACCTCTCCAGTCCCGCCACGATGCGAGGCGACCTACAGCCTGTAGGGTCGCTGGTCAGCAACGCTCGCCTCTCGCGCGGTACTGCATGTCTGCATCCCATTGCCATGTGGATGGGCGAAGACCGACGACGACGAAACTGCAGGAGCCAGGAGGCGGTGGCAATGGCAGGCCAATCGCTGCTGAATGATAAACGCTGCGGCCTATTTCGGCAACGAGCACCAGATGATCATACTACGTGTGCAAGCTTACGGCTGCCGATCGCCGCCTTGCCCGCTGATACGTAAATATACGTATCAGACACAAACGAAGCTCGTGCTGTTCGTTCCGAGAGACTTCTTGGAACTGCAAGCTATCTCAAGGAAGCAAATACCCTAGCCAACTAGTATTGGCAAATTTGGGAAAAAAACCAAATGAACAGCATTTTCCTATAATAACTGCCCCCATGTCGAGTTCGTGACATATCCTCAAATTTCTAGCTTCTACTGGCCAATTGACGCCTTCAGTCTCTGGACTTCAGCTAAGAGGGAGGAGTTCATCTCACAAGCATCCTTCAGGATTTGAAATCGCCGGTCAAGCTCGTTACTACTACGCTCTGACTCCTGTGTGATGCCTTGCAGAACGAAGCTCTTCAGCATAGCCTGTCGAACAGAATACTCCAAACAATGAGAATCGGGGGTGTGATTCAAGAAAATACGAAAGGGATTGCCGCGTAACGGGTGCTCGCAAGAAATCTGAGCGGAAACTTACCTCATGATGCCGCTTAAGTGTGTAGCATCGGAGAAGCGATTTGACCACCTTGTATCGCAGTGTTTTGCTAGATGCGCTGCACTGGAAGGCAAAGCCAGAAAGGTGATGCTTCACTAATGTGAAGGCCATGGAATCACGCTGCACAGCTTTGTCGAGGGCGCCGGATGTCCATGATTTGGCATAAGACTCCAAAATTTTTTCATCATCCTGTAATAGTATAAAGCAGTGAGACCATTTTTTCCATTAGGAAAGCAGCAAACAGCAAGCAAATAAGAATAATCAGACAAAATTATGGCATGCAATTCATATGTATAGCAAGCCAATAAATCTTCTGCAGAATAGCATATACTGCATATTCTAGACTACAATACACAATGAAAAACTGATTACAAGGTAATGATTCAAAGTAATTTTCATAATGCACAAGGATGCTGCACTAAAAAGTCATGCAGGAAAGAAATTGTACCTCAAGAGGCTCCAAGTAACCTTCCGAGTTGCCAACGCATTTATCTAGTGGTGGTAACAGTTCGAGCACATACGCATTAGACAGTGCATTCCATGCTGCAAGACGTACATCCGATTCAACTGTTCTATGTAGATAAATGGTCACTTGCCGACCAAAAATAATATCTCCATACGAGACAGCTGCAAATTGCTCTACAAGGCTCTCGACAAAAGTAGTATAACTCCCATGAACTTTCTGCTGGAATCTTAGGATTTCGAGCCTAGCGATTTCTTCTCTTACCTCTAAATTAGCCACTCCAACGCTCTCATCTTCCTTGACAGAGTGAGATCTATTGCACTTTTGGCATAGCTTGTCCAGATGCTGGCCATACAATTCCTGCAAAGCATAGAAAATATCCCTGCTTCTGTCTTCTTGTAGCAAATCCATGCTAGAGCGGACAGAGACAGAAAGTGCATGCATTTTCCAGATCAGATGAGCGTGAAGGCATGGGGCAGCTGAAATGGCTTCCAAACCTAAAAGGAAGATAAGACCAGCCCTTGAGACATCAAAAATATAGTTGGCTGATGTCGAGAGGATGCCTTTTGGATCATCAATGCAGCAGACTGCACTTAGAATCCAATGTACAGGAAGAGGCAGTCTCTGATGCGCCCACTCTACCACTAATGTACTTAGAGGTTCATTCACAGGTTCTGCTAACTCTGTTTCTTCTTGAATTGTCTCCAACGTCTCTGGTATTTTTGGTACATTCGTGCTATTGTTATTTCCTGCTTTCTTTTTTGAATGCTTCTCCTTGATGGACAACCATCTGGATCTAAAATGTGAATTCAGCACACTGCTGAAAAGCAAATATTCATCTTCAGTTATGTCCCACTCAAAAGGTTTTGGTAATTCCATGTGAGAGGCAAATTTATGTATAGATGATTTGAGATACTTCAGATTGGACGGTTCAAAGAGGATATCAAAGGCTTTCTCCACCACAGAGATCTGTCCAGGTCCTGCAATCGAAGACACCCCAAGGGAGGAACCGATTCTATCTGAAGCTGTGACAGCTGTGTTAGTCACATTATCTGAGTTCACTCCATTATTAAGAGTGACAGGACCTCCTAGTTCTGAAGAGAAACTTTTGAACAAATCTAGGGTCAACTGTGAATCCAGTTGTGCAAGCAGGCATTTACGAGACCAAAACCCTCCACCACATGCTCCCCAGCCAAACCCAACACCAGGAGCTGGCCCTCCTCTACCAAACACCTCTATGTTCCGTAATATGGGCCACTGCGAGGAAACTATTGGCAAGAGCAAAGTTAGCAAGTGTAACAAGTCATCGCACCATAAATTGGAGATTCCTTCTCCTAGTAGCTTGCCAGCTACCCCAGTTTTAGATTCATTGAGATGCTCAGAACAACTTTTTGTGGCTCCCTGAATCACTCGGTCAACAGATGCGGATAGCTGCATTAATCTCTGAAGACAATTTATGGAAGACAATGATATATCAATGTTACCATGGCATCTCATATAACAGAGTCCCTGCACCAGTGATGTGCTGCAGAAAGACTGATGGTCCAGATCTCCAGAAGCAACAGTACCTGAGATGCTGAAAAACCCATTTCCAATTATGCTCAGACCAATTTTAGGGACAAAATCAGGTATCCAAGGCAAGCTATAACTTCTACCATCAGAAGTGGCATCCGGTGATATTCTTTCTAATACTGAATTCAGCATGCCTAGCACAGAAGCAATCACCAAAATCAAGCTGCTTGCCTCTAGCATGTGCTTTGTATTCCTATTCTGACTGCTGATAAGTGAACAAACATAAGGAATATCATTCAGACGTAACCAAGATAGAGCTAGGTCTACCATCGGGACTACATGGCTCCAAGACCATGTCTCAACGTAATTGGAAGCAGAAACTTCCACATCTGGCTTGGCAAGCTGCTCCACCAAATGAAGAAGTGGTAACCTTTGCGCCAAAGCCCCTAAGACAAGATATGACTCTCTAGCAACAGAACTAAACTCAACGAGAACATTGTGTTCACTTAGTGCCTTATCTGTAAAAGGACTGAGCCACAGGCATAGAATAGGAAACAAATCTGCAAAGTGTGTTATGCAAAATCCATAAGAGATACAGCTTCTCCAAAACCGCAGCTGCTCAACCATCATTGCTGAACTAAGCTTGCACTGTTGCTTTCCAGACCTCACCCAGTCCTCAAGAGTACCAGCTTTTCTGTACCAGTGCCACATTGCCTGCTGAAAAACTCCACGGTTCACAAAATTCAAGCATATTTGCCTGTTGTATTTGGACAAAACCTATGAAAAAGTAACAGCTGACTTTAGATACTAAAAAAAAACTATTTGCAGAAGTAAAAGCAATAACAGAAAACCAAGAATGAAACACATCTTTTGTAGTATATGATTCAACTTGCAGAGTTGCAGTGGCTTTTAAGATGCTTATATATTTCATCATATAATACAGAAAAAATCGAAGCAAATATAAACACCATAAAAATATGAAAACACAATAATTAGTATACGTGAATATAGTTGTACCTACAAGGAATCTATTTGAGAAACAACCTCGCCATATGACAGTTGATATGAAATTATGAGCTATCATGCATTTGCATACAAAGAGAATCATTTGAGCTCAACTAACAATTCAGAAGAGTGTCATACATTACTGGAAAAATGGTAACCAGATCTTTATAAAGAGATCAGTAAAGTAAGCACTAAAAATAATCGGCACCTACAGGAACTAATAAGCATCAAGGTATCAACATAGGCGTGCAATATCTCAACCGAAGATGACAGGTATCTATCATGTTAACTCCATAAAACAGGATTGTCAAGAACATACGTTCAAGAGAGTGACCCCTTTGATCTGTGAGGAGCGAATTTCCATTGATCCTTGCTTTGTCAGCAGCTTGGTAACATTTTGAATAAGCCTTGGACAATTCAAGACTGCATCAGCAGACTGTGGAGAGTGTCTAGCTAGTGCCACAAGCATTGAAACAAGGTAATCTTCCAAAACAGGAGGCGGATCCATCTGAATGAAAAAGAAAAGGTTATATATGGTCCTTCATGATGATACCACTTTTTCGAAGAACAGGAAATAAAACATTGGGGAAAAAAATAATGAGTCAATTTTGACATTAGCTGATACGATGCTCGCTAAACAGATGGTATATGCGCCATGAAATGTTATCCCGCCAAAACAAACAACTATAGTAGACCAAATAACATTGCTGAGCACCTTAAACAAGAAACAAAGGGACAGAACAGAAGCCAGGGAACACATTCAAAAATTATACTAAGAAGTTGGATATAAGAACATAATAAATAGCTTTTTTGTGGTGCCGGTGGTATATAGGTGGGCTGTGTGGGTGTGCAGGGGGGGGTTAATTGCAAAAGCATGTCCATAAATAACTAACTAAGAGGGACGTACATGTACGAGGCTATTAGATATATATAGCAGGAGTTTATAAAACACAAAACAACTGCTATATATCTAATAGACTATCCCTCAAAAAACAAGCCCCGCAATGGCACTAAAGCTTTACGCAAGGGAATAATGATGACGAAATGAGTAATAATTAAAAGACACCTAGCACCACAATATGCTCTATGAAATCCTAAGAATAGTGCAGAAAATCCAAAAGTTGAACATAACTAGTTTTTAGTATACTTCCATTACAAACGAAAATTGCCATAGTATGATAAGGGCAGAAAATGCTAGTGGACACCGGTCTGGAAATTTACTAGTGAAAACCAGGTGCTACAATCAAAGTAGTAAGAAGGTATTTTATTCCTATTTTTGACAGAGCATATGGCATAAGATTATAAGAAGCACAAAGCTCAATGTAGCGTGCTTGTAAGAAACAACATCAGGTATATAAGAAGCTTACCTCCAAAAGAAAACATATTCGTGGAAGTATTCCCATCCTAATAAAACCAGCAGCAACATCTTGTCCAGACACAACAACGTCATCCTGAATGGTAGGCTTCTCATCACCTTTGTCTTCCTCATCATCACCACATTGTGGGAGTATATTTGATGGTTTTGTGTTATATTTCCAGAAACCTCCTTCAAGAAAGCCTCCTTCTAGATCAGGCTTGCTACGAAACACAGGAGCAGTACAGATATATTTCCCATGATCAGTAACCCTCTGCAGCAGAAGATTGACCAAATGAGGGTATGGGACCTGAACCAGCAACGGGAAATAGACTCAAACAAGGAAAAAGATTAAAGTTACCTCAGAAGTTTCAAAATATGATTCGTTGAACTCGAAGCTCAGCATAACATTAATTAATTTAGCACAACTCAAAACTACAGAATCATGGTTATCATCCAATGACATCCTGCAGTTGCTTCAGTTAGTAACAGAAAAGTACAAAGAAAAATAGGAATAATAAAAACAATTCACATTACAATATCCCAAATAGCTGCCTTTGGCTCAAAACAATCCGAGGCCAAGATGCATTTTATACTACAAGGTAGATATGTAAGCACACAAAAAAAAAATATGCCTCGAAAGCCTGATTGTGTAAGCCCTGGATAAATCTGCAGCCTCATGAAGCACAGCCACACACATTCTTGTGAAGGCACAACACATGTGCACATAAAAGTGGAGAGCAGGATTTTGTTCCATTCTATGTGAGATGCACCCAAAAGTCTTCACCAGCCCTCTGTTTTCTAAAATGCATTCATGTGCTACATGAATGCACGTGTGATAACTAATATGAAACACAAAATAAGCCATACCTTCCTAGAATATAGTTTGACCAATAAAGAAAATCATATGAAGAAAGTGTAATGTGATAGACGCATTAGTATTCTAAGGAATATTTTACATACTAATATACTATACATGAAGTGATGACTGATCACTAATATATGAGATCCCTTCAAGCTACAAATTCTTATTTCTCATCCTCTAATATGATGATGAGGCCCAATTTCTGAAGCGCACTTTTCAATTTTGTATGCCATAAGCACCTTTGAAATATCAAGCTAAAGGACTACGCAAATCTGGGAGGTTCATGAATACTTTACAACTCTTTATCACTGATTGAACTATTTAATCTATTCCAGATATGATTCTCTTCATTGATAAACTAAAAGATTCATGTATCATACACAGATACAAGTTTGAATCCACAATATTATCCCTCTATCTGATAATATAAGTTCAAGCCCAACAAGTACAAATAACAATCAAGCACTGAGTCCATCCAATCAATGAACGACATTTAGACCATGCATATTCATGTAAAACGGTATAGTACAAACACTCAAAAGTCAAATCATTTCTAAGTCTCAGTATTGGATGGAGGAGAGTCAAAACAATGCAATAATTCCACATTATACTTCCTTAAATGATTTAAATTGTCAAGAAATAACTCCCAAGAAAAATGGGATTACATTATTAACAATAGTTAAGACAGAACTTTTTTACCTTAGAGAGAGTACCAACTCTGGTTCGGGACCAAGGGCATATGCCCAAACTGCTTGCCAGTCATGAAATTGGTCACTAAAATCCATTTCTTTAACGTTATCAAGTAGATCCATCTTATGAATGCTCTGTAATGCCCTATTCAGAATAGAAGCAAGAAGCTGCAGTGCAAGCACACGCTGGCCAGGAACCTACAATTTGAGGAATCTCAATTAAATCAAATGCCGAGATATTGCGAGTATCTTTTTAATTAGACTTCACAGATCATGTAAACATACAGAACTGTTCTGCAATTTGAGGTACTGACAATTACTGCTATCCTTGTCACATGATTCCTAACCCACCAAACATTAATATAGAAGTACACAGCAGATTAGCACATCGAACTTGAACCCGGTCACTTACCAGATAATTAGTGGTTATAGTTATTCTATAAAAAGAAAAAAAAACTTATGAACAACTTCACCACCTCAACTGTTTAGCATATCATGATGTGACAAAATCATGTGATGTAGCACAATTTATGTACTAAAGACCTTGCATGAACATCATGTGCTTGAAATTTGTAAAGTGGGAAACAAACTAACACTTGAAAAACATAAAATGCGCAACACAAGCAAAATGCCCAACACATTAACCCAAAAGGCAATGAAATTCACATCATGCTACAACCAGTTAACCTAGTTGACACGATTAAATAAGAATAGCGAGTGGAAATATTGCAACAATCACACTCTTAATGTTCTTCATGGACAGGCATTTTGAAATGATCCTTCCAGGTAAACAGGCAAACAGAATAAAAGCAGTGGGTGTACAAAACAAACCATGCTCCTAGTAAGTGCCACTGCCTCATTGATTGTGTAACCAACAGCTGCCGGGTCTCCTTCTGTCCTAAGGAAATCACGCTCACCTACGTTTTCTGCATGTGCCTTCTTGCCTAAAAAAGTAAAAGTTAATTTGCCATCCAAAGGATGCCACCACAATAGAAGCTAATGTAACTCAGGAGAGCGAAAACAAATAATGTACCATCTTGCTGCTCTTGATAAGATTGGAAACCCAATATATCTCCGTCCAAAGTGAACCTACATGACCTGATACGCTCCACTCTCTCACTCCACACCTTCCAAGAGCCCCCATTATGTTCATTAGCCATCAACCAATCCCCTGCTGTAGCCCTTTTGGCCTTTTGCAGGCCTGGGTTTCCCACACCCTTGTCCTTGCCCACACCCTTTGTGCCTCCAGATTTCTCCCTACCACGACGCCTCAGTATCTCCACCAATGCAGGGTTGATCTTATTTATGATTTCTGCCTGTGCCTCTGCAATCTCCCCTGCAGACATCCCAGCCAACCTAGCCATATTCTCTGCATTAATCTCTGCTTCCATTGATGAGTCCCCACCATCCAATTCCATTCTCTCTCCTTGCAACGCCGAATTAATAACCTCACTTGTCTTCACCAATTCAACTCTTGATTCAGCCTGATTCATTCGTTTCTGAGACACCACATCAGAAACCGAAATCACAGTACCTGGAGGTCCCTTAGCATTTCCACTGTCAATTTGCATAGAGACCCCCTCCAATTCCCTCTCCCCTGCTGACGCAGCACCCGCCTTCAAAGTCACAGCCCCAGCATCAATGTTCTGCTCGCTCTGTTTCTTGGGCTGCGCTGGCTTCCCCTGTCTCCGCTTAGGGGGGGCATCACCAACAAACTCCCGCCACCGGCTGAAATCCATGTCCTTCTTCTCCTTCCTCCTAACCGGGCCAGCGGCCGCTGCCGCCACTGGCTGGTAGTCCGTCTCGTCCATGTCCATCTCGTCCTCCTCCTCAGCCCCATCCTTGCCTGCGCCCTTCGCCACGGGACCCCAGTGCTGTGGAACCAGAAGTAGCAGATGGTCAGTTGTGGAGTACACCAACCAAAAGGCAACGAGACAAATCGAAAAGGGGGTTTGGAGGTCGGGGGGCTAGGGTTTGGGAGGGGCGGCGGCGGTGGCGGCTTACGGGGCCGTGGGAGCGGTGGCGGGCGACGGGGAAGGGGAGGACGGAGGGGCGCGGGGCGGAGGAGGGCGCGGCGGCGGAGAAGCCCTTCTCGACGATAGCGCCGACGAGGCGGGAGGGGGGCGCCGCCGCAGCGGTGGGGGTCGGGGCCGCGGGGTGGAAGGGCTCCTCCACGACCTTGCGGCGCGTCGGGTTGGCGCCGCCGGGCTGGTGCCGCCGCTTCGTCGGCGCGTCCATCGGGAGGTACGGGAGTAGGCAGCGGCGCGGTGTTGTGATCAGCAGCAGTTCAGCAAGGAGGGTTTAAGGGGGGATTGATTTGTTTGGTTCGGTGCTGTTTACTTCGCGAATTGTGACTTTGGTCGCTCGTCAAATGGCGAAGGATGACGGACGTACGTCGAGGACTCGAGGCCAATTTGGTGAGCGGTTGTTAAATCTGGCGATTAGTATGACAAAATTTGGGAAGCAAACAACCGTGGGAAACTCAAATTACAACGCGTGATTGCACTGCATAGTTCCATTAAAAAAAATCACGTTGCATATTAAGCTATGTGTACGGACCTAATTTATTGTATTAATACTTTAAACAAAGAGCCTGTTTTTTTTCTTGGCAGTGCTAGCGCCCGCCTCCTCCCTCGGGCCTCTCTCTAAGGCTAAAGCGGGTGGTGAGGAACAACATCAATAACTCCGAAACCCTAAGGAGGCGTGTGGAGTTTCTATATAGTATCTTAATAAAACATACATGAGTGTATGTCTAAAATTAAATAACATGATCATATATTGTATAGCTTGAGGGAAAGAGTGAAGACTCACACACATGTGACGGATTCTGGTATTGTGATATAACCACGTTAGCAAAGAGATAGGCTATCCCAATCACGGACTGGATAGAAACGGGCAGTAAAAAGAAAAGAAATATTAGGCGAAGGATAGGATCGCGGTTGGTAAAAATCTACAGGGGTAAATATCTTAGGTGCTAGAGTAGTCCTCCCTATCTATAAATAGTGAGGTGATGCTTGCATGTCCTTCCCACAGTCGCCAAAAAAGGTCAGCATCAGGAAACACAGGGGTTCCATTAGCATTGTCTAAGCACGCCCAGTAACCTCCAAAGAGAGCATTGAGGAGGAAGAAACGCCCGACCTATATTCTAGACAGCAAGGGCGAGGGCAAAAATGGTAGAGACCAATCCCTTCGGGGCGAAGCAAACTTCAAACCCAAAGCAGCGGCATGCAAAGCCACGTCACACCTGCTGGAGAGCAGGGCAGGGTCCGTAGGGGCGTATTCCTCGTAAGAGAAGCATCATTACGAGGGTGATATGCGCGTAGTGCGTGGCAATGCCGTCTTCCTGCCCGCAAGGCGCCGTCACGTCCCGTCCATGGGCAGAGCGTCCCGTCCGGAGATCACGTGACATGCCCCACGATAAGGTCACAGGAGGATCTAGAGGTATCCGGGGCGCGACACGCCTAGAGAGGTTCCAAGGCTGGAAGGCCGACGAGTCCGTTCCCGGGATAGCCCGTACCACACAAAATGATGGAGCAAGGCGCGACCCAGGTGAGTTCGCCTCAGGGGAGAAGACCTATGTCGCAGGGAAGACGGAGCTCTTACTGGACAACATCCATAGGTTTTGAGAGGGAATTGATTTCTTTGGTTCGGTGTTGTTTACTTTGCGAATTGTCACTTCGGTCGCTCGTAAAATGGCTAAGGAATAAGTACTCGATGCCAATTGGGTGAGTAGTTGTTAAATCTGGTGATTATAGAGTCATGAAATTTAAAATCACCAAATTAGAAAGAAAACAACCGTGAAACTTAAACTACAACGCGCGACTGCATTAAGTATTTCTTTAAAAAATTGCATTGCATATTTAGCTATGTATATTGACCTAATTTATTGCATTACTTTAAACAAAGAGCATGTTTTTCTTGGGTAGTGTAGCACCTGCCTCCTCCGTCGGGCCTCTCTCGAAGGCTGGCGGTGAGGAGCCAGTCCCGGTAACCCTGGAAGCGTAAGGAGGTGCGGTGAGTCTGGGATGGAGGAAGGGCGTGACGATAGGAAAGACCGGCGATGGGAGAAACGACGGGAGCTCAAGGAAGAAGATGCTCGATTTTGTTGCTCCGAGTGGTAGTATTACCATTTTTTCTTAGGATCATGTCATGTTAGTTTAGAAAATTAAGGATAGACATAGTCACATATCATCGAATTTTAGTAAATAGTGCATAAAACAATGGCGCTATTAAAAGAACGAGAAATGGTATCGTTGCAACGATTATTTGAACCAGAATGATCATTAGGCCTAAATTGGAAACTCCAATCCCTCTGGGATCTCAGGTATTTCCCTATAGAAATCCATGGAGATATTAATTTACTTATCATCTTAGTTTTTTTTTTGGTGGGTTTCCATCCCTAGGTTTAATTAAGCACTTGCTTCCAAAGTTGTCCTTTGTATGGCAAGGTGCATTGGCAAAATGGCTGACCAATAAATAAATTTTTGATTATTTATGTTTGCCCATTGCAAAGATCGATTAACCATATTATAAGCTTTTCTTTATTATAAGAGACTGGTGTCATTCCTAATTAGATATTAAAGGCAACTTTTGATTTATTTTTTCCTTTGACCATCTAAATTGTAGAGACTGAATGACATTTGCTCTATGTATTTGGTTTGGAATAATGTCTTGCTAGTCCATTGTAGCTGATCTATTCGCCATTCTCAACTAGGTGGAGTATTCTTTTTGCTACGAAACAACCATAACTAACAAAAAAATATCTTTAATTCTGGGAAAAGTTATCCCTCACCTGAGTGATTTGGATGTTGTCCTCACCCAGATTTTGATCAATCTAAGAAATAGATGGCTCAAATTCCCCTTCTATCTCCACCTTATCTTTTCCCCCACAATGAGAGAAGATGAGATTGGAGGGGGGGTACTGCAGAAGAAGAGGATAAGCGGATGGAGAGAAAAAGGGAGAAGAGAAAATGGGAAGATCTTAGCCATTGATGGGAGATCCAATAGTCCAGAAAACCGAGTGAGGGTCTCCAAATCACTCAGGTGAGGGATAGACACTTTCTTAATTTTTTGTATTCACTATTTTTTCAGTGGGTTATATGTCGAAGTCAACCTAATTGTGAAAAATAATAGTACAATACACCATATAATATCATATTATCATTTGAATATGACTGAGAACTATATAGGGTAAAAAAATAGCATGAGCAACATGCTAATTAGTCTTGCCTAAAGTGTCATAAAACTTAAGCATTTAGAGAGACACAATATCACATATGCCACAACGACTTGATCTATGATGCATAACCAAGGTATTTATCGAAAGATACACTAAAAGTGAGGAATTAGGGGTTCACTAGCAGTGCCTCCAAGGGGAACTTTAAAAGAATATACATGCCAAGTATAGTCCAACACGGATATCACAGATAAAGCTTATCGATAGAGAGAGATTATATTCCTTGTTGTGAACCAATATGACTAGATCCTAACCGATTTGTAACCCTAGTTCATCGATTCTATATAAGGCAACCTAGGAACTAGGAAGACGTTGCAATATATCTCATTGCACCCACCTCGCACACTATCCAATGCAATACAAACACCACCAAGCACAGGATGTAGGTTATTATACCTCTGGAGAGGCCGTACTGGTGTAAACACCGCGTCTTCTGTATTACTTTTAAGTTCTTGTTCCATGATAACTTTTACCTACAAATCTACCACTTCGGTGTCCCTTTTGTGGATAGTTGGACCTAGAAATCTAATGCTTGTAATGTCGACATAATAGTAACATAAATTAAGTGACATTTTAAAGATTTTAGCCCCAAAAAATCACTATCATCATTTTTAAAGAAACTTTAATATAGAGTTAGGTGTATATGCACGTGTTGTGAAAAAATAGCAAACATCTTGGAAATTTACAATTTTACATAGGTGATGTTCAAACAATAATCTTTAGGAGATTCATATTTGGTATTTCAGGGAAGACATATTATCAAGTCACAATACTCAGCCGAAGATGAGTTAATAGACAAAGGCTATTGACGTTGACAATTCCTTGCTCTACGTGGGCACAGCAACCCGCAATTGAAATCAAAGTCATCAATGTTGATTTTTTATAATTATGTAATTTTTTTGTGCGTTTGGAGAATTCAATTAAATGAAATTCAGAGATATATAAAAGTGTTAATAAATCAACACAACAACAACTATTTTGAAAAACAATTGCGGTCATGTTCCGGCTTTCGATTTTTTTTTGAAATGAACCATAAGTAGGCAAAATAGGACTAATTCGTCGAAATTCAAACAGTCAGAGAAGGAAGAACCCACAGACATCCCACCACAAGACATCCTGTCATTCTCTAATGGCTACACCTGGAAAGTACGCCGCCCTCGCCTTTCTTCCCATAAACAACTCATAAAATTATTCTTACCCAGGACCAAATCACCAAACCGAACCCAAAAGCCGAAAGCCAAATCCAAAACAAATACCGATACAGCGAGGAAAAGGAAAAATTAGGAAAAAAAATCCCCCCCATCCACGAACAAACACCGCGAAGCGCGAGAAGAAAATGGAGGCATGAGCGCTAGCACCTCCTCCCCCTCCTCTTCCGCCTCCACCTGCGCCCTCGTGGATCCCCTCCAAGCCCCGCCGCCCCAGCGGCCCTCCTCGCCGGCGGGCCCCGCGCTCCTCCTCCTCCTCGGCTGGACCGGCGGCGGTGGAGGGAACTAGGTAAGCGGAGTGGAGGGGGAAGGGAAGGAAAGTTTTTGAGGGTAGAGCGAAGCAGCAGCGGTATCGGCGATGCCGTCGCACGCGGATCTGGACCGCCAGATCTCGCAGCTGCGGGAGTGCAAGTTCCTGGCGGAGGCGGAGGTCAAGGCGCTCTGCGAGCAGGCCAAGGCGATCCTCATGGAGGAGTGGAACGTGCAGCCCGTGCGCTGCCCCGTCACCGTCTGTGGCGACATCCACGGCCAGTTCTACGACCTCATCGAGCTCTTCCGCATCGGCGGTGACGCGCCCGACACCAACTACCTCTTCATGGGCGACTACGTTGGTCAGTCCCCCGCCGCCTCTGGCATCCTGCTGCGCATGTTGGCTTCCTGTCGATCTGTGGATTTTTGAGGCGGTTCGATCTGCTTCGCTGGGGAGTTTTAGCCCTTAATTTCAATAGATCCTTCTTGGAAACTGATGACTCATGTGCTCGGGCTTATTTGTGTTGAGCCCCTGTGATTGGCATGCCCATGCTAAGTGGATTGATCAAGCTGATTATGGCAACTTTAATGTTGCTTCATGGATCACAAAGATTGTTTCACGATATTATTATGTTATGGAATAGTCGATTTGGTATCTGTTGACTGGCTTAACTTCTGCGGATTAGCTGTTAATGTCTAACATATATCAGTATTAATTTTTCCCCAGGGAAATGGATATATTTGCTCAGAGCTTTGTAGTGCCTTTTCCTGTTATAGTAATATAGTAATAATGTGCTTAGAGACTAAAGGTTGTCGGAAAACTGAAAGTGTGTGTGAACCTTTTTAATTTTATGGCGCACAGAGCTTGTTCTCTACTGTTAGATTAACAATTAAGGATGCTGCCTTTATTTTTGTCTGCTTTGTTCTGCTTCGCTATTGGTTACACTGACCGTGCACACAAAGCGTTCTTGAAAGTGATGAAACATTGTGTCAACACATGCTTCTTATACATCTGGAATTTCTATTCACTTAGGATGCGGCTATGGATTTAACATAAACAGTTTACCAGAAACTTAGATGCGTTGCTTATTACTGGTGTGTATTAAGTACTAAACACTTTTCATGAAATGCTACTTACTTAGTTAAGTTGCTAACAGACTAAGGTAGCTAGCTGCTTTTCTTTCTATCTTTATTTTATACATATTGCTTTTGATAGTTTTATTTGTCTACACACCATAGTTGAATTGACTATGGTTATTTTCTGCAGACCGTGGCTACTACTCAGTGGAGACTGTGACATTGTTAGTTGCTCTAAAAGTACGTTATAGAGACAGAATCACGATATTGAGAGGAAATCATGAGAGCAGACAAATAACTCAAGTGTGAGTTCCCTTCTTCTAGCTGAACTCTACAGCAGCAGAGAGTTGCTAATTTCAGTATAGTTTTTTTTATCACTATTACGGAAAAATGAAGAAACTAGTAAGTCGTTTTCCTAAAATGATTAAGTTTGAGATGGATTGTTTCCTTGACACTAAGTAAATTCTATTGAATTGTACATAATGCACCTAAAAGTTTGACTGTCTAGCATGGTTCATATGGCGGTGAGGCGTCTGCCAACGCCTTGTCGCCTAGGCGGGCGCCTAGGCGACGCCTTACGAACCATACTGTCTAGAGAATTGGGGCAATTGCTAACTTTAATTCCCAGCTGTATCATTACCTTTTTGCAATACTCAGTTCTCTTCTCAATACTCAAGTCACTAAGCATTTTGGTTTTGTGGACTTCATTTTCATTTGCGATCCTTGTCCATATACAAGGGCATCAGGTGCTTGTAATGTTGAGTTAGCATGATGTTGGACTGCATATGTCATCACATAATTTCTGTGAAGCTAAACCAATTTAGGGCACAAAATTTATATGTTCTATTGCACATTGACCCATTGCTTTCTTGAACTCCATGGCTTAAGCATATTTTGATTTTTGTGATAGTGGAAAGGGGATTAGGTTTATGAGGGCATAATGAGGTCCATGTTTTTGACCTAGCTTTAGCCTAAAATCATATGTTGATGCTGAAGTTAGGCTGCAAAAGCCCCACCTTTATTGAGAATTAAATGGTAACATAACTTGGAACTCTTTCTCTATCCACATTTTAAATGTAAGGGATGTTGACTTGGAGTATAAAAATTTCTACAGTAGATTCAGATGTCGAGAAGTGACATGGATATATGATTCTGATCCTTCAGAAGCAGAGCCACTGGTTTCTTAACTGTAAAATATTGTGGTTTATACTTTATCGGGGCCTAGATCTCTAAATCCTCATCATTTCCCATAGAAAGTGAGGAACCTCCCTTGGGCACATTGCCTTTTGATATAATTGGATATGTACCATTGAAAGATTGCAAAGTTAGATATATACCATCCTGACCCACATGTCATTGACTCATGTGAACCCCACATGTAAGTGAGATAGCGGTGATATATATCTAACTTTGCAATGTTTTAATTGTACTGATCCAAATTTCCTGAAAAGAATAAAACTTACAAATCGAATTATTCTGCTGGCTCAGTTAGATTGAAAAGAAAAAAATCAATCCGAATTATAGACTTCTGTTTTATACTTCCAACGACCAAATTAATGGCGTAATATTCAGGGTTGTTTACTTAAACAATTGGCTTATTTTTCATGCAATGATCAATAACTCGCAACTTTTCTGTGCCATGCGGTTGTCTCAACACATCTTATAGACGCAGCTTAGTTTCACTGCAGGATACGTGATTTGGTATTAATGCATGGAAAGATGTTTTTGGGTCACAGCATCACATGCTTACCACTGAAACAGCTATTGCTTCAATATATAAAGCTGACAGAACTCTGAGGGTTACTTTATTAAACAACACCCAGTAAAGTGTACATTGCTTCAGCTTTTGTTTTTGCACTGGTCTACATTGTGAAATGCTTATACAAAACCATCCAAAGTGCTAGGGTGCTCATTACATGAATTGTTTGGCTACAGCTATGGCTTTTACGATGAATGCTTACGGAAATATGGGAATGCGAACGTGTGGAAGCACTTCACGGACTTGTTTGATTATTTGCCTCTCACAGCCCTTATAGAAAACCAGGTTTGTTGCTTGTTTGTGCTGTAGTACATTGGTGTGAAGAGTGAACTTATATTCTGTCCCGTGCATGCCTGACGAGAATGAGAAAAAAAATCATTTTGTAGGTCTTTTGCCTACATGGTGGTCTTTCTCCTTCACTGGATACATTGGATAATATCCGCGCTCTTGATCGCATACAAGAGGTTGGCAACAATTTTTCCATGACTTCTGTGAACTAGTTGCTAATTATACTCCTCATACTTTGAATTATAGACTATTCGATGCATGTCTTCCTTGTGAATTGGGGTTACTGTTCCTGTTTTCCTTTTGCGATATCTTTATGACAGAACAATTGAACAAAATATGTTCACTGAAATATTCATAGCAATAACAGGTCAATATATCTGTAAGGTAGGGTAGTAATGAACAAGATTGCATGCAGAATCCCCAGTGCCTTTCTGATAATCGGTTAAACCATTTTTTTTGCATCTGCATGGGACAAAACAACTCAAGATTTCAGAACTATTTTTGCATCTTGTTTCAATTGTTTTTTTCTACTCTATCGCCAGATGAAACATTTAAGGAAAAATAGAATCCAATTGACTCCATTTTCCAGCTTTCCATGATCTTTCACCCTAGCACAGTTGCAGTGAGAAAGTAATTTAAATAGAAGCCTATAATATTTTAGCTATCCAATTTCTTGACACAGGTTGTTCATAACCCCTCAATTGTGATTCTGTATATTATGGATTTGCTCTTTTACAGAAGTTTTCTTTACCTTGATTTGTAATTTTTGGTATTCTCTAAAATGGCTGTAGGTCCCACACGAAGGACCGATGTGTGATCTGTTGTGGTCTGACCCGGACGATCGATGTGGGTGGGGAATTTCACCAAGAGGTGCTGGATACACGTTTGGGCAAGATATCGCACAGCAATTCAACCACACAAATGGGCTAAGTCTTATTTCAAGGGCCCATCAACTTGTAATGGAAGGGTTCAATTGGTGCCAGGTTAGTATCCAATGTGTTTGATTTTAGCCATTGAGGGTTTTATTTTATTTTTTTATGCGATGTTTTGTTCACCAAACTGTCTTGACTTTTTTTACTGAATTTGGCAATACCCATTTCTGCAACGGTTTCTGGGGCTTCTGATTACTGATAAAATTTGGTTGCTACACAGAACAAATGCTGATATAATACTCGATATGTTAATATATAACATTTTTTATATTCATATGGTTCCTCCATACTGCAGCTTTGACCGTTGCCTTTTAAATCAAAATGATGTTAACAACATAAAAGTATTTTTCACCATAAAAATCCAGCAGTACAATTTGTACGTGAAGGATCCAATAGCTCAGTTTAAATTAGTGGCCAAAGTTGTAGATGTTCGGTTGCATCGTTTCTTCTAAGCATCATATATGTGAATGAAAATTATTTTTGCTCCTTCCATCACTAGCAATGCACAATAATTGGAACAAAATCTTGAATTATCTTTTTGATTGTATGATGCAGGATAAGAACGTTGTGACAGTATTTAGCGCGCCAAACTACTGCTACCGTTGTGGTAACATGGCTGCGATCCTTGAGATTGGCGAGAACATGGACCAGAACTTTCTCCAATTTGATCCGGCACCTCGGCAAATCGAACCGGACATGACTCGCAAGACCCCGGACTACTTTTTGTAATCATCATGTCGGTTTCTTTTAACTTCTCTACTGCCGCCCCTGCGCCTGTAGTTCTGTCCTTAGAATATGTGTTCCCTCGGGCCGCCTTGTACTCCCCTCATTCTTTGTGTGGAGATTTTGTTGCCGCTTCTCAGAACTTAATAGAGCATGTTCAAAGTACATGGCATTGGGATTTCCCCTTCTTCTCCCCCCTTTTGTTGTACCTCCATTTTGTATTATTCTGAGACGAGAGAAGAGAAGCAGCAATAGAAGGTGCTGGGAGCTGATGGGACCTGATGTTGCTGATATTCCATAGTCTGTTAAGTTTTGTGCCTGGATGGGATTTCACAGGACTGTTTGACCCAATTTGGGACTTCATAGTGGCTTAGAAATCTACAAGCTCTGCTCACAGTTTGATGTCGCTCATGTGATCAAGATGTTTTATTGTGGACGGTTACATTCAATCAGCATTTGGATGAGATGAGGCTTTCGGCTAGCTGTGTCAAATTTGTTGAGCTTATCTACGCCGGAGTTGAGGCGTGTGGCCAGTGCAGCCTACCGGAGAGGAGAGGGGCATAGAACTGATGCGTAGCACTCTGAGAGCAACGAATCAACTTCCACCATCATTACCCTTTTCTATTTGACCAAAGGTAGACATCTGAGGCTCAGCGATGTCTTACTGATTCTCACCAGGGCCCCTTCCAAATGTACATTATAGTGTGGCCGTAGGGCAGGGCCCACCTGCACCATGTTTTCTTGAGCAAAGCCGCTGGTTTCAGATGCTGCTGCAGGGAAATTCAGAGACACTGAATCGAGTCGGCCGCTGTGGTGGGCACCAAGCCACCCACCAGGAATTATGGGGCCGTTGGTCAAGAATACACGCGGCAAACTTTTTCTAGGAGGTGTGGCGTGTTGACCTGCTGACAACATGTCTCGAATAACTCCAACTCTCCAAGGTTAACAGAAGTTGACGCAACATCACGGGTTGACAACATGTCAACACAACTGACAGCTGATTACCCTCCCTCCACCCACTCCTCTAAAATCTAAATCTAAAAAATCTATAGTTGATCTGCTTTACGAAGCACAAGAGGTATAATCATGTATACTCCCGGTGTCCACAAATATAAGCATTTTAGTACATCGACATGGTTTCTAATACATTATTTAAACCAATAATACCAATAAAAACAAATTACTTCATGTAAAAGCTATACATTATATAGCTGGCTTCACAATGGATCTAGTAACATCAATTTTGAACTGTCAATCTGTATGACCTTTCTCTATCAATAGTCAATATTGAAAAGATCTGACATAGAAAAAAAAACCCTAAAAGTGCTATTTGGACAGGCAGTACTCCATAAGAAACACATGCACAAAAAGTTTGCATGAAGAGTATGTTAACCGTAATATATCATGCCACAACGATATTTAAATGTCTTCTTTGGCAAAGCACTCATGAGAGTACACTTGCCTAATGGCCGTACATACCACTATGCTCAAACCTGACCTTCCCGTAAGTCAAGTCTTCATTAAAGAACCAAGTGGCCTTCCTTTATAGGAGCCCATGGTTAGTTCCACCATTTCAAGATAACCCCAATGCTGCATCTTCTTCTCCTCGCGTCCATACATTTGCTTCCGCACAATTGATAGTGGCTGCAGCATATACCAATATACCATGAATGCAATCTCAGCCTGTATTCTCTCCTCATGTTCATTCATCTGCTTTCGAGCGTCTCAGCCCATCATTTCCTCAGCCTGTATTCTCCTCCTCGCGTTCGTTCATCTGCTCTCGAGTGTCTCCGCCCATGATTTTCTCTCGGCAGGATCCTCCCTGTCTGTTGAGCACAGCTCCGACGTGCTCCAATCCCAAGACGGCTCTTTTTCCTGTGGCTTCTACAGCATCTCCCCCAATGCCTCCATCTTCTCCATCTGGTTCTCCAGATCATCCGAAAGAACCATTGTCTGGAGCGCGAACACTCTCCACCCTGTGTACACCTGGGGATCCAAGATCAAGTTAGATGTTGATGGGAGCATGGTTCTGAAAGATTACAATGGCCAGATTGTATGGAGCAACAATGTGAGCGTTTCGGATGGTGGACACGTTCAAGCTCAGCTCTTGGGCAACGGGAACCTCATTGTGAAAGGCAAAGGTGGTGCCATCCTGTGGCAAAGCTTTGATTCTCCTGCTGATACCTTGCTACCTACTCAGAGACTTACTGCTCCTACAAAGCTGGTCTCTACTAACAGGTTACTTGTTCCTGGTCACTACAGCTTCCGTTTTGACGATCAGTATCTTCTTTCTCTGTTTGATGATGAGAAGGACATCTCTTTTATCTATTGGCCAAATCCGAGAAGGACTATCTGGGAAAAGCTTAGAGTGCAATTCAATAGCACCACATCTGGGGCTCTTGATACATGGGGACATTTCCTAGGAAGTGACAATGCAACCTTCACAGCTGCTGACTGGGGTCCTGGGATCATGAGGCGGCTAACACTGGATTATGACGGCAACCTCAGATTGTACAGTCTCAACAAAGCAGATAGAAAATGGTCAGTCACATGGATGGCATTTCCTCAGCTCTGCAAAGTGCGTGGTTTGTGCGGTGAGAATGGAATATGTGTGTACACGCCTGTGCCAGCTTGTGCGTGTGCCCCTGGTTTTGAAGTCATCGACCCAAGTGACAGGAGTAAAGGCTGTAGACCAAAGAGCAACATGACTTGTGATGTGCAGGAGGTGAAATTTGCTAAGCTACGCTACACTGATTTCTTCGGGTACGAAACAAGTGTTCACCATTCTGTTTCTCTCGACTTCTGTGAGAACATATGCTTGCATGACTGCAGTTGCAAGGGTTTTGCATACTGGGAAGGAACTGGTGATTGCTATCCAAAGTCTGTTCTTGTTGGTGGTATGACCTTGCATAACCTTGGTAGTACCGGTACCATGTACATCAAGGTTCCCAAGGGATTAGAAGTGTTGGAGGCCTCAATTCCACAGTCACAGCCTTTTGGTCCGAAGTATGGTCCTGACTGTAGTACAGCAAACACATACTTTATAGCAGATTTTCCGGATATGCTTAAGAGAGATCATAGTGAATCAAAGTATTTCTACTTATACGGCTTTTTATCAGCAATATTTATGGCAGAACTAATGTTTGTTGTATTAGGATGCTTTATTTTGAGGAGGGAGCGCAGGGAGCTGAGAGGAGTATGGCCAGCTGAGGCTGGATACGAAATGATAACTAATCATTTTCGTAGGTACACCTACGGAGAGTTGGTGTTAGCAACTAGAAAGTTTAAGGAAGAACTTGGAAGGGGAGCATCAGGCGTTGTATACAAAGGAGTCATAAAAGACAACAGGGCAGTAGCTGTGAAAAAGTTGGCCGAAATAAACCAAGGTGAAGAAGAATTCCAGCATGAACTGAGTGTGATTAGCCAGATTTACCATATGAATCTTGTGAGAGTTTGGGGATTCTGTTCTGATGGTCCACACAGGATACTTGTTACAGAATATTTTGAGAATGGTTCATTGGATAAAGTCTTATTTGGTACTGAGGGTTCAGAAATCTTACTTGGATGGAAGCAACGATTTAATATTGCCCTAGGTGTGGCTCGAGGATTGGCATATCTTCACCATGAATGTTCAGAGTGGGTCATCCACTGTGACGTGAAACCTGAAAATATACTTCTGGATGAGAACTTAGTGCCAAAGATTGCCGACTTTGGTCTTGCAAAGCTCCAGAACAGGGGTGGATCCAACATAAATGTTTCGAAAATCCAAGGAACTAGAGGTTATTTAGCACCCGAATGGGTTTCTAGTCTCCCAATTACAGCAAAGGTTGATGTCTACAGCTTCGGAGTGGTCCTATTGGAACTACTAAAGGGTGTACGAGCCTCGGACATGGAAAATAATGAGGATGAGGAAGTGGAGATGGTTCTTGGAAGAATATCAATGATAGTCAAAGAAAAGTTGAAGTTGGATGGCATTGGAAGTCAACAATCTTGGATTGACGACTTCATTGATGCTAGACTGAATGGTGATTTCAACAATTTACAAGCAAGAACAATGATGGGGCTGGCCATTTCATGCATGGAGGAAGATAAAGACAGAAGACCAACCATGGAAAATGTGGTCCAGATGCTTGTGTCAGTAGATGATGCCTGTAGTGCAAATGTGATGGCAGTAGCCACTTAAAGCTGCATCCATGTGGTTCTTTGTACTAAGGGTCATACAAACAACATGTAGATGCTGAAAACATATTAACTGTAACTGTTCAATATCCATGTTATATTCAGTGTAGTTTGCACGCTAAGCCACTAAATCAGGAGAAAAGCCGTTGTCATTGAGATAGAACCTTATGAGCATTTGTTCAATCTGCGTGCAGAATTGCATATTACAATCCAAAATGATCTACAGTTGCAACCACAATAAAGCCTCTTTGTTCCTTGCAAGTTTGGCTAGGCAATCCAATAATAAAACAATTAGATGGCATTTGAGATAGAGTGGGAGTCTCAGGCATATCACAGATGAACAGCCAAAGATGTGAGAACCCAGGAATGCATCATAAAACAGTTGGAGCTGGGGTTGCTGTCAGAGTACAAGATATGATCCGGTGAACAGTAGATCCGCTGGCTACAAATTTGGGTGGAAGTATAGCAAGAAACGCGTACCGAATCTAACAAGCAAGCCCCTCGGCAACTCCAATGGGGAAATAGAATCAACTTTTGAGCAACTGCTGATAAGTGATAACCATACCTGTGTGTGTCGAAATGGGCACCGGACCGTGGCCTTGCGTCGTGCTGAAGCGCCCTGGGAGGCGCAGCGGCCAGCGGCTCCGCCCTCGATGAGCACCGCCGGCGCGCGACTCGGCGGCGTGCTCCTCCGCGACTGACAAGTTCAGGGTAGTGGAGCGGGCCGCGAAAGCGGCGCAGACTGGACATCTGGGCTCAATAATTTGGCCCTTTGGGCTGGGCTGCAAATCTGTAAGCATATGGCCGTTCGGTTCGGTCACGTGCAATCGTTAGCTCCAAATTTTACCTCATAGCTTAACCTGTAAGCACCCGTTGTGTTTCGCATAAGGCTTACCAAGGGCATGGGTTGCTCATGCTAATCGCCGACTGGTACAGACAGACCTGTCCCAGCTACCAAGTCTCCGACTGTGTCCGGTCGCCGCACAGTCATTGGTTCATGCAACTTGCGTGCAGCTATATCATGGCATGCAATAATGCACTCAACTTGCTGCTACTCTCAATTGGACGAGATGGATACGTTTTGAAAAGGATGGTCATTGGTCAGTCATGGCATGATGATACACAGCGGAACTACTGAAGCTCGCGTTGAAATGTATGAACTACTCTTTCCTGCATAGTTGAGTTGACGACTTATAGTCGAGTGAGCCTTGATTGTTGATGATGACTTGGCAGCTGGCACATGGTAGGAACTAGTAGGAAGCATCAAATGAATCATTGCATCTATCAATAAATGATACTCTGTGCCCACCTTGGTTCATAATACATGTTGATTTAGGATTCCAATAGTCAAATTTGATTTTAAATTTTGTTTCTAATCAATCTATATCTATATCTATATCTATTTCTAAAGCACGCAAAAATCCTTCGCGTGTTCTGCCACGCGGGTCTGTCGTCCAGTTTCGCTCGTATGTTCGTCTAAAGTACGTAAGAATTCACACGTTTTGTCACATGGTTTGGTCCGTCGTCCACTTTCACCTGTCTATTCATGAAAACTAGAAGCCTCCGATGAAACCGCATTGATAGGGAAGAAAACCGGGAGCCTCCCATGGCTCAGGCCAAAAACTGCGCTTTGAACCAAAGACCCCTCCGAACGAAGGAAAAACCAAACCACGCTTTGAACCAACCTCACCCATAGAGAAACGCATGGGCATTTTTACTAATATGTAAAGAAGTCAAGAAACTTAAAATGTAAGGTACATTATTAAGCATACATTTAATATTAGGGAAAGTCTGGTTTACACCCTACATTCGGCCTACATTTGTCGTAAAAGTCTGATTTTCAAAACACAAATATAAAAGTAAGGGTCATCCAACCAACAAAACCAGGCAAAAGTTTGGCCACTTATGTGATTTTAAATGTGGGGGTTTTCTATTTTATTAAAATACAAAAATATTGGTTAAACTTATAATTCATAAATAGTCCATTTG
Source organism: Digitaria exilis (assembly GCA_015342445.1). Taxonomy (NCBI): domain Eukaryota; kingdom Viridiplantae; phylum Streptophyta; class Magnoliopsida; order Poales; family Poaceae; genus Digitaria; species Digitaria exilis. Next base: position 1,858,892 of record JACEFO010002671.1, read on the forward strand.
AAATAAACAAATATTAACCCAATTTCATTTTTTTTAAACGTAACCTAACTATTGGGTACATTATTTAAAACTATTTGGGTATTAGTTGTCCATTTTGCTAGTGTTTTATTGTTTTTACTAAAAACTCGTGAATATAAATAAACAAGATGTAAAAAATTTCAAATGGTGCACCAATATATAGATTATCTTTTTAGATTTTTTTTGGAACCAATTTCATATTATTCTAGGCGAAAATAAATTAGTTATGAGTTTTCATATTAAATTATGTTTTTTTATAGTTTGTAGAAAATAGAAAACCACCTATTAGACGGCCAAAATTTCCCGTTTTTTGACAGTTAGATGGCGTTGAAAATTTGATTTTTCCCTACATTTTATTATTAAATCTCAAAGAGGTTGGCGAACAGTTTCATGGCTGCCAATGCTTTCAATTTTGTCAAAGTATGGAATTATAGACTGCACCAAGTCAACCATGCCAAATAAACAAGAAAATTAATGTTACAATCTCTACGGTGTGAATCGGTGATGGCCATGATTTTGGAATGGTAGTCGAGCAATTTGATGGATTGCCGTGTTCCGGCTAATTTGAAGAAGAGTAAACTACGTCTCCAGTCCCTAAACTTGTACCGTTGTATCATTCCGGTCCCTGAACTCACAAATCGACCACTTAGGTCTTCAAACTTGTTCGGTTGTATCATCGATGTCCCTAAACTTGTAAATCACCCATTTAGATACTCAAACTTGTTCATCCCAATGCTTAAACTTAGTTTTTAGTCTCATAAGAGTCAAAACAGGACGATCTGAAAACCTCATATCAAAAAATTATTCATAACTCTTTATTATATGATCTCTAATGAAGAAAACATCTATATCAAAATTATAGCCCTCGACGTGATCTACAACTTTATAGTTAAAAGGTTTTTCATTGAACGTCGTTTTTTGTCCTAAAATAATTTTAAATTTTAAATTTCAAAATCTATAACATATAATAATATATTGAGACTCTTAATATTTTTAATTAAAAAACTTTTCAACAGGGCGCATCGAGATCTACAATTTGATATAAATTTTGTCTTCATTTGAGTTCATATGAATAAGTTATGAATTCTTTTTTGATATGAGTTTTTTAGATTGTCCTGTTTTACTCAAATGATACTACAAACTAAGTTTAAGAACCGATATGATACAAGTGAATGAAATTGATGACCTAAACATGTGGTTTGCAAATTTAGGGACGGAATAGCACAACTGAACAAGTTTAAGGACCTAAATGGTCAATTTGTGAGTTTAGGACGGAGATGACACAACAGTACAAGTTTAGAGACCGATGACGTACTTTACTCTTTGAAGAAAGTTTGATGTCTCATAGTAAAATTTTCCTTAGTAATATTGATAAGAACAGGTGACTGGTACCAGGCTGGCGCAAAGCGCTTAGAGTCTCTTATAGGCGAGGATGGCTTTTGTACTTACCGGTTCGCTGGTTGTTATTTTTATCCCTGTAATCCTCTGCTCTATCAATGAAATAAGCACAATCTCGTGCTTGTTCGTTCAAAAATAATATTGATAAGAACCTAGACACAATAGTGCAGTACACTCCTTCTCGGTCAAAATGATTGACTTTCTGCCGGAGAATAGTAGTCATCTGTACTTGTCTTTTGCCCTTCCATACTTTAACTAGGTCACACCTGGACAACTAGGGAGACTGTTTGGAAGGCGGGTGCGTTTAGATTCACCAACTCCCTCTAAAAAAAGACTATTCATCCAATTTTTCCCTATTCATCTTATCCCTCTCACACACAGAACATTATTCATCTACAGTGTTTTTTTCCAATCTAAACACACCTGAAGCATGCACGACGAAAAGGAGCCACACTATTAACTAACTGTTCATCGTCTGGCGACTGACGTGATTGGTGTAGTCCTAGTCTCACAGTTGTTTGAGGCTGAACGCTGCATTGCAAGTTGTGTCCTATAACAGCGTCCATCCAGATCACTTCAAGATAACACAATTGCTGCAAGAGCCATGGGTGCAGTCTCCATATTTGTGTTTCTTCTCACTCTGGTTCATCTGATTTCGCAAATCTCCGCTCAAAATGTCCTCTCCCTTGGCTCCTCTCTCTCAGCAGAGAACAGTTTTGATGTGCTACGTTCGCCGGATGGTACATTCATCTGTGGCTTTTACAACATCTCCCCCAATGCATCCACCTTCTCCATTTGGTATTCCAATGTGTCTGAAAGGCCCATTGTCTGGAGTGCAAATCCTCTTCGTCCCGTGTACAGCTGGGGATCAAAGGTCAAATTAAATTTCGATGGGAGCATGGAGTTAAAAGATTATAGTGGCCAGACCGTGTGGACCAACAATGTGAGCTCCTCAATTGCAGAACATGCTCTGCTCTTGAATACTGGGAACCTCATCGTGAAAGGCAAAGGTGAAATCATTCTATGGCAAAGCTTTACTTCTCCAACTGATACCTTGTTACCCACTCAGAGGATTAATGGTACCATCAATCTCGTGTCCACTAATAGATTGCTTGTTCCCGGCCAGTACAGCATGCGTTTTGATGATCAATTCTTGATTTCACTATTTGATGATCAAAAGGATCTCGCTCGCATCGTCTATTGGCCAGATCCAAGTACGACTATCTGGGCAAAGCTGAGGATACCATTTATGATCAATACAAGCGGCATTCTAGACAGTTTGGGGCAGTTCTTTGGAAGTGATAACACATCTTTCATGGCTGCTGACTGGGGTAGTAGTCACATTATAAGAAGGCTAACACTGGATTCTGATGGCAATCTCAGACTATATAGTCTGAATGATGGAGCATGGTTAGTCACATGGATGGCATTTCCACAGCCCTGCAATGCACATGGTGTGTGCGGCAGGAATGGAATATGTCTGTATACGCCGGTTCCAAGTTGTGTGTGTGCCCTTGGTTATGAAGCTATCGACCCAAGTGACTGGGGAAAAGGCTGCAAACCAAAGGTCAACATTACTTGTGATAAGCAAAAGGTGAAATTTGTTCATCTACCAAACACTAACTTCTTTGGGCTTGATCTAAGTGCTCATCGTTTGGTCTCTTATGCCATATGCAAGAACATATGTCTGAGTGACTGCAACTGTAATGGGTTTGTATACATACAAGGAGCTGGTGACTGCTATCCAAAAGCTATTCTACTAAATGGCAGAAGTCTACATACACAAGGTATCGGTAGCACGTACCTTAAACTTGCAAAGGACTTTGAAGTAGCTGAGTCCTCAATTCCCCAGTCACAGTTTTTGGGTCCGAAATATGTGCCAAACTGCAGTGGAGCAAACCAATTTGCCATTGCCAACTTCTCTAATACGAATAAGGCTGGTCAGAATCTATCAAAGTATCTATACTTCTATGGGTTTTTATCAGCAATATTTGTCGCAGAATTAATATTTATTGTGTTAGGATGGTTTATTTTGAGAAGGGAGCGCAAACAACTAAGAGGAGCATGGCCAGCTGAGGCTGGTTATGAAATGATAACAAACCATTTTCGGAGATACACCTACAGAGAGTTAGTGACAGCTACTAGAAAATTTAAGGATGAGCTTGGCAGGGGAGCATCAGGCATCGTGTACAAAGGAGTCTTGAAAGACAGTAGGGTTGTAGCTGTGAAAAAGTTGGGACATATAAACCAAGGAGGAGAGGAGTTCCAGCATGAACTAAGTGTTATAGGCAGGATTTACCATATGAATCTAGTGAGAGTTTGGGGATTCTGTTCTAATGGTCCACACCGGATATTGATTTCAGAATATGTGGAGAATGGCTCATTGGAAAAAACCTTATTTGGTGCCGAAGGTTCAGAAATTTTACTTGGATGGAAGCAAAGATTTAATATTGCCTTAGGTGTGGCAAGAGGATTGGCATATCTTCATCACGAGTGCTTAGAGTGGGTCATTCACTGTGATGTCAAGCCTGAAAACATTCTGCTGGATGAGAACTTGGTGCCAAAGATTGCTGACTTTGGCCTCGCAAAGCTCTTGAACAGAGGTGGATCAAATATAAATGTTTCTCGGATCCAAGGAACTAGAGGCTATTTAGCTCCTGAATGGGTTTCTAGCCTCCCAATAACCGCAAAGGTTGATGTTTACAGCTTTGGAGTTGTGCTGCTAGAACTACTAACGGGAGCCCGGATTTCAGACATGGAAAAGCATGAGGACGAGGAGGTGGAGATGATTCTCAGAAGGATAGTCAGGATACTTAAAGAGAATCTGCAGTTGGATGGCAGTGAACAAGATTGGATCCCCGATTTTATTGACGCTAGACTGAATGGCGAATTCAACAACTTGCAAGCAAGAACAATGATGAAGTTGGTTGTTTCATGCCTGGAGGAAGATAGGATGAGAAGACCCACCATGGAGAATGTAGTGCAGATGCTTGTTTCAGTTGATGAAGTTACCAGCGCTACTGGAGTGGGAGGATTTGTTTAAAAGCCTGTATCCATGACCCATACGATTGTTATTTGTACTAAGGGCCATGCAGACATCATATAAATAAAATGCTGGTAGTAACATTTCATCAATCCTGTATTTTATTGTAATATTGTACAATATTGAAGGAAAGAAGAACTGCTCCAGCATTAGCATGAGTGTAGTTTGCTTGGTGTTTTTCTTTTTACTCTTATGCTACAGAGTGCAGGAAAGTGTATTGTCAAGCTTATTGGATTATCGATAGGCCATATTTTACCTAGACTAGAAATCCCAGGCATCACAGATACGCAGCGACCATGATCATCAAGCCCCCTTCCAATTCTGTTATTTTATTTGAGGGGACCTTCCAATTATGCTGGTACATTACTACAAGAACACACATCAATTCAGCAAGGAAGGCCTGCTGCTACCAACTCCTACGGTCATACCTGTGTGGTAAGCAGGAGGGCGAGGTCAGGGCGACTGGCCCGCAGCGGCGCATATGCCAATCCGTCGGCGCGAAAGGAGGAGCAGAGGCCAGCGGCTCCCAAATCCGGCCGCTCCGTCCCAGATGAGCACCGCCGTCACGCGACCGGGCGACTGGTGGTGCTGGCTGCTGGGGGCTTTAGGCGTTTGGCTCCTCCGCTGTGGCGATGTCCCCCGCCATCTCCGGCGACCGGCGGCCGCATCGCCTCCGTAATGGGCCGCGGCGGATGAGGCACATCGGACCCATGAGCGCTGGGCCTAGCTGTGCAGCCATTCCAAGTGTACACGGCGCTGCACTGCAAGTGCAACGTCTCTTTTTATATAAGGGGAAAAAAAACCGTAAGCTCTTCTCCACAGAGAATAAAATGTGCAATGAGAGGGATTATCGGTGAGTGCTGCCTGTCGAGTAAAACGTTCACGAATCACGACACACCGCAGCCCACATCGCATAATCACAAGATGCTCTGAAGGCCATGAAGCCTCGGACCAGCATCAGAGCAGCACTAGTGCACTACTGCGATAGACACTGGAGATTGCAAGCTCAGCTTAGTCAGAATCCCACACACACACACACACACAAAAAAAAAGGTAAGCTACTACGTAGAGCTGCACAATTAATAAGAGTTTAACTTACGACAGGCATATCAAAGACCCAGTCGGGGCAACACAGCTTGTTCAAGCATGACACATGAATACAGCAGGTGAGGAGCCTTTGATGCATCAAAACAAGGAGCGGCCACGTAGCACCAGAGATGCAAGGAGCCTGCAAGCAAAGCTCAGCTCACTGCTTCACCCCTAGGGCTCATCTTCATGTGACTCAAGAGCGGGGGATTGCAGGCTAGAGGCTTCGAGATCCAGGGCATGTACGCTCCCTCATGGCATAAGTTCTGCAGAAAATGCGAACAAATTTAGCTTTGGTTCAAGGCTTGGAGAACATCACTATTTCTTTTTTTAATAAAAAAACATAGTTAGCCATCTCAGAATGATGCACTGGCCAAAGGTCTTTGCAGAAAACTTGTGACCATTTATGCAATTGATTACTGCTAATACTGAACTTACTGCCCTTAAACCACACTGAAACAGGGAAACCAATATCTCTGTGGACATATTCTTTCAGCAGAAAATCACTGCACCGCTCAACAGGAAAAGAAATAACATTTCATTAATTTGGTGAAATCTCTTCACTAGATTTCAGTGTCTTGAAAAGAAAAGCAAAACTTGTGGGTCATTTTGGATCACACTAGTTTTCACCCCCACAAACAGAGATCATAATCACTGGCAAATAAATAGTAAACAGGGTGGTAAATATAGATCACCTCCAACCAGAAGAAGAATTTCCTCAGTAGGCTCAGTCTCTCATCACAGTCAGCTGAGTTTATTTGTACTGCTAGATCTGCACAAGTAACCAAAGATTAGTGTTGCTTAAGTAGTATGCAGCAATGTATCAATTGATTTCATGCAACATACAAACACATAAATATAAAAGCTTTGCAAGACAGCGTTGAAACCACAAATCAGCATTATTAGGTAACCCAAAGATTAATGTAGCTCGAAGCAGCTCGATGCAATCTTTCAACTGATTTCAAGCCAGATAGTAAGTAATTTTTTTGCATCACAGCATTGCAATCGCAGCATATAGAACTGCTATCACAACCATGACTGGCATTTTGCAAAATATGTAGGAACATGGTACAGTTATTTTGTGTCAAAACAACAAAAGCATACAAGTCAAAATGTCAACTATGAATCACATATAGAAAAGCTCAGATCTAAAATTTAAAGAAGAAAGCCTGGATTACAGAACAACAAAGAATATGGTAAATACTTCTTTTTACCAGGATGAAAGTAAGCTACCTAAAAATATCAGGTCTAATTATCTACTGCATGCTTTAAACAATGTATCATGTCATTCTGATTATAAAACTAAATGAAAAAAATATTCGCTACCAGAAAAACGAGAATGATCCATACAGTATAGGAAAGAATGAGGACTTCAAAATTCATTCATTTGCTCAAAGCTATAGGATGAGAGCATATATCATTTACTTTATGCAAATCAACCATATAATGAACAACTGGCCAAATGCTTGTCAACAGCTTCACAAAATTCCTGAACTGTGCCTTCCTTTCAGCAAACCTCCACCCGTACTAAGACTACTACAGATACCAGGATTTTGTAGCCGAAGATTGTTTTTTTTCTTTGTGGTGTGTGTGTGGCTGGGGTGTTGGGGGAGATGAGTGGATGGGTTTAAGTTGATCAACATGGTAAGGCTAACAAAACAGGCCATCCAAATCTAGTAAATACCAGGGTAATGATCGAGATACGACAGCCCAATTGCGCCTGTAACATAGCGCTTCGATGCACTTCGCAAATGTCTTTGTCTGCTCACAGGCTTCTGGTCAGAGGCTTTTCTCCAAAGCTCTTCATATTCATTTTGATCATACGGCTGACTTAAAATAGCATTGAGTTTTTCATCAAATGTAGATGATCCAATGCAGCTAATAGCAAGAGGTCCTGCTTGTTCATCTTCACATGCCTGGGCCCAAAAGGTAGCTATAGAACAAAGGCTGCAACATTTAAAGATAACCATAAATTATGCAAAAGAAACTTACATTTGAATCAGAAGGTTGAGTGTAAAGTACAAGCCCACGCTCATCTGTGCAGACAATATCCTGACCATCAATGTTCTCTGAAGAAGGTCCAACTGTTTCACGCTCAGATGCTACTTTATTAGCCTGTGCATATTCACATCCGTACATAGTACAGTCTTCCTCCATAGTTTCAAGTGGAGACATCAAAGCCTCTGGCTCATTTGTGCAACTGCCAGTTCTCAATTCATCATATGCATCAGGCATGTCTTCTTCTTGCTCATATACAATGGTGACACCTGGCTCTGGCTCAATAACCATACAACCATCTTTGAATTTTACAAGGCTCATAAATAACTCGTAACTGTCATCTACTGTTGAGTTCTTCTTCTGCTTCACATATGATCTCTTTGGTGAGAAAGACTGATCCACATTTCCACTGGCAGCTTTGACTGCTTCCAAATCAGGTCGTTTGCCACTTGGAACACCCCAACTTCTATGCAGTGAACCACTGGGACAATTTGGGCCATTTTTGGCCTTTTTGTTGCTATATACTGTATCGTCCTCCTCATACCGTACAGAAACAGGCATGCCATGGTCCCCGTTTGGCACATTAAGGACACAGGTATTCCCATCTTTGCTCAAATGTTCCAGGAAAAGTTTATAAGATGGATCCATTTCTGAAGCATGTTTACCAATTAGACCATCAAACAACTTGCCCTTCTTGCAAGATGATCCGTTCACTGTTTTCTTGGTCTTCATAGGCTGATTCTTTAAAGATTAAACATGAGTTAACTTATTAGCATAAAAACTCATTCATCAGCAACTGCAAGAAAATTCACAGATTCAGAGGGAAACAATCAGGCATTCGTGCATGTCACCTATGGAAACAGAGAAAGCATCATGAAGTCTAAACGGTCCAATGCCACTAAATATGTGATGAATGTGAACCTCAATATATCATGCCTGACATACCTGCCACCCTGCGAAAGGTGTGGGCATTCAATTAGTACGGGTGCTGCGTTTTGCTTATTTTGGTCAATTAAAACTTCAGGTATTGTAAAATAAAAACCAATTTGACCACACAAAAATATAAAAAAGGACCTAATTAACCGTTTTATTTTGGTTATTAGGTTATTTCGCACGACCTTAATTTCTAGGTCCAGGGATTTCAGCATATTTCGTTACGGGATCAGAAATTTTCGGTTCTTTTGCCCACATTTTGCTTCATGGCATGCACTAAGTAGCAGAATAACCATCTACAGGGGAAATGCAGATCAACTTCAATCGGAAGGCGCAAATACAGAAATACATTCCATTGTGCCTGGGCGAAGGAAGAGTAGAGCACCTGTTGCCTGCCGCCAGGGTTGGGGGTCCAGCGGCGTGGACGCACGGCCGAGGGGCGAGGACGCAGCTGCGTCGGGCGAGCGGGGCCGGAGAGCCAGCTACTGCGTGGCAGCGGGCGAGGGGCGAGGAGGTGGCGGCGTTGGCGAGGCCGCGACGCGCGAGGGGTCGGCGCCGGCGTGCGGCCTGAGCCGCCCAGAGGCGAGAGACGGTGGCACACTGGAACGCGGCGCAAGTACAGTTTGACGTGTGCCATTTTCGTGCCGCAAAGCACGACTTTGGCAGTTTGGTATGCCCGAATGTGCCCAAAACCGGAACAGTTGTGTCCCTGGCATGCGGGCCCGACGGCTGTCAGGCCCACATGTCAGGCACAGAGTCTCTCTGCCGTTACTGCAGAGGAGACTCATCCGACCATGGCGACGTGAAACTGCTTTTTTTTTTCCTTTCAAACACAATGCAATTGAACGCACACAAACTTCATTTTCACCGACGTCAACTTTTTTTATCGCTACAGTAAATGTGAAGATCTGGATACGAATTAGGGTACATTTACAGAAAAACCCATTCTGTAACCCCTGGTGTAATTAGAGTTGAATATATTAAGAGTAATTAGACATGATTAGACAATATCATGCTATAGTAGATAATATCTAATGATAGGTTAATTAGGCTTAATAGATTCGCCTCGTGATTTTGCATCCATTCGTGTAATTAGTTTTATAATTAGATCCTGTTTATTCTTCCTAATCTTTGGTTTAAAATTTATACAGTAAAAACACCATTTTTTCACCAAACTAAAAAAGGCCTTAGAGTTCTTTTTTTTTTGTCTTGGTTTCAAAACAGTACATTGGATTATGCAAAATAACTGAATTCAAAGTCCTAATAAGCTTCCTCAAACTGATCCTTAATATATTTGTGCATGCATATATGGTTTCTCTTCTCAAACCAACCTTTAGCATATATTGTTTCATATTGGCATCGCTTAAATTGTTGGTGGATCAGCCCCCCTTATAGATATCCAAACGAGCGGCCTGGCCCGGCCAACTTCATGTCAGGCCGACCCGAGTACACCCTACCATGTCAGACCGGGCTACCTCACGGGCTGTGTCGATGTGAAAATGCATTTGCCCCCCCCCCCCGCCCCCGCCCCCTAATGAGTTTTGATGATAATATAATGAAAACTACAATGGGAGATTTTATACTTCTATTGATAAATGTGTATGAGTAAAATGGAAATAACATGAGAAAGATCAAAGAACGACCCGTGTTTCGTTTGGATGGTCTCGAAGCTCAAAGGATGATCTAAGTTGATTTATATTTTGACATATCAGTATAGGAACACTGTACAATCAAGGGGGCCTGATTGATAAGTCCAAGATGTTAAAGCGCCATGCTTGAGATGCTCACTAATCATGAGAGACACAAATTCACACATAGCACTTTGAGTTTATCACTGACTTCAGCCTCACCGGAAGATCCGGCCCTGTACCGGAAGATCTAGCATGCCTGGCCTAGCACTGGATGTTTCGATAGGAAGATCCGATAGCCTTGGCCTAGGGTCAGGAGATCTGATAGGAGTTCCAAGCAACCTTTATCTAAGTGTTTATGTCATTTTACCGGAAGATCCAACCCAGGGTCAGAAGATCCGATGACCCCGGATTTCACACAACAAGAAGTCTTTGAGGGATGGGTATAAATACCCCTTCACCTCTCTCTTCATTTGATGATGACCTAACTGGCGCCAAAACTCTCTTGAGTGTTCAATTCACCTCTCCACTCCCCTCTAGAGCTAATCTTTGCACGAATTCACCTATGTTTTGAGTGTGAGAGAAAATTTGAGAAGAATTACCTAGACTTTGAGTGTGAGAAGCTCTTGTTAATCTCAAGAAGCACTTGAAGCATACTTGTCTTGGAAATCTCGTTTGTTTCTCTTAGAGATTTGCTTTGCTCCTAGACGGTTAGGTGTCGCCCTTGAGCTACACCTTGAGTGTGTGTACCTTGGGAAGTTTGTATTGCCCCTCTCGTGGTGAGAGCAACAATAAGTGACTTAATCTTTGCTTGTGGTTGATTTAAGAAGGCGAGGGGTTAGTGTCGACCTGGCTCTTTGTGATCTTCTCAACGAAGACGTAGCTCCTTTGTGGAGTGAACTTCTGTAACACATCTCGTGTCTCATTTACTTGCTTGAGTTTTTATCATTCATATTGTTCTTGTGCTTAAATTCACCCAATCTATTTGCTTATGAGATTCTCCTTGTTTTCATCATATATATATTTGTCTCTAGACTCCTGTTATAATCTATCTATTAAAATATAATTGTCAAAATCTGTTTTAATATTAAATTTATTTTTTAAGTTTATTTTTTGTTTTAGAAGTTCTGGTCCACCGGAAGATTCGGCACAGTGCCAAAAAATTCATCTGCTCTGATATTTCCACAAAAGTTTTTTAAGTTTTAAGAAATAGCTATTCACCTCCCCCGTAGGCATCATCAAGCTTCTTGTGCCTAGAGCCCCCTCCACTTGCATCATCGCCGATCCATGGTGCCACCTACTTGGCCTTGGCAGCTCCCCGCCATCGCGTCGCGCTCCTCCGCCTGCTCCCTACGACTGGCGTCCGTGACGACGCTCGTCCACTCTACTCCCACTCCTCCAGCGTCACCACACCTTCACCCTCGACGACCTCCCCCTTTGCTGCTCCTGCACTGCCACGTGTAGCCCACCGGCTGCCGCCCAAATCTCATATGGAGAGGAGAGGGAGATGTAGTCACACAACGAGGGGCCGAGGGTGAGGGCGGCAGAATTGTAGACTTGTAGATTAGGAGCAGGAGGGAGAGAAATGAGTGAGCGAGAGTATTAGGGTTGGGGCAAGGGAAGGGGAGGGGGAGGGGGAGGGGGAGGGGCAAGGGTGTTGTTCAGGGCTTAGCCGGGCCGACCTGTTATGAGTGTCGAGACAAGCCAGGCACTACCTAGCAGGCCGAGAGATGTCGACCAAAGGACCGTGCTTTCGAGCGGGCTGCCTGGTTGCAGGCTTTTTGGACAACTATATATCCTCAAATCCTGGCTCCGCCCATGCATGCACACACACATACCTGATCATCTTTATTATCAATGTACGCACACAACCCTGCCACTATGGCTCTTCGACTCTATGAGTGCCTCGAAGAGACTGAGTCGTAGATATCGATATTGAAGAAGTCACCATAGGTATGCGTCGCCTACCACTGAATGACTAACGCCGGTTAAGTCCTGAAAAGAATCAAGAAAAATAAAAGCACTCATCGAGTTGAGAACTTGAACCCAGTTAAACAGGACCGCACTTTATTTCCTTTGTTTTCCTTTCTCCTTCCAATATTATATTTCATTGAGCCAGGTTTTATCGATGGAACCTAGATCCATATAGAATGAAGCACACAATATAGAACCTCGTCCTATACTTGCATTTATGGTACTAGTACAATATTCTTCTCGTACCACGATGAAATTCGCCTTGTTTATTACATCACCTACTATGGCTGTAGTAAAACAAGTTTATTTGATGACACTTTGTTTTCTGCCTTGTACAGTCCCTTGCTCCCCTTAGGGCAAGTACATTGCTACATGTCAACGGTCTTATAGGTCGTCTCATGCAAGTCCACGTAGGATTTTTATGAGGTGGAGGAGAGAGATGGAGGAAAGAGAACCAGCTGGTTGTTTCGTGAGGCAATCGCCTTATAGGCTAAAATTTAGGACTATGAGACGATTTTCTCACCATTGTACGAGTTGTTGTTGTCATGCAACTCACAATATTTTTTTTTATGTGCATAAATTAAGGATTATACATTTATTACGAGACAGTACATAAGACAACTCATTGTATGAATTACCTATTATATCGTCTCAAGATGACGTGGCAACGTATGAGACGACCACACCCACGTACTTGCCCTTAGTACGTTTGCCCTATAAGTAGGTGCAGACGTGTATTACGTTGAACAAAACAGAGGTTCATGCTCTGTTAACCGGCTTGGTTAACGGTTGGGCAACACTAAAGCCGGCTTGTCGGCCTAATGCTGGAGATGCCGGTGACCTCTCGTGCAACAATGAGGGCATTAACTTCGTAGCTACCCTCGTAGGTGTACACGGTCTCCATGTCGCAGAACGCCTGTGTGCATCACATAAAGCATCACAAATTATACAGTCAACAAAAGAGGACCAGAATTCCATCGACCAGAAAAATAAATAGTACCTTGCCAACATGGAAGTTGGTGACAATGCCATTGCCGCCGAGGAGCTCCCTGCCGAGCGCCACCGTCTCCCTTGCCTGCTTCGTGATCCATGCCTGCAAGATTGATTGTGTAGCTACTATGATATCCATATGTATTGCATGTATCAGTTCGAGTCCTAACAGTCAATTTTACTCTGAACTATGCAGCCAGAAAATAATGTATGGGTAGCAGTAGCACTGAGCCACAAGCCCACAACTGACCTTGCCCAGGCTGGCCTGACCTATGGTCATTTTACCGGAGCTGTGCAGCTTGCAGAGGCGCCAGCCAAGGAGCCACATGGCCTAATGTTGCCAAGCATCCTGACGAGCTTCTCCTGGTTCAGCTGGAATGCAGCTAGAGGTACGCCAAACTGTTTCCTCTCTCCCAGGTACCTGATAAAAATACAGAGGAGCTCATTTCAGTGAAGAGAATCAAGAATAAGTATTTGAAAACATTGTCAATGATGTGAGTACAAAACATGAACAGAGGATCATTAGCCACTAGATCACCAGGCCTAACACTAGAACACCTAGCCTATGCAAAAAATGGATCGGTAGATGCTATACCGGGAGTGTAGGTGGACGAAGAAGCTCCTTGGTCCACCATGACTCGATGCAGAGGCTTGGCGTGGACTCGACGGAGACTTGGAGTGGCAGCGGCGAGGCACGGCCTTCCCGTCGGCTTCAGTGCCCGTGAGATCGGATCACCGGGAATGTAGGACTAGGAGCCGTACTCTCTTGGGAACGTTGGTCTCAAAGAGGTGCCGGGCTCGTCCATTTATTTGGGCGCTGAGCGACGGGGGACCGAACCAATCAACGGTTGGACGCCCCTGATCAGAGCACGAGCGTGAGTCGTGGGAGCGTCACTCCTCCTGAGGACTCGGTCCTTTTGGTTAGCCGAGATTATCCCAACAAATGAAGCTCCTGAGATGAAGTGATATACCTCCGGCATGCGTCGTACACCCCTGTTGCGATGCCGATGCTGACCCAGGCAGCCATGACACGACTGAAAGCAAGCGACTGCACGCAAGGACAGCAACATGGTTTAATTTCCTTCACCAATTATGGATGATTAACAAGTTGTTTTTAACAGATGTAGGGTAAGTGTATCAAAATATATTTATTACATTAACAAAATCCTGAAAAGAATTGGCACCAGGCAACCGGTCATCCTCGGGGACAAACACATTCTCAAGCTCGATGTCGCAGTTCTGGACCAGTCTCATCGACATTTTGTTCTCAATCTTGCTGATCTTCAGACCAGGGTTCCCTCCATTCACGATAAAACTGAAATTGCGGTTCAATACAAAAACAAATAACATACATAGTTAATATGTGTCAGTGTGTGAACAACACCAATGCGTATATATATTTTGCCTTACCCATTGACTTGATTGGTGCTGGTATTCCGAGCAAGAACAACTAACACATCTGCGAAACTGCTGTTCCCAGGCCACCGTTTCTGACCACTTAGGACCCACCCTCCAGGAACCTATCCAAGAAGTTAGGATCATATCACAAGGTCGATCAAAGCAGAACACAAATCTATAATAAGAGTATCGACAAATGATATTGATCTGCATATATAAACTTATGCAGACATGTATCATTTTAAACAAAATTGATGCACTTTTGATGGCAATGATGTGGAGCCATAGTACATGTCAAATGACTACCTTTAGGGCCACGGTGTTCAGAGAGCTTGCATCACTTCCATAGTCTGGCTCTGTCAAGGCCTGGAAATGTGCAAGTCAGTTAAACCTTGCAAGCCACTTAGACATCGAACATTCGAACTAGCCAAAGTGCCATGGGGTTGACTGTTTCACTTACATAAGCGCAAACTTTGTGCAGTTTGCTCAATGATGGCAAGTATTTGTCCTTCTGTGCTTCAGATCCCAGCTGTGCTGCTTGATCACCACATATACAGATACATGCATACATCCATGTAAGTGTTCGTTAGCTATAAACACCATCTAACTGCAGTCCAGCAGCTAGCGGCTACAGCTTATAGTATCTAACTGTCAACAACTGTTCCAGGGCCCTTCTCTAAGAATTAGCAGTAGCACAAATCCGAAAGAACCTTTAGGCCAGTTATATAAAATGTACCAATTATTTAAATGTGCTTCAGAATTTGTGGTCCAGGCTTATTTAAAATGTTTTGTGTTACATAATTATCCAATGGTTACAGGTAAAGTGGATTTGGATAAAATCGGAGAGGGTGCTCAATGCACATTGCAGACAAGGGCATGGGTGTGTCCACACCCTCCCCAACACCGCCCCCACCCCCGCGGTGCCGTGGTCAGGCTGCCCAGGTTGAGACAGATGTGGTGGTTTCAGTAAAAGAGGGTGAGTGGAGATAGATGGATAAGGTTAAGGGCACTTTGGTCTTTTCTCATTGCTTTTATCATTTTTCCAATTCTTTTAATTCTCTAAAAGGGTATCTAACTAACAGAGTTATAATCAGGGGGAAATGAAGAGTTGTTCTTAGAAAACAGGTGCAAAATCACAATAGGGTTAGAATCACCAGTCTCCCAAACATTTTCAACTTTAACCAGTAATATAGAAAATTACATGGATTGAAAATGTAAAATATATGTTACTGTATTCATCACGAAAATAATCTCATAAAAGTAATATTTTTATTTGAAATGTCATGATTTCATAGAAACTGCTAGTAAGCGTGCCACCATATAATGTAAATCTTTTTAAATATGATGCATTCCGAACCACAGGGATTATGTTATACATACCAATACAAAGCATGGCAAGACAAGATTGAACCAGGCAGAATGAGGCTATGCTTGCATCTACACGAGCAACCTCTGATATGCACATAGCATAAGCTGTCGCCGACAGCCCAGGACATTCATGCCCCTGAAAAGGAGAGGAAAATCTGTAATCCAAGTCTTAAAGTACTCTAACCTGTATAAGCAAATTATGTAAACCAAACACATAGTGTTGTACAACGCAAGACATTATCCACGTAAGGATAAAACCACAGAAACAAATCACTTAAGACAGTTCTGCTGGTGATTTCACCAAACATCCATCAAATTAGCGAGCACATCTAGGGGAATCTTAAGCATGCTTCAATAATTTTACATTACATCTTGAAATTAATACAAAAACAAGGTGACCAAACCCTACCATAATCTTTCTACCTCTCCATTCCTACCACCTCGATCTATTCTGGAATACAAGTTAGGTTGTCACTATTATCTTAGACCCTCATATACCTTGACGATGGGTCAACCCTTGAAGTAAAATTTCACTTAAGTGATATACCAGGATTTTGTGGTTTTATATTATATTATACTATTTATAAAGACTATATATGATATAGGTCTCGGCATCCTTTTTTTTTTGGGTAGCCTAAATACACTATTTTTGTCAACATCACGGATTATTTTGCTCTCCAACTACGCAGGAGAACTGCGTGTTATTTCATTTAGGAAAAAGTCCATATTACTCCCCTCAACTACAAGCAAAGTCCATATTACGGATCGATTTGGAGCTCGATCGAGTGAACCAGAGAGAGCTAAACCCTAGCCGTAACCGAATCATGAGAAATGACATCAAAACTCCACTAATCCTGTCCTTAGCCATGAACATTTGCATCTACCCGAGGCTAATTAGGACTAGAACATGAGTAATTGCATTAATCTAAGCCTAACAGTGAGCATTAGCACTAACAGAGTGCATCTAGGGTTCTAGGCTAAAACCTGGCGGCTCTGATGCCAAATGTGAGTACAAAACATGAACAGAGGATCATTAGCCACTAGATCACCAGGCCTAACACTAGAACACCTAGCCTATGCACAAAATGGATCGGTAGATGCTATACCGGGAGTGTAGGTGGACGAAGAAGCTCCTTGGTCCACCATGACTCGATGCAGAGGCTTGGCGTGGACTCGACGGAGACTTGGAGTGGCAGCGGCGAGGCACGGCCTTCCCGTCGGCTTCAGCGCCCGTGAGATCGGATCACCGGGAATGTAGGACTAGGAGCCGTACTCTCTTGGGAACGTTGGTCTCAAAGAGGTGCCGGGCTCGTCCATTTATTTGGGCGCTGAGCGACGGGGGACCGAACCAATCAACAGTTGGGCGCCCAGAGCGCGAGCGTGAGTCGTGGGACCGAACCAATCAACAGTTGGACTTTTTACTTTCATTTAAGGTAAAAAAGATGTACACGAGTCCAGGAAGGACCCAACCTGAGTACAACCAACCAACACGCCCACACACCACAGACCACTATAAAGCAGGCGCCACTGTGGATAGATGAATATATTCATACCTTGATGATGCCTCCAAGGAAACCGAGAGAACCCAGTTTTTGAATGATATGAAATGCCTTGATGATGCCTCCAAGGAAACCGAGAGAACCCAGTTTTGGAATGATATGAAATGGGAAATCTGCTGTCTCCCAGTACTATCAAAGGAACAGAAAGAAAGATAAAGTTAACAATGCATGATCAGCGAGCACCAATGTAACATTTGGGAAAAGAGAAAATTAAAACCTATGGACGAACTAAGTGCATGCAGACCATGGGTATTATTGGAGCAACTTCATTCTCCATAAAATGTCGGGTCTTGATACGCAAATTGTTCTCCTCTGGCGTCAGCAGTTCATCAAGTTGGTAGTAGTCCGACACTGGAAACCAGACAAACATGTCACTGTGGATAGTAGTATGTATGAATCCTTTGATGCACGAATAACTGGCACAAGATTTCCTCGGATTATCACAGGAGACACGCGTCCAGGTTATGGAAAGGATTTAAACAAACATAGGAAATAGAGTGGTATGTCAAGGGACAATTTCTTCCAAGGTCAAAGCTCAACATCAAGCAGGAAGGATATGTGGGGCAATACGTAGTGTTCGATCGAAAGCACCTAATCGCCATCGATGGGATCTGTTGTGTCGTTCGGCAGCACAGCGACATGCCGTGGAAGCTAGGCGGGGATGTGTTGCGTGTCTCGTGGTTCCCTTGGACCAGGCTACAGCTACCCAGACGAAGAAAAACGTACTTGATCTTTTATTTTTGCTATGTTTCGGAGAAAATACTATATACTGTTCAACTGGCAAAATACAGGGTTCTTTTTTCTGGCATGGAAATATGTACCCAAGTTAGCACGTGCTGAACAGGGCAATGTTGCCCTGTTTAGATTCATTAAAAAATACTATTCATTCTCACTTTTCACTATTCATACTATTCCTCTATCCCACAGAACACGATTCTTAAGATTTGGCTATAATGTTTTTTCACCAATCTTTAATGGTTCATGATCTCATCATTGAACCGAAATGAGCAATATATATAATAAGTGGGCCTAAAGGTGTATGCGTATGCGTTCACTTGGCGTACCTGCTGTTGGAAAGGCTGATGCTGCCGGTGTTAGCCGGGGGCAACCGGCGGACATGTTCAACACCGGCAGCTTAAGATCTGAAGGCTTCATCACGTCCTTGCAGCAATTCTTGAAACTCTTTTGTCATTGCGAAAAGAAAGTAGAGAGAATATATAGGAAAAACCATACCATGTGCTTGCACACAAGAGTTTGCACGATGTTGTATTGTGCATGCGTTTTTATACACGAATCGGACGAATGGAGGTCAGCATGTGGCACTGACCACTGGTAGAAAATCGAGCATTCGTCCCTCTCACGTTAGTACCGGTTGTCTTAAAACCCAGTACTAACGTGTCCCTGGGGTTCCCGAGGGCTCTCAGATCATTTAGTACCGCCTAGTAACACCAGCCGGTACTAAATGGTCCCGGGGGGTTCCCGAGGCCCCTGTGCATTTAGTACCGGCTCGTAACACCAGCCGGTACTAAATGTTGGCATTTAGTACCGGTTGGTGTTACGAGCTGGTACTAAATGGGTCTGCGGGGTATAGTTCAAAAGGAAAGCATATCCCACTCAATCACGATTGATGCATAGGTGGGATGGTGGAGGGGGTTACGCACGAGGCCAGAGGTTGTGAGTTCGAATCCCACGAACCGCACACGCGCATTTACGCGTGAAAAAATCGCGTGACTTGTGACTTGTGTCGTTGCGCGTGTGCGAGCCTCCTGGTAAGCTTACAAATTTTTTTCTTTATTTTTTGGCTCGAAACCCGTTACCAGCCGGTACTAACTGGTCCGCCCCGCTGACCCTGTGGCCCCGTTAGTAGCGGCTGTTAGTACCGGGAGCTCAATACCGATTGCATAACCGGTACTAACGTGGCTTTTGGCCCGGTACTAAAGGTCCATTCTCCAGTAGTGCTGTCTAATGTGTACACAGGAATATAGGATATGGTACGAACTCGTTTAATGAAGTCAAACTTACTGAAACGTAAGCTAGTTGATAATTCTAAGTAATTAAGGCCTTGAGCCCTTATGACACATGTCGGGTGTCGCGGATTTGTTGCTTTGCAGCTCAGATTTGACTTGCGCTTGCTTATCATGCAGTGCAGGGGCGTTGAATTCAGAAACTAGTTGTTTTTTTTGCCTGCTTGTTTACAGAGATTTCAGGAATAACGATTACAAATATACTAATAACTAGGTGCAAGCGATGCCCGTTTAGATTCATGGACTATACTTTAAGCCTAAGCTTTAGTCTATTAGGTGATACAAATGGGAGGACTAACTTTAGTCAACCCTCAACTAAATCCAATGGACCAAAAGGAGACACCATATGAGAAATAGATTTTTTTTATGTCTATCTATCTTGGCTACTTTCTAGTCCTGGGATCCAAACAGGGCATAGACTAATTTTAGTCTACAAACATTTTTAGTCACCTAAAGTTAGTCCACCTAAACTATAATTTTAGGTGATTCAAACGGGCCTCAGACCAATACTAATAGTAAGTTTCATTTTACTGTTTCCGAGAGTACCACATCAACAAAATACAAATGAAATCATGGATAAAACTACTCCCTCGAGACCTATTTGTTACCGAGGCATGCATTAACTCTGCAGATAGAATACGAAGCACTTAGTAGTTTCATGATGCTAGCACCGGCCAATATGATGCGTCAGGGGCAAGCATATGATTATTCCTCTTTGATAGCGTCTGATTATTCCTCTTTGACGGCGTCTTTTGTAGCTATGTTGAGGCTGATCACGCCTTAAGAAAAGGGTTTGGAGGGAAGCATCTTTTGTAGCTAGGTTGAGGCTGATCATGCCTGAGAAAAAGGTTTGGAGGGAGTACCACTCGATCATTACATTGTTACATCTTTGATATTTTCTAGGCTACCATGAAATTTTAATTTATGACCCAGCAAAGAATTGAAAACCGTGTAGATGGTTTGTTCTTTCTTTTGTTATTTGTTACTACGTTTCTGAACAAATGTTATTTGTTATCATTAAAAAAATCGTAGGTTGCATGCAATTTAATAAGTATTAGAGTTTCATTCGTAGTGGCAAAATAATCGGATTTTACGTCATGAACTCGTTGACGCACCTTATTCGTACGTGCTTGACTAAGACAATAAACATAACGTTGATTTCACTATTCACTGAGTTCCACACGTTGTCGCCTTGTCGGCACAAGGAGGAAGAGTGC
Organism: Digitaria exilis; assembly: GCA_015342445.1. NCBI lineage: Eukaryota > Viridiplantae > Streptophyta > Magnoliopsida > Poales > Poaceae > Digitaria > Digitaria exilis. Next base: position 1,879,526 of record JACEFO010002671.1, read on the forward strand.
ATGTATGATGTATCCAAGACTTAATGTGGCTACGACTTGACCAGAAAGTTCGTTCATCCAATCAATCAAAATAATGTGGCAAGGGCTGCTTCCAAATTACAAGTTTCGCTCTCTCAAAAACCTGGCATCGTTAAGGATAAACAATTGGCTCGTAAGTAACGACAATTATATGTCCACCAAATAAAGTTGACCATGTGCTACAAAATGGCGGCTACGTGGAATTTGAGTCACTTTTGAGGCGGCTACACAGTTTTTGCAGGATCGAAGTGGCGGCTACAGGCCGACATGAAAATAGTCACATGCTCTAGCTGTCGCTGACTTCGGAGATCTATTATTGCTGTGTACTCCTTACTCCTTACGTAGAGATCTTTGAAAGAATAACTCCAACCATTCATAAATCATAAGTGAATTATAGTTGAAGTAAAGCGTCCTCTAGATTTATTTATTTTTATTTCTGATAACATGTGAATTCTTGATTTGAAATTGTGTATGGCTTTATGTCATTACCTCCATCTATAGGTCATGAGTTCTTCACGATTTTTCTAGAAACTCTTGGTATGATTTATAAGAATTTTCTTGTCACTAAGCCGGGATTCACCTAGTCTCTAAAGAACGAACCGCCACTGATCTTCTCTTTTGATCATTCCACGTCATCGACAAAGCTGTGCCCTCGGATTGAGCTGACTTCATCTCCACCGCCCTCTTGGTCAGGCCATTCATATGTTTGTGGAACAATCTGTACCTTCCTTCACAAAGGAACCGGCCGTTGCTTGGGTCAAGAGTTCGAACAGCCGACAGCGAAGAATCATTTGCATTAGCCATCCAGACATCGCGGAAACGAAGTGCAGCCACTAGGTGAGTAGTAGTATGTATCAACTTCCCTTCCGTTAGATTTCTTGATTTTGTCCTCGAGTGCAGTTACGTTCAACTAAGCCTAAAGTTTCCATATTCACCTATCTTGGTCTGCCACTTGGATTAACTAAGCCTAAAGTTGATGACTTCTTGCCCCTAGTTTCCAGATGTGAGAGGACTAGTTAGGACAGTTTTAGTGGGGGTTTCATGGGCATAAATAAGATGCCACATAGTCATTTTTGCTGACATGACACCAAATTAATGAAGAGAGCGAAAAACACGGTGTCATGGTGATGAAACAGGGTCGCACCAGTTACCGAGAGCTCAGTAACTGCACGACACCCGCACTGAGGGGGAATCGTTTCATCCCCTGATCCTGCTGCGTCGGTGGAGCGCTAGGGCTCCTGCCAATCTCCCCCGTGCGGCACGCGACGATCCTTCCCGCGTCGTTTTCCTTCCCAATTTCTCCAGCAAGCATACATGGAAATCCCAATCTCGCGTATGGATCTTTCCAATCTTGTCTCCTTCCCCTTCCAATATCTTTCTTTTGTTATTTGTTACATTTTCAAACAAATGTTATTTGTTAAATCATAAAAAAATCGTAGGTTGCATGCAATTTAATAAGGATTATATCAGTTTCACGAAGTAGTTTAGTTGGGGAGAAGTTGGCAAATACACTATAGTAACTTTTTTGGAAAACGTGTTCTGTGAGGCGGAGAAATAGTGAATTTCTAATGAATAGTGAATTTGAGTCACTTTTGAGGTGGCTACACAAACATGTTGTCTTCAAATGACTAATTAATGTGTGTTCACGTCTTTTCCGATGTTCTATTTATGCACCTTCCTTATGCCCAAAACAGTGGTCAACCAAATTGATAAATATAAAAAGAATTGCCTTTGGAGAGGAGGATATAAATGCTAAGAATCCACCCAAAGCAGCTTGGGAAATGGTTTGTGTTCCTAAAAGAAAATGTGGATTGGGTATTCTGAATTTGCAAACCCAGAATGAAGCTCTACTTTTAAAATATTTGGACAAGTTCTTTAATAGGGCAGCTATAACTTGATTTGGAAAAAAAAACATTACAACAATGGAAAAATGTGCAATCATATCGAGAGAGGCTCATTCTGATTCTGATGGAGAGATATCTTAAAGCTTTTGGGTAATTTCAAAGGGATAGCTGCAGTATCATTGGAAGATTGAAGAAGTATTTATGAGGAGAGAGAAGGGGTTTCATCTTATGTATGGAACTCATGTGGCACAATTCTTAGTTTTCAGTTTAGATAACTGTATGATGGAACCCGAGACTGACCTAACATGGTGATGGGCTAAGGTGCTAGGCCGCATGAGTCTAGCCTGCTCGATCGCTTGTGGGTCTGTGGGTGGCGAGACGGCGGCAATGGCGCCACGGGTGGAGGACCCTCGGTGGATGGCGGGAGCGAGCAACGTAAGCAGTTAGGAAGGGCGGCAGGGCGACGTAGCGTGGCGGGGGGTGGACAGAGGGGCGTGGCGGCTCGTCACCACCAGCCTCGGGCGACGGTGGGGGCCAGTGGCGGGAGTACTGTGCGGGCGTCTTACTGTAGACACAAGGATCAACAAGATGATATATAAGGAGAAGATGATATATAAGGAGGGAGAAAAATCGATCCATGATAAGACCTCCAGATATAAATGCCCGCCACAATGTTGTTGCAGAAGACTCCGCCGGGCACCACCGCAGCGGCGCATCTGCTCAGGACTTTGGACGCTGGTGTGGTGTGGCCATGGAAAACCAGTGATGCGTCTCGACGCAACGTGTTGTTTCCTGGTAGAGTAGTAACGAGTTAACAACCACCTGCAGTTCTGCTTCACCGCATGGATGACACAGCAACGAGCATATCGTCCATTTCGATCGCGTATCAGACTGGGACACCACCGTCCTCCCTCCTGTCCTGTCCCTCTCGCTGCCCCCCGTGGCGAAAGATGCAGTAGATATAGCTACTAGTAGATACCATCAACGATGTACTACGATTTTTTTAACTTTTCTATTTATCTCTTCCAGAAAACACGCTTCTCAGAAAAGTTCTTCTTTAATTTCCTTCAACTTTCCTATTCATCCCACTCAGAAGACACGTTCCCATAAAAAGTTCTTTTTCTTCCCCAACAACTAAACACACATTGTCACATCTCCGCGTTGATTTTTTGGTTAATTCGCGGGATGGGGACGTGGGGTTGACCCTGATGCACTTGCTTAGCCTCGAAGCGTCAATGTCGTGGTCCGTTTGGCTTGTTGCCTGTTTGTTCTAGACGAGTAGACGACGCGCAGCCGGCCGGGCCTGCGAGGCGCCGATGTGTTTGGTAAACCCTTGCCGACGCGGCAGCGGCGAAGCGCGTGGATTGATAAGATTGACATGTCACGGCATAGTTCCGGGAAAAAGCTTGCCGATCCGCAGTGCCAATAATCCACCAGTAACCTAGGTTTGCTTTGCAATTAAGATTCTACGGACCGGTTACATGCATATATTGCCAGATAATCTTGTGACTTGCGGTTGTGGTGGCGTCCTAATTAGTTTCTTGTGTATACGCGTGGCGGAGCCTTTTGACCTGACTTTTGTCTGCTTACGTGCATGCTTGCGTCGCTTCTCGCTGCGTACGCGTTGTTCTTAAGCGACATGTTCATGATCTCCGGGCATCAGCACCAGCAGCGGCAAGCTCAATTTGTGATGCCTCCACCTAGATCGCCTCGCTCCGCCGCAGGTCGTCTCCATCAATTTTGGCCTCCTTCCGCCACGTGTTGCTCATACTCCCTCTCTCTCCTTGGTGCCAAAAAGTTGTCAAGCCAAAGGCTTGCCTATAAATCTTGACATTCATTTAGTTGCAAGTTTTTTTTTTTGCCTAAGTTCAAGTAATAATGCTTAGCTCCTCCATATTTTGACACCCAGCTAATAATTTTCTACATGTGTGGTAGCTTAAATCGTACTAGTGTTTGTATTTGGTACTACTAAGTTATTCAGTGATATAATTTTGGCAATTATGTTTTGACACTCAATAATCAAGTGCTAATCTAAAATTCTGGCAAAAGTTTTGGCATGACAAGCTTTTGATTTCTCTAGTTGGGTACATTTTGGATACGCCTCTTTATACTTCGTTCTCCCACTATGGCTTCGACACTCATGGACAAGGTGCCTCGCCCCATAGCTAAGGGCGGGCCCACTTGGTATTCAAGGGTATTCATTGAATACCCATTAATTTTCTAGAAAAAACACTTATACACGAGCATATACATGTATCTATATCATAAACAAATGAGAAAATGATATCTTCAGCCCACCACCTTCGTAGAATGGGCCGAACAACCCCAAAATCAGGCCACTAGCCGGTCTCTCATTTCTCTCAGGCCTGTAGGCCGCTCTCTCCCTCGCTCACTCTGACTCGAACCCTAGGTTGGCCGGCGGCAGACCGAAGGCGAGGCGAGGCGAGCCGCGCCGCGCCCATGCAGAGGACGTGAGGACAGACAATGAGACGATTGCAGGGACGACTGAGGGACTGCCGGCGCCACACATCACCCAGTGGGTGCCTCCACCAGTGGCAAAGCGGCAAGGACCAAGGAGAGGCCATCGCCTGGGGGCACAAGCACTATGAGCATAGGCTAAACTTGCAGCTCGGGATCCGGTGCGTAGAGGTCGTTTGCCTTGTCTGAAATTTGGGAACATCCATAGCTGAATCATCAAGACTTGAGCATTCAGGTTCTGAAATAGTTTCAGAGGTAACTTTCTAGGCGGCTTATCTGAATTTTGATATGTCATCTTTGTAAAATTTTCCACCGATAGTACCTTTATGTTGTGCAATTGCTTGTCATTCACATTTCTTCATAGTTGATTGAATTAATCTCCTGAATAATTGCATGGTTACATTCGTTGAAAAAAATTTCTTTTTGTCAATCTCATTTTTCTGTTTCTCTCTATGATTGTATCCTCTTATAGAGATGTTACCCTTGCCATGTTTATTACTAAGTACATGTACATCTATGACTATATCTAAGTGTTATATGTGTACTTTAGGCTGTCTATTTTTTAATCAACCCGTTACAATCCTGAATACCCACGCTCAAAATCCTAGGCCCGCCCCTGCCCATAGCAAGATTATTGCACAGTGTTTGTTTCAAATATTATTTGTAAGTCTTCCATAATGCTATGTTTCTTATTTCTTCCAATGGAAAATTTAACTTCATTATTAGACCATCGACAAGGTCTGCTGCAAGTACAAGGTAATACTTTTACTAGCAGTATCTGTGATAAAAATATTTTGTCTTAAATGAGAAATATATATATCTACATATTATAGAAGTATTAGATATATAGAAGTATTTCTCAGACCATGGATATGGTAATACTACATATTTAAACCACTGTTTTCTTTCATAATAATAATATCATTCATGCATGTCGTCAAAAGTTTGATCATGAGTATTATTTTTGAAATATAAATCTAATATAACTACTTAATATACACTTTTATATTATTAAAAATATTGTTCAAACATTACAAAATTTGAATATTATCTTAATATTTGTTTTTTGAAATTGTTGTCAGCGTTGGTTGGAGATATATATCACTACTAAAAGATACTAAATGATGGCAATACAGGTGATAAATGCCACTGTGGATGATATGTGGGTCCGTTTGTAAGTGTTTTTAAAAAAACCACAACTACTTCAGTAAATGTATTTTAGCTTTCTCATGGGCCACAGCCTAGTTGAGTGAAATTGATGAAATACATTGTAGCAAGCTTTGTTGGGAAGCGTATTTTATAAGGTGAACTAATAGTAAACTGGGACCCTAGGAAATTTCGAATGGATAGTGTTTTTCACGAACTAAAGGGCCAGCTATACTTTTACAAAAGGCAGAGCTGAACCAGACAAACCTTGAAGTCGGAAGCAGCTGAGGAAAACCCACTTGCAGACTTGCTGAGCAGAAGACGATGAACGCACAGCCACAGCATCCAACAACTCCGCCGCGGCAGCGTCAGACCGATCGAGTGGCCGGGGATACCTTTCTGTGCATCCTTTTTGCTAGCTTGTTAGCCCTCCTGTCTCCATGTGGTTATTTTTTTTTAATCGAGGCCATCCCAATTTCCATTAACCAACCAAAATTACAGAGTTCAAGAGTGCCATTGAAGGATAGAAGGAGGAAGACATAAGTAAACCTAGCTATCTAACTTGGTTCAAGCTAGACAAACTATGCGAGGCAACTGGACCTCGTGGCCGGTGAATGGTATCTGAGTTCTTCCCAATTCTATCTCCTCGTTGTTGAATTCTTCCTTCTCTCTTCGATTCCCTTTTCCTCTCCTATCCCCTCTACCCTGCTGCTAACAATTGGTATCAGATTCGTTTGATCTTGGAGGATTTGTTCGTGTGACTCTACATCCCATCGACTGATTTTACATCGAGTTTGGTTGGTGAGCCCGATTTGCGTGTTCGTGCGAATCTTGCTCCCGTGATTCTGATTCACGCGAATTTGTTTATGGAAAGTCGTTCAACTTGGATCATCTCGTCCTCCCACACCACCATCATACCAGATTTCAAAGTCGTCGGGGTGCCATCAATCCGGACACTAAGCTCATCCTCAATGAACTATCCAAGAGTTTCGATGCTCTGGAGGCCAAGTGGGAAGTCCGTCTCTCAAATCAAAACGAGTCCTGAGGCCGCAAGCTTGCTGATTTTGGAGTCAACGCATGGGGATTGGTTGTCTGCCTTGGAGCAGGCTACTGGTTTGTTGCCGTCAATTGAAGGCACTGTAGACAACATTCACCTCGAGGTCAACAAGCTCTCCAAGCACTGGGAGCAAGCCGTTCTCGAGAAGGTGCCCCAGTAGTTGCTCTGTTCGAATCCACCGGCGCTAGAGCGTCTTTGTGTTCCTGCATTCACTGGTCGAGATGGTAGCCACATCGTCAATCTGTTACCTTAGGAGTACAACCATGGGGTTGTCACGATCATTGTCCATTCACCATTCAAGACTACGGTATTCTGATCCCCTCCTTGTCATCCCCGTGCCCCCAAATTCCTTTACTGCTGATTTGCATGGGGAAGGTACTAGGGGACATTACACTAAGTGGCCTAAGATTGTTTTTCTTGGTTTCATGGTGAAAACCCCAAGTTGTGGATTAGTCGTTGTGAGGATTATTTTGAAATCTATTGTATTGAGCCTTCTATGTGGGTTCGGTTATCTTCTATGCATTTCTCTGATTTTTCTTGGTTTGATGGTGCAAGTTGTGGATTAGTCGTTATGAGGATTATTTTGAATTATGTTGTATTGAGCCTTCTATGTGGGTTCATTTATCTTCTATGCATTTCTCTGAACCTGCCTCCAGGTTGCTTCCATCAGTCGATAAGAATGTATCGAGCCTTCTATGTGGGTTCGGTGATCTTCTATGCATTTCTCTGGTTTTTCTTGGTTTGATGGTGAAAACCCCAAGTTGTGTGACATCCCAGATTTTTGAAAGGAACGAAGTTTGACCAAAGTCAAAATTTGGTCAAAATTCGATATAAATTTGAAGTAAAAATTTCAAATAGATTAAAGAGATCTGTGGAGAATGTTTGAAACAAAATTGGGATGAAAAAGAGTATGGAAATAGCTCAATTAAAAGGAGGAAGAAAAAGAGAAAAGTTACTATTCCTAATCTGAAAATAGGAGTTGAAGTTTCAGATTTTGGCCATGCTGAGCAGCGATGTTTGAGCGACTATACAAATTTCTTGGTAGATCTTTTGACCATAGTACAAAAACGAAAGTTGTATAGTAAGGTATATGGAACAACTTTGTTGTTTGGATCAGACCATGATATGGTTTGGATCTAGGAGCAAAATCGCGCCAAAAATCGACAGAGATATATTCAGAAAAATTCAGAGTTTAAGGCTGAGTTGAAAGTTCTCAAATTGAGTTCAAACCGTTGAGAATTTGCCAGAGGTCCAAAAATAAGAAATGAAATTCAATTCAAACCATAGAACTTTTGTGTTTTGGGGAATGACATGTTCTATTCAAAATTTGGGAGTAATTCGAGTTTCAATTTCTGAAATAAGTTAGGGTTTCAGGTTTATATGAACACCCTAACCCGACCAGCGATCAAGGATCAAATTCGAGCGATTGGCTGGGAAATTGAGCAAGGTCCAAAAAGATAAAATGCAATTAGATGTATGGCGAACAAGGTTTATTTGGCAATCGAGAAGAATTTGAATGTAGATTCAGAAGTAATTTGAAGGTTTCAATTTTGGCGTCTGAAAATGGGGATTTATTTCGTCCGACATTGGAGCCAAGAATCCGTGTGCTACCTTGCCCGAATAAACGAAGTCACAATATGAAAGTTGTAGTGTGTGGATCCATCTACAAGTTTTCTTCTTGGAGTTTGACATGTTTAGATGAAGTTTTGGGAGATTTTTGGTCCCCAATGTCACGGTTTCAAAGCTTGAGCTGGCGGCAATGGCGGTTGGCGTCCGTCACCAGCAGTGGAGGCGGTGACTTCGGCCACGTGCCGTCGCGCATGCCTTTTGAGGTTTCAAGAGCTGCAACGTGAAGCAACGAGTCTCATCTCGGTTTCCAGTCGTTAAATCGTCACCCGGTCGACCTCTTTCTTTTTCTTTTCCTTTTGCTCTCCTTTTTCCGGCTCTCATCTTGGTCGCCGGCGAAGTATCTGTTGTGCACCATCGTCCGAGCTCCACCAGTCAAATTCCCTCCGCACACGGCTTCGCCTTGAACTCCTCTACATCTTGTACCAATCCTCGTCGACCTTTGTCCACCACAGAACCTCAACGTCGCCGTCTTCTTCTTCGTCTCCGACCGGTACCGCCGCCTTTGCGACAGCCGCACGTGGGCAGCCCACCTCAGGTCATCTCCATCCCAGTCAAGCCCCGTGTGAGCTTCCTCTCGTCTCAGTGATGTTTGTGGGTTAGGTGTTTGCCGGCGTTTCATCGCGGTTTGGCCGGCCGGCTAGCTGAGCCTGGGCGCCGCCGCCTGCTCCGTCGAGAGCTATCCTCGGGGCACCTATCGGGGGAGAGATGAGGGGCAGGAGGTGCGCGAGGTCGAGGGGGTCCTGTTGGGGCAAGTCTCGTCGCCCGGGAGCCTCGCCGCCGGCGAGACGCCGTCGGTCAAGGCCGGCAGGGCGCGGTCAACGCCGCCCTCTGTTTAAAACTGAGGGAGGGGCCTCGCGGGTGAAGGAGGAGAAAACCAGGGGGTTTTCTGCAAATGTTCCTTTTAGGTTTTAAAATAGATTTAATTTTCGGTTTTTCACCTTTTAATTCATAGAAAATCATAGGAAAGTCCAAAAATGCTGAAATCAATTTTGTTAATCTTGTTTTTAAGTTTGTCATCCATTAAAAATACTAAGTAACCTAGTGTAGATAATTAATTTAATTCCTTTGTTTAGATTAAGTAAATAAATGCTTAATAATGACTAAAAATGCTAAAATTCTGAATAATTCTTTTATAATTAGAAATGATTTATAAAATTGGTTTTTGTATTTATTTAAATGCTTTATCCATTTATAAAATGATTTTAAATCATTAAAAATCAACTAAAAATGATTTAGGGCAAGTTTTATTAAAGGAAAAGTATAGGCTTGTCTTTTAAAAATCTTGGGGTAGCTTGAGTTGGCTTGCAACTTTATCGAGAAGGGAAAGTTGCATAGCTTCTTTGAAAAGCGTGGCATATCATATCTCACTAACTTGCATTACGTTTTAGTATCTCAAATTCCGGAGTACGAGCTCGTTGGACTCTTGGAATCTCATATCACGGCAGGATCTAACTTGCTTGTGATTCCAGGCAAGCCCCGGAGCATCTTTAAATCACCTATTTATTTCATAATATTCATGAGTCTAAATCTTATGATTTTATGTTGCATTAAGTTAGGGATTGATTGAAACCTTTGATGCATAGAATAATCCTTGGTACAACTACCCTTGCCTAGTTAAGAAACTTGATTAGCAATATCTACTTTGGTTATGCTTAGTAAGGTTAAGTTAAAAGATGTTGATCTAGGCTATCACCAATTTGATATGAATCACGGAAGGCTTGGTGTGGAAAGGTAGTGGGCAGAAGTTTGTAGGAGGGATTGAGGTAAGCTCGATCCTTAGTTCTGCCTACTTGCTTAAGTGACTAAGGACCGATCCGTTGTTTTAACTGGGGATCAAGTGATTCTACCTGGTTTCTTACTGGGTTATGGGACCAGTAAAGCCAATTAGATTAGTTGGTTCAATAATTAGAAATACCGCTTACCCGTGCTTGCTGGGTCGGAGAAAGGCGGGGCCGTAGCCTGTAACTCACGGGGTGGTCGCCAGACATGGGGCCCACGTGGGGGTGCGTTCCCGGGTTCGAGTAAGGATATTTCCGGTCGTTGGCCCAGCTGATTGAAAGGTTGTCGCGTACAGTATGATCGACTGTGTGTGACTAGGGGCTAGGTATCTCCTGCAGGATGTACATTGATCCGGATCGACACAACTCTTGGTTATGAGTGCACTTGATCAACTGTTAAGCATCGTAGAGGAAACAAGTTGAACAAGATAAGTTTGATTCATAAATGCTGGTTGAGCTTAGTACCACCTGTATGCAAAATATTTTATAACCTAGATGGATAAGTAACAACTCAAGTGATCTAAAATAAAGAAAATATAAGGAACAAGCTTTAGTAACGCTTTTGGCAAAAGAGTTGAGTCAGCCAAACCCACATAAAGTCCAATCATATTCCTTGAGAGTCTTTTCTTTGGTAAGGCGGGTAAGTCTTGCTGAGTACCTTCGTACTCAGGGGATCTTCATTGTTGTTTTTCAGAAGCGGCTCCTGAAGAGGGCGCAAAGGAGTTCCCGAAGGCCTAGATCATCGTGGTCCCGGTGATTCTAGGGTTGAGCCAGAGGTTGAAGATATTTGTGAAATAGAACCACCTAGGCTGGTTTGTATTAAATTCCTAGTAATGGCTTGACTTTGCATTTAAGTTCTCTTCAAAACTTGGTTTGTAATAAGTAAGAACCTTGGTATGTTATGTAAAAATGGTAATGCTCGTTGTATTCTCCTTAACAAAAACGATCCTGTCGTATGGTAAAGATACAAGTTAACATGGTTTATCGAGGAGTCCTAGGGACACTTGACAGATCACCAGTTTAGACTGTTTGAAGTGCGTCCAATGACCGTAAAAGGTCATTATGGCGCACTTGAACCAATTTAAATTGGGCGGTTCTGCCACAAGTTGTGGATTAGTCGTTGGGAGGATTATTTTGAATTAAGTTGTATTGAGCCTTCTATGTGGGTTCGGTTATCTTCTATGCATTTCTCTAAACCTGCCTCCAAGTGGCTTCCATCAGTCTATAAGAAGGTGAAATCTAGTTCTTGGTCTGAGTTCTGTGGAATTATACTTGAACGATTTGGCCGGGACCAACATGAGCTTTTGGTTCGTCAGCTATATTAGGCAGGCCACGTCTGTGCAGGACTATATTGATTGTTTTGCGGGACTGATGGATCAGTTGACTCCTTATGAGGATTATGTGGATCCATTGCATTATACCATGAAATTTGTGGATGGGTTAGGAGGAATTTCGCTCTGCCGTGTTACTATATTGTCCTTCTAATTTGGTCTCTGCATATGTCTTGGCTTAGTTACTGTCGGAAGTTGTTGTTGCTCCTCGCAAGCCTGAGTTCAAGAAACCAGACTACTCCGATTCCTCTAGGCAGTCATCTCTGGTTGCCTTGCCTCTTCCACCTCCTCTGGGTAATATGAGTAAATCTGAGGACAAGAAGGTGGCTGATACTGTTAAGTCGAAGACTCTTGATGGGAAGTGGCATGCCTTGAGAGCATTACGCAGGGCCAAAGGCTTTTGCCAGTTCTGTATAGAAAAGTGGTCCAGGGGCCACAAGTGTCCTAGTGCAATTTCATGCTTTGTAGAAGGTGTTTTATTTGTTCCAAATCAAAGATGAATGTGAACCTTCTGCTGGTGAATCAGTTCAACATTATGAGGAGCTGTTCTGTACATTGTCCGAGGTTGCATTGTCAGGTGCCCCTGTCCCCAAGACAATGTGTCTGCTCAGCACTATTCAAGGTTATTTAGTCAATATCCTGATAGATTCTGGGAGCTCTCATTCTTTCATCAGTTCTAGAATTGCTGAGCTGTTACATGGGGTTTTTAATGCTCCCTCTCCAATGTTTTTTAAGGTGTCTAATGGAGAGAAATTGGTCCTTCTACCACATGTAGAGTGGCAGGTTGGAGATGTTTCCTTTGTGTCTGATCTTAGGGTGCTTAACCTATCTTCTTGTGATATGATTGTGGAATTGACTGGCTGGAGCAGTTTAGCCCAATGAAAGTTCACTGAAAGTAGAAGTGGATGGCTATTCGATATCAAGGTGCTACTGATGACATGTTGTATGGTGTCAAACACAAAGTCCCTTTCGATATTGTGGTTCAAATATGTTCATTGGATGTTCTGGCTGACGGTGACAATGTAGAATTGTCCGCTCCACCAGAGGTATAGAAGTTATTGGAGGTTGCTATTTTGTTTGAGGTGCCAACTGAGCTTCCTGCTTCCAGGGCTTGTGATCACTATATTCCTCTGGTTGAGGGAGCTGCTCCTGTTCAAGTTAGACCCTATAGATATGCCCCAACATTAAAGGATGAAATATAGACCCAGATCAAGGAGATGTTGAGAAATAGTATTATCCAGAAAAGCTCCAGTTCCTTTACCTCTACACTTATCCTGGTAAAAAGAAAGACAATTCTTGAAGTTATGTGTTAATTACAGACATATCAGTGCTATTACTATAAAGACGAAGTATCTAGTGCCCATCATGGATGAGTCCCTTGATCAGTTGGCAAATGCTTCTTGGATCTTCAGCTTGGATCAGCATGCTGGGTTCCACAAGATCGGGCTCAAGAAGGGCGAGGAGTTCAAAATGGCATTCCAAACTCATTTTGGTCCATTTGAGTTCAGGGTTATGGGTCTTTGCTTTACTGATTCCCATGGAATATTTCAGCACGCTATGAATTCCACATTGGCACCAAAGGAAGTTTGTTTTGGTGTTCTTTGATGATATTCTCATCTATAGCTCGTCTTATGAAGAGCATCATATCAGATTGGTATTTGAACTTTCATTGAAGGATCAGTGGATGATTAAATTATCTAAATGCACCTTTGCACAATAGGAAATTATATACTTGGGACATATAATTTCTAGAGCTGGTATAGCCATAGATCCTTCTAAGGTGGTTGTAGTTGCCCACTGGCCTATACACAAAAATGCAAAGGAGTTGAGGGGATTTTTGGGCTTATAAGGGTACTACAGGAAGTTTGTAAGGAACTTCGGGGTCATCTCCAAACCCTTGATTGAGCTCCTTAAGAAGCATGCTCTCTTTGTTTGGACTAGACCTGGGCATTTGTGGCCTGGCCCGACCCATGGGCCCGGCCTGAGCCCGGTGGGTTTTGGCCCACCCACACATTCTAATGGGATGGGACGGGGCAACAAAAACCAAGCCAAAAAATTCAGGCTGGCCCGAGCCTGATCAAACGTTTAATTTTATTTATTTTTCAACTAAAAAAGGATGGGAAGCCCGAGCCCACCCACGGCCCGGCCCGAGCCCAGTCCAAAAACACGGTCTGATCTTGCCCATGGGATGGGCGTAGGCACAAATTTTTGGGCCGAAATAAAACAGGCTTTTTTCTCGGCTCAGCCCAAATTAGGCCCGGCCCTCAAAATGCTCATGTCTAGTTTGGATAACCCAACATGATAATTCATTCAATGCTCTAAAAGAGGCTTTATGTAATGCACAAGTCTTGGCTCTTCCTAATTTCTCCAAGCCATTCATTGTTGAGACTGATGCTAGTGGTCAGGGAGTGGGTGCAGTACTCATGCAAGCTGGTCATCCTCCAACATTTATCAGTAAGGCTTTGGGTCCCAAATCTAAAGGGTTGTCTACCTATGAGGATTACTTGGCAATTATCCTTTGCTGTCCAAAAGTGGCAACCTTATCTGCAGTATAGTGAGGTTGTCATCTATACTGATAAGAAAAGCCTTTCCCAATTGGCATAGCAATGTTTACATACTCATTGGCAGCAAAAGGTGTTCACCAAGTTGTTGGGGCTCCAATACAAGGTTATCTACAAGAAGGGCACTGACAACCAAGTTGCTGATGCATTATGAAAGTCTTCCCATCAGCTTCCATGTGCAGCGATTTCTTCTTCCAGCCCTACTTGGCTCCACGAAATAGTGGACAATTATGAGTTTGATGACCATGCTCGGTCTCTAATATCCAAATTGGCCATTGATGGAAACACAGTTCCAAAATTTTCCTTAACTAATGGTCTTTGGAAATATAAGGGCAGGTTGTGGATAAGCAACAATATTCCTCTTTTTTTTTGAAGGGCAACAATATTCCTCTTCAGACCAAGCTGATCACTGTCTATCACTCCAGTGCCATTGGAGGACATTCTGGCATTCCAGCCACTTATATTTGAACGAAGAAGCTATTTTCTTGAACTGCAATTACCTGCTTTGTTAAGTCATGTCTTGTATGTCAGCAGCCCAAGCCTGTTAGGGATAAGTTACCTGGGTGTTTGCACCTTTGCCAGTCCTTGAGTCAGCCTGCTGTTAGGTAATTTCTATGGATTTGTGGAGGGTCTGCCTACTTCTGGTTATGCTAATTGTGTCATGGTGGTGGTTGATTACTTACTAAATATGCACACTTTTTTACCTATGCATAATCCATTTACTACTGCTAAGGTTGCTAGAGTTTTCTTAGACCAAGTATATAAGTTGCATGGCATGCCGTCGGAAATTGTCTCCGATAGGGATTGAATTTTCACAACTCAGTTTTGGTGGGAGCTCTTTGCTTTAACTGATGTTAAGCTTCAAATGTTGACTACTTACCACCCTGAATCCGATGGCCTAACTGAACGTTTAAATCAAACTATAGAGACATTCTTGAGGTGTTTTGTGCATTCTTGCCCCACCAAATGGTTGAAATGGCTTTCGGTAGCTGAATTTTGGTATAATTCTAGTCACCATTATGCTATTGGTCGGTCACCGTTTGAAGCCCTTTATGGTTATTCTCCGAGGCACTTTGGCATTTCATCTCAAGATACTATCTGTTCTGCTGACCTTGGCGCTTTAGTTGGGTGATCGTCAGTTGATGAACAATGTGATCAAACAACATTTGGCTCGGTCTCGGCTACGTATGAAGAAGCAGGACAACAAGTAGCGCTCTGAGCGGGTATTCAATGTGGGTGACATAGTATTCTTAAACTTCATCCATATGTTCAATCTTCTCTTGCTGCTGGCTCAAATTAGAAGTTGGCCTTTAAGTTCTTTGGTCCGTTCCCAATGGTGGCTAAAGTGGGCAAGGTGGCATATAAGTTGGGGCTGTCAGAGTCATCATCTATCCATCCTATGTTCCATGTTTCTCAGCTCAAGCTTGATGTAACCCCTGACAAGGTGATCTCTTCTTTGCCTCAAGAGTTTGATCGGCCTCGAGTACCTGAAGTTGTCCTACACAGTCGTACAGTGGAGAGAAATGGCAGCGAGGTGCAACAAGTGCTGATCAAATGGTCCAACTGGCCAGATGAACTCGCAACCTGGGTGGATCATGTCTCTATGTAGCAGCCGTTTTCATTTGCTCCTACTAGGGGTGAAGCAGGTTCTCAAGAGGTGGGGAATGTTAGCTGGTCCGACAGCAGCAAAGCATGACTCTCTCTTGCCTTTATCTAGGCCCAAGAGGCACAACGTGAAGCTCACATATGAAGAGTAGGTGTGCTAGTGTGCCTGCGTGCACAGGAAGGGCTAGAAGCCCATGTATCGTTATATAGTCTAGTAGGAGTGAGGGAGAGGTTTAGATGCCTGAACAAAATTGTAACAAACTCCTTTTGCTTCCTCAAGGAACCGTACCTCATGGCCGGTGAATCGTATCTAAGTTCTTCCCAATCCTATCTCCTCGTTGCGGAATTCTTTCTTCTCTCTTCGATTCCCTTCTCCTACTCCTATTTTTGCTACCCTGCTGCTAACATCCCAGTAGGGTGCAGGGTGGGTTTTTTTTCCAGTTTCATTAGGCTTTTCCTGGACCATCCCTGCCTCCTTGCTTGTCTTCTTCATCACGCACCGGTAGCTTGAGAGGGGTTGGAGTAGGTCGTTGTTGGGTGGTGAGGATGCGACACACCATCACCAACCCTGTCCAAAAATTCATAGAGGAGGAAGCATGACACATGATTTTAGCCGGATGATTGATTTGTTTGTGTTCAAATCAGGCCTTATTCTGAGCTTGAGTCCAAGCAGAATGCCACAATCCACCAAACACCCTTGTCATGGAGTATTGGAAAAACAAAGGCAATATGTTGTTTCAATAGCATCACAAAACCGGCACGTTGGATCCTCATATTGTCTTTAGTCAGAGCAAGGTAAATGGTTTAGCTGGCTTGCCGGCTGCAAACTTCCCACCTCAGCAAGCGGTAGAACTATTTAATAATCAGCATTTGAGCTCACTCATATCTTTCACCGACTCATATTGGGCGTTGAGTAACTTTGCGCCTCGTTTCTTGTGACCTGCCCGGCGAAGAGTGAACCGCCCGCTCACGGAATATTTCTTTCCCTCTCTCCTCCACGTCGGCTACCGGGATGACAAGGCGGGCGATTTCTTTTCCTTTCTCCTTCCCTTTCTCTCTTCTAACCCAGCCCATTTCTTTTTCTCTTCCCTGCCGCCGGCCCAGTTCTCTTTTCCTGGCCCAATCCGCCAGCTCTCGGCCTGCGTTCCCTTCTCTTTCTCTCTCTCCGTGAGAGGGGCCCACGTGTCATCCCCTACCTCCGTCTCGTGGTCGAGCCGGACTCCTCCCTGAGCCTGAGCTTCACCCGTTGTATCCCTTGGCGCGTAAGCCTCGGCACTGGCGCCACCCCTATAAACCCGAGCCATCCGATATAAATCCAACGGCCCGGATTACATCTAGTTCAAGTCAACCTAACCTTATACCGGTCAGCCGAGCTGCTTTTGTAGCAAAACCTCTGATCATTCTAGAAATCAACCCGCCGTCCACCTTAGTTCAAAAGTATTTACAAATAGGTCGTGTTTTTCTTAGTTTAGCCCCTGCTCTCTGTTTAAATAGAACCTGCAGTCTTGCTAGCTAGTTTTGCACCCTACTCCTTCTGTTTTTATACCAAATTATATTTTAGGTCCTCTGTTTCTTCTATTTAAGCCCTGGAAAGTTAGGTTTAGTGCAGAGAAGCCCCTAAACATTGATTTAGCCATATTTTAACCGTTTTAAAATCCGATTTGAGTGATCTTTGCGTCCACGCGGTCGTCTCTGCATCATCAATAGTATTAGACACATATTTTTTGTCTTTTCATAGTTGTATGGTGTGTTTGTTTTATTTTATTGATTGAATTCTTGTGCAACGTATAGAGAACGATCCGTTCGAGGGAGACCAAGATCAAGTCTACGAGGAAGAGCTGCTTCAGTACTTTGAGGAAGGCAAGTGGATTTCCCCCTCAACATACTCTTTTGAACCTACGCACGTTGCATGACGATTAAATTTACCTTTGTGCTCGCGTTGCATTAGTTATTTGGTGGGTCATATGTAAGGATGACTAGTCTTTTATACCTAAGGCTTGATGCACCGGGTTTACTTTTATATTGGGTAGCTATTCAAGATGCTTAACCTTGGTTTATGGTGAGTCCTATCCAACAATGATGAATATCCTTATGATTATGTCGTACCATGTTAATTCAAGATCACCTTTGCTAATTGGAACATGGAGCGGCAACTTGGGATTTTCTCATACAACCATAATACCATATTGTCTCTGGTCTTGGCTAACTAATTAGAAACCTTGGTAGGAATGATCTTACTGAAAGGGCATGGGGGGCGGCGGTTGACGGTGTATAGCCCGGTCCTCTCTGGAAATGGGATTAGCTAAGACACTTTGACCGTTAGGGAGGGTTGTGCCTGCTTCCGCTCTGGAAATCTTAGCGGGTCGTTTCTAACTACGGAATCTTTGTAAAGGCCTTGTAGCGTTCCTATGCAATCACACCTCGGTAGTGTGGTATTGTGCCCACTTTTGCACAGCATAGTTGGGTCCAAAGTTCTTCGGAACTTTTACGCGAATTGTGGTGAAAGTGTACAACTTATGTAAAGTGTAAAGCTGTTATAACATCTATGTTCGCGGTTCTGAATGGCCCGGATCCTCATGTGAACACTCTATCAGAACATGAACGCAAATGGATTCATGCATATGTTGTTTATGATGCTTATGATTAATATGCTTACTTTATGCTTAACGTGGGTTGGAATATATTTACATCTTAGTAAATTGATGTTTGTTAATAAAACTTAACCAATTAAAATGATGGCTGCTATAACCTAAGCCTCTCCTTGATAGCTTGCATATTTCCCACATTTGTTGAGTTCAACTATAAGTGTACTCACCCTAGCTTTATATTGGATTAGAAGGTAATAATGGAGCGGAATATCTCAGTGACCTTGATGAGTTCCTCAGCGGGAAGGCCCTCGTGCTGCTCAGCCTAAAAATGCTGGGCCGCCGCGAGATCCACGTCTCCGGCAGCCACCGCGCCGCCGCCAAGTGCCTGGTCGCGGCCTGCGCCATGCTGTCGGCCCTTACTCTCGTCAGTCTCATGCCGGCGCTCCTGTTTGGCAGGGTCCACCCTTAGCAGCCATGTTCTCGACCGGAACATTGGGAACGAGGATGGGAACGTGGAACACCATTTGGTGTAAATATGGTATGAAGGGGGTATTATCTATTTCATATGTTTCTATTAGAGATGGAACATGTTCCAGGTGTTATCGGAACGATGTTTCCCGAATGATGCTTCGGAACGAGGAACTGTGGCTGTATTGATAAGTACTCCATACCCTCTCAGCTGAAGAAATACTGATGGAATGATGTCTAAGCAATAGAAGGTCCACCAATCAATGACGATCATTAAGTAAGCGTAAGCATAATTTTGTACAGACGACATAACGTACATTCTTTTCTTCATGATGAAGTTGATCCCGCTCGTTTGCCGACAGCATCGGATCACATTCCATAGGTCTTGGGGCGAAGTTCCCACTCGTTTCCATTCCTCATTTTAGGATGAAGTTCCGGAACGCAGAACATGCCCACGTTCCTGTTCTCCGGCTGCTATGGGTCCACCCGTACACTGGGCTCCCCGTGGTAACCGCGATCATGGTGGCGGCCGCCGTGATGCCCTGGTGCTTGAGGAACAGCGCAGACGGAGGCGGCGAGGTGGCATGGTAGGACGAGCAACTGGAGGCCGCGTCGAAGCAAGCATCGTGCGTTACCAACTCCGCGTTCGGTGGGCTCATCGGCGTCCTGTTCAGCGCGTCCAAGCTGGACCGCGTGGACAGGGCTACCGACAACATCGCCATCTTCTCCATGTTTGCGAGTTGCGACCGCTACTCGTCTCGGCATGTTCGTGATGACGGCGTCGAAGATCACCGACCAACGGCGCAGCCATAAGGCTCGCTAATGCGCTTCTCCTCTGCTCGTCGGCGTGCGCGGCGTTCGCAGCCGCCTTCGTGGTTCTGAGGCTGTGAGGCACGGCGTCTTTGCGGCGATCGCGCTGGTAGTCGTCCCTCTGCTTCCTTCACCGGGATTGATCGTCCGCCGCGGCCCGCGGCCGTGACGGCGGAGTTAACCAGGAGCTCATATCAAGGCGATGTGCAGGACGTGCTGCATGTACTTCATAGTACATTCATTTGTTCCCTTGGATTTTGTTTAAAAATAAGTCGAATTCAACACTTTCACTGCGAAGTCCGGCATGCGCAATTGCACAGCTGACTTCATAGTTTAAATGAAAAGTAGATGTATAACAAATTAACAATAACGCTGGGGACATCAAAGTCAAAATATACGTGTCCTGCGAGACTGCGATACACCTCACCTTTGGAACAGAAGAAATGAAAAACATAGAAAAGGGGGAAAAACTACAGGGATCGGATTTCGTGCAGTGCCAAAACAAAACAGAGGGAAGGAAAACATGAAAAAAAAAACATAAGAATTGGTGTTTGGAATGAAAGATCATGAACAAAATGGGCGCTGGAAGGATGTGCCCAACATGCTGCAAAAAGTACTGAGCACAACTCTCCAATGGAAGCTGCTATGTCCCGAAGCGAAGAAGCAAGAATTTGAGCAAAAAGCAGACAAGATGAAATCCTTGATCAAGAGACCTGGAATACTGGAGAACTAGCAGGACCGCTCAAGGAAGAACTCTTCAATTTCATTACGAAGCATGGAGGTGCATGGGAAGATAGCGAGGTGGCGGAGGAATTCCGAGCTCTGCTAGCCAATGTTTGGCCGCGTGAATTGCGAGTGTGTCTTGTGCGCGGATCCAAAACTGGCGTGTTCCATGGGAGTACAGAAATATGCTGTAAATTGAACTAGTCGGATGGCCCGTGCAAATAGCGTGGCTGGCTAGTTTTTTAATTTAGTTTTGTATCATCTATATGTAATCAACATATTATTTGTTAGCCACAAATATGAATTCATGACTGTTTAAAACTAACTATATAAGTATTTAAGTTACCTATTGTAGATGTAGTTATTTATTAGTTATATTTAGTATAGAATCTCAAGCTATTTTGTATAGATTCTTAATTTGTCATGATCAACATGGCCAGCACAATGCAAACAACCTATAGGCCCTAGCCTTTATGCACGGTCATGGTCTAAATAAGACAGCGGAAATGTATCACGAATCTAAATTAAATTCTAAGTGTCTTCTGATATTGTTCGATTCATTTGCAGGGAGCAATAATAAAGACAAAGATGTTGTGCTTGCTTTTCCTGGCTAACTAATAGACATTGGTACATCTAGCAATGCTTGGACTAAATTCCTTTAACACATCGATTATTCTCCTTCTCTATACTGGTGAACTATATTCTCCTTCTCTATACTGGTGAACTATATTCTTCTTCTCGATGAACTATATTCCCCTCAAGCTCGATGAATGGGTTTTGCTTGAAACTTTGCACTCGTATGTTGGTATTAAAAATTATTAGTCTTGCGTGTATCTGGACCCGGAAGCCGCATGCTTACAATACACCATACTACTTATCCCACTTTTATATTTTGTTTTTATTTTTATTTTTCATTACTATATTCAATATGTATTCTTTTTTTGCGAATCACACGGTACAGACGCAGACGCTCACATATACGCACGCACACTTGCCCCTACAAACATACGCACGCAGCCCTACCCCTATGAGCACCTCCGAAAGACTGGGCCGGCAAATCCTCTAAATTGACGAAGTCACCACAGGCGCCTCGCTATCGACGGGCACGTCGCCTACCACTGAAAGAATAGCGCCGATTAAATCCTGGAAGAAATTCAGGAAAATACGAGCACCAGTGCCGAGTCGAGGACTCGAACCCTGGTGGACTGGTTCCACCACAAGGAACCTTGCCATTATTATATTCAATATGTATTCTTTGACTTATCTAGATAGTTAGATCTAACCAATCCAAGTTCCTCTTTTTTTCCAACAATCTCCATAAATGTGGTGGCTTATTTTAACACTATTTTTTATTTTCAGATTTGGGCATTTCTTAATAATATTTTGCATGGTTTATTTATCTAAATAATTTTTCTTACCAATTAGTTGTATTTGAACTGTATTTTTTCTTATTAACATGGTATATTTATTAGTCGTATTGGTTATAGACTCTCTTTCTAGTTAACACGGTAAATTGATCAGTTGTATTGGACATGTACTCTTTGACTTACTCTAGGATTTTTTTTTTCAATTGGCTACCACCATCATCATTTGTGTTATGTAGCATCCAAGAGCTTCCATAGTCACGTTTGTATCCCTTCTTCATATGATCTTTTTTTGCCCAAAATTACTCAGTCCACCAGTTGTGGGGATGCAGTCTGATTTTTTAAACATAGCTTGTTCTGTGCTTTAGACTCTATCCCAAGTGGCCAGTTCCCAACTTGCATCATCAGAAAATCATCGGTGATTGCACCACAACCTTGGCATGTGTTGATGGCCTGATGTAGGCAATGGAACATATTCCAAACTGCAGCTTTGACAACGGTTAATAGCACTGAGCCTGACTTGCCATCACCAACATCTGCCCACCGTGCATCTTACCATTTAACTTCTTTGGTCACAAATCCACTCATTTTGTTTCGTCCCTCTGTCACCTAATGCTGATGCGCCTTGTGTAACCTTTCTCGGTCATTGGCAACGATGTGGACTTGTAGAGTCCTTGAGCATGTGGGTTCCTAGCAGCGAACCGCAAGTCGCTTGATTCGAACTCTCCCATGATTTCATCAAGGGTATATTGTGTTCTCCTTCCGTCAGGATCCATCCATGAGCGATAGCTTTTTATATGGGTTCCGACGCATTTTTTGTGTGCCTGTATATGGTATTTTTCTTCTCTTTTCCTTTTATTTTTCCCTTTGTTAGTTCACGTCTTGTACCATCGAAGGAAATGGAGTCCAATCTCTTTCCATGTAAAATTGGAGTTACGTTCATAGTGGATTCTAATTTCTAAAACATATCTGATCAATCCTAGATGTTGTGTTATGGACCAATTAACATTATTAGTCGTATTTAATATGGACTCCCCACGATCCATTAGTGTATTGACATATTGTTTTTTCTCTCTAAAAAATAATAAATTATCGAGTAGAGTTGTTTTTGTTTCAGCTATGTGAGAAACTATACCTAGCATTTATTTCTTTGATGGTTTTTTGATTTGCCAAATATATGAGTAATTTGAAAATAGCATGTGTCTCATATACACGTAAATGCATTTGGCATGGACTGCCTCTAGTTGAAGGATTATTTCTATTACATACGTTGGATGTGCAGCTATGGTTCTTTTTCCCTAGTGCACGGCAAGCACTTAAGCAAAACGCATTGGATATGGACTACATTACTTGCTAGTTTTTAATTCCTACTGTATATTTATCTGCTGTATTTCACATGGACTCCTTTAGTTCGTCTAGACCATTGGATCTTCATAAAATCCTACGGCCCAAATTCTTCTCTTTTTCCGATTAACATGGGAATTTCTTGGCCTCTCGGCGACGTGGTGGCTCCTTTTTTTCAAGTAATAATATAATAGATAGATGGTCTGAATTTAGTAAGACTGGGTCTATACCCTATAATTCTAAAAAAAGGATCATGAATAGAGGAAATAAAAAGTTAGATGGTCCTACACCTACGGATGGAGTTGGAGGGGAAAAAGAAAAGAAAGACTGCAACTCAGCATGCCATGCGTTTTTCACCTACTCTTTTCTTTTTTTTGCGAATCACCTACTCTTTTCGTGCCTAAATAACCGCTGATGTTGATAAGTTTAACTAACTTTATCAAAAAATATATACAATATTTATATTCATCGCGAATTCGCCGCACCTACAAAAATATAACTCATCATAACCTTCACCGTACGTCAGTGTGCGTGAATCTATGATACATGGACATCATTGCAACTTCGTGAGAGCTTAGGGATCTCCAGGAGAGAATAAGGATCTCCCGTGAATACAATGTAGATTCTATGTGTCATGGTGTACATGATAAATACATATTACTTTTCTATTGCATTTGGTCTAAATTATAGATTCTTTTAGCATAGTTATTAGTAGTTGTTATGCTTCTGGAGAACTACCTTTTAACACCGGTTTCTAACTCTTTTAGTCCTGGGTGCCGAATCGGGACTATGAATCCAAAACTCTCGGTCTTTATTCCCGGTCCCCACATTTGGGACTAAGAGCATCTCCAGCAGTCCCCTTTTCCTCAATCCAACTATCATATTGGTAGAGGTTATGGAAAACAATGCTCCAGCAGTCTCCCAATCTATCTTCTTTTTCCCAAAAGTTATTGGGACATCCCAATAATCAACCCCATTTGGGGAAGAGATTATTGGGAGACAACAAAAATATCTCCCAATAATCCATGAAAGTAGTATTGGGACATCCCAATAGCATCTTATTGGGAAATAGACTTTGGGAGACTATTAGAGATGCTCTAATGAACGTTGCCTTTAGTTGCGGTTCCTAACCTTCTTGAGTCTCTTATGTGAGAATCAAAACTATGAATCTAAAAACTACGGTCTTTATTCCCAGTGTTCACATCTGGGAGTCAAAGGTCTGCCCAAGAAAAAAAAAGTACTCCGCACCTAGAACTCAAACCTAAATCTTTTTTACTACCATGTAACTTATTTACCCCACCTACATAACACATGTGACTCTAGTTGCAGTCATATATGTTGGAAAAACGTGGTCTGAGCCTGCGGGCAAGGAGGGGCCTATATGGGCAGACCAACTTTAGGGGAATGGGCCTACAAAAGGCCCAATCCCCCTCCTAAATCCAACCCCTGTTGTCCCCCTCCCCAAAAGACCATATCTTCTGATAGACCTACCTTCTAAAAGGCTCCGGATACCCCTCCCGGAGCGAACTCTTCGCCTTCCAGAGGAGAGCCGAGCTTCCGAAGAAACCCGAAAGGTAAGTAGTGCCAGAACCCTGGACAATCGGCGATCTAGATGGGAGCATGCCTTTCTCCTTCGACCCTATGAGGCTCGCATCTGACCTTTGGGGCAGCCCGTAGGTGCGTCCAAGTGGTAGCTAATAGAGGAAAGACCTGGATGCCCTCAATGGCCCTCCTCTAACGAGCCTGGTCATCGTACGACGAGGGAACCATGGGCTTTTCCACTATTACAACAAAATATTTTGTGAGACACTTCAAAATGGGGCTTAGAGACGGACATAAAATCCGTCTGCCTTTGGTAATCTCAGGCATTAACGGAGGCGGACACCTTTCATTTTCGGAGGCGTTTACTACTATCTGCCTCTAAAAATCAATTTACGGAGGCGGACATTTTAAAACATCCACCTCCAAAAATAGTCAATTTTCATAGCCGGACGTTATAAGTTGTCCGCCTCCTAAATCAATTTTCGGAGGTGAAAGCCTTAAAATGCCCGCCTCCTAATAGTAGCCCAGCCCAAAATGCCCAATAGCCAATGAATATAAGTAGCTAGACTAGGGTTTCCCTCACTCACTTCTCTCTTTCCCTCCCTCTCCTTCCTACTCTCTACACCAGCGGCTCCTCCACCCTCTCGACGCCCCGCCCCCTTCGACTCCTCCTCCACCAGCGCCTCTCCTCCACCAGCTCCTCTCCTCTGTCACCCCTCACCCTCCGCCCTCTACTCCACCGGCAGCGTATCCTCCGGCCAGATGCAGCGACGATGGAGCTAGCCGCCTACCTCCTCTCTGCCCGAGCTCTGCCAGCCCACCTCCCTCCTCTACGCCCGAACGCCGCCAGCCCGCCGCTAGCCCGCCTCCCTCCTCCTCTGCGACCGGTCGCCGCAAGATCCGACAAGGGCGTGGCACATCCCGCCACGGTGCAGCTCGACGACGCGCGCGGTGATCCCGTTCCCGACGAGCGGCGCGGTGGTCTATGACGGCGTCGAGTGGCGGCAACGTGGCGACATCCTGCGTTTGGCACCGAGCGGCGGGGACGTGTGAGAGGCGGTGGCAGGCGGATCCGCAACCCGCCGCCAGCGGCGGTGCCCTAGATGGCCTGTGATGGACTCGTCGGGCCTGTCTAGGGTTTCAGGGTTCTTTTTATTTTTTTTTAGTTTGATTAATGGAGGCGGACCGAAAACCGTCTCCGAAAATGCCTCATTAACAGAAGCACTAGCTCGGAGACGGATCCGAAAACCGCCTCTGAAAATCAATTTTGCCCGCCTCCGAAATTTTTTTTTAGTAGTGTTCACAGGGCCTCTTTAGAGGACAAACCCATCCTTAAATAGAGGGTCCTTGGATCTTAGACGGGATACTTGAGCCAAGTCTCTAGCCATTCCAGCTCCTAAGGGCCCACAAACACTGGGCTTTTGTAACCACCAACTAACTTATGGAGGAGCCTTTAGCCTGGACTGGTAACACCAACCGAGACTAAAAGATCCAATCCTTTAGCCCCTATCAGCTACCTAGATAGATTTTTAGTCTAGTTGGTGTTACGAGTCAGGACTAATTAATCCCCCACTGGCTATGAAATTTAAACCTAGGACTAAAGGCTAATCGAAGCTAGTATGTACTTAAATATTGGTTATGCTTAGATAGATACTACTATCCATCTATCTATCTATCTATGTATGATGTATCTATATATGCTAAAACGCTATAATAATTTGCCCTTACGGTTTCCTGGCTCAACAACTTACAGTGTACTCCGATGGTGATGCTGTACGAATCCTGCCAATCTCACGTTCCGGGGGAGGCAAGCGTGTGGGTCGTGCCCGCCTGCCCGGCGCCCCCGTGAGAGCAGCTCGGCGCGGCCGTGGTCCGTGGACACGCATGTCGCGCGTCCCACCCGCCCCTCACCTGGACAGGGGAGGTAAACACGCTTGGAACGCGCTACATACGTTCACCACTGCCGATGCCACCGCGGGTTTTGACGACCGACGCGGTGGTTGATGACCAGTCGACCACCAAGTTGATGCATGCATGCATTTATCCCCAGCGAGCTCACGCGCGTCGCGGGCGTCGCTTAATTAGCCACTAAGAAAGCAATGCAGCCGGGCCGTGTAGAGCCCTGTGAAGAGCACCCATCCGAGTTCACACCAGGACAATTCGTTTACGAGATCGTAGAATTGTGCGCGCGGTTGGCTTGGTTTGGGAATGGATGTGCAATAACTCGATCGAACATGTGCAGTGCTCTGCTCACACGTTGTTTCCGCGTCCCTTACACGGAGTTCGCGTCATGTATATTTAACCGCGTGTCTACACCGGTCGAGTTTTGTGCATATGTCGGTCTAGATATGTAGTCTAACTTATATTGCGTCATTGCGTGAGTGTACGAACCGTCGATTGCGATATGATGCACTGGAATTGTAGCCTGTAGCTAGGAGCTCGGGAGCCGTGATGCGCCAAGCCAGAGAGAGAGGGATCGATCACAGGTCGCCCGCTTGGCTTGGTGTCCAAGGAAAGGATACGCGCAACCAGGATTAGAGGGGTGGTAGTGGATTTGAATTGTCTAAATTATTTATTATAGTTGGAGTTTTTTTTCTGTTTAGATTATATTAGATTGGATCAGTTCTATTTCCACATTTGATATATATTTCCACATTTGATATAAACATAATTTTTTCATAATACCAAAATCCAACATCCTATGGAATTATTTGAACTTACATTATATATAGGGGCATAGGGCTTCATAAGGCCCCGCTTTAAATGTGAGCCACGTGTGTATATCCACGTAAATCTGAGCGAAATGAATCATGCATCTCCAACAATTCGCTAATATAGGATAGTGTGAACTGTGAACACAAGATTTTAGTTTCAGTGTCCAACTTTGGATATGGGGCTCCTGTATGAAATCAGCCATGCAAATTTGCACAAATAGGTCTCTACTCTAAAGTTTAGGAGTCCAACAAAAAAATACTCTACATTGGGAATCCTAAACTCGCTCTATTTTGCATTCCCTCCTAAATTTTTTCTCCAAACCCTCAGATTTGGGAGCCTCCTCTCAACCATGGATGATGATGAATCCCAAAATTTTTCTTTTTTCATTTTCTTTTTTCATTTTCTTTTTTATGAAGATGCTCATTTTACGAGTATGGATGTATTCCCTACTAGAGTTGGATGTAAATTTGAGCTCTTGAATTTTACATGTAGACTTGTGAAATAGGATTTGGGAGTCTAAATTTGCGTGGCCCACTGGAAATGCTCTAAGATACGGTTCATGACATGGGGATTGGGGTCCACGTCTGGATCTAGGCCACATATCTACATGTAGTAGCTGAGTATCACATGTAGATCATGTCCAACAACTTTCGCTCAATTTGGCTGAAAGTTTGTAGTGTGAACATGATGCTTCTAAATATATGTTTAGTCTTTTAAAGACAGATTAAGAAGTGTGATAAAATGTCTCATATGTCCTGGATTAAGCATGTCATCCATGTATATATGGTATCTATACCTGTCTTATATATCTCCATGTATGCTTACTAAAAGGAATTATGCATGCTATAACTAGGACCACAAAACAATTAATTTGTAGATAGATATTTTTGTCATTCAATCAGGCTTCACAACTCATATGTAGCTATATTTTGTAATAAATATTGAACGCTCAACATAGCTATATTTTAGAATGGAGGGAGTGTTTGTTATTGGATCTATGGATGGACGGTATGTTGCATTGTGTTGTAATTGGATTGGATATTGAATTATTTTTCTTGGATTTAATTAGATCTTTTTTTTGTGGATTCGATCTCAATTCATTACCACACATCTAGCCAGGATATGTGATGTGACTAGGCTATTATACGATCCTGCAAGTAGTGTTATGGGTCATCTAAAAGTGCAGTTTAAGAGCTTTATGATGTATTATTATTAATGAGAAGTGATCAAGATACTCCTAGTTAAAGAAGTTAATCAACCCAATCTCAAAAGGAAATGAAAACAGTCATAATCTAATTATTGGGACAAGTTTTAAATGATAGAATCACACTATGTAGCTTATTGAGACACCAGATTATCTAGACAACAGCTTATCAGATAAGCCCGCTACTCAGATAAGTGAGTTCCAGAAAAGCCTTCCCAAATAGGGCTGTAGTTTATGAAACGGATTAAGCGAGTTAAAAATTTTGAATTTGCTTTCGTCCTTTTCTACACATTCTGTTCTTCTTTGTCCTAGATCCACCCATGCCTACCAACTGCAAACTATATATATAAATAAACATGAGGAATATACGTTATTCAACACAAGTTATTTCGTTCCTCTTTTCAAAAACAAATGGATAGTTGCTCGGATCATAACTACACGTGCACACAGCACACAACTATCTTAGGGGGTGTTTAGATTGGGAAAGATTCTCCAAAAAACACTGTAGATCTAAAAAAGCACTGTAGATGAATAGTATTCTATGAGTGGTAGGGATAAGATGAATAGTGAAAAGTTAGATGAATAGTGTTTTTTTGGAGAAGGTGGGTGCTTAGGGCACCAGCAACAGATGCCTTTAGACTCTCTATAAGAGATCCATGTCATCTATCTCTCCTACGTGGAAGGCAATAAACGAGAAAAGAGAGCACAACTCTATATGGACCTGGCGAGAGCCGATATACACGAATCGAGGCGTGTATCGACACCGAAACGACACAGGCTGTCGCTATTCAACGCGCTTTCTCACCCGGGCGGATCAGCTGCGCGCCTGCGTCTTCCTCGCACCGCTCCTCTTCTCCAGCGTGCCAAATCCCTCTTCTCCACCACGCCAAATCCCCATGGCTCTCCATCTTTCCGCGAAAACTACACGCCAAATCACCCGGTATGCCCAAGCCAAGTTTTTCCCCAATCCATAAATCCACCACTTGCCGCTCAGTCTTCCTGAAGTCCATCCCTAATCCTCAGATCTCCTCAAACCTCAAGTGATGAGCCACAGATCCAAGCGAGAGACGGCTCCTCCAACGCCTCAAGCTTTGCCTCCCGGCGGTCCTTGGTGGGGCAGTGCAGTGAAGCCCGGCGTTGCCTTCCCTCCGTCTGGTGAAGCCATGGCCATACCTCCAGGTAACTTCCTTTCCGTATCTCTATTGCTCTGCTTCCCGTGAATAGGTCATGATGGTGTGCTTCTGACGCAGGTTGGTGGCCACCACCTCTACTGCAGAGTACTAGTTCATTTGTTTCACCGTATGGAGCTTGGATGGGTGCCGTACCAACACCAGGTGGCCAAGGGAGTCAAAATAAATCCAACAATCCATTAGAATTGTAAATAAAATAGTGTTTTTTGTTGAGTCTTTTCATTACCTGCTACTGTTTATTTGTGCATACGAACACACATGATGGCAAAGGGAATCTGGACCCATTTGAGTGGTAAAAAGATGATATGACAAGACATTCTTATTTCTTGCAGTACTGATTCATATCTAGGATCTTTTTTTAACCTATTCATATCTAGGATCTGATTTGCAATCTCTCAGAAATATTAGCTCTAGAATTCCAACCCTTATACTGATGTATTAGTCGATTTAGTAAGTCATGTACCATATAATGAATGGTACAAATTAATTAATTTTGCCATGATATAAATTGCAGTACACTTGGTGGATATGTAAGCCTTCTCCAAAATGGGCAGACTTCACTCCCGGCACCACATACTAACCCAGTCACTCAACAAGCTGTATTAGCTTTGAAAGACAAAAATGTCATTAACAGTGATAATGGAGATGAGGCTAGGAAAGAAAAGCGTCTCTCGTGGACACCAGATGAAAGACGTGCGGTTGGTAGGTGTATCTCACCAAGTATTCTTTTTTTTTCATTCATATATGTCAAATAAGTTTCTAAGCTTGCATTTTATGTTGCAGGTCAGCGCTTGGTTATTTAACTCAAATGACCCGATCAATGCGAATTGCAAGAAAAATGATCATGGCTGGGGAGATGTGCATGCAGACTACAACAACACTACAACTCCTAATCGGAAAAGAAAAGTGAAGCATCTTAGAGATAGATGGCAAAAGATTAAGAGATGGGTTGGGTTGTTTGTGGTTCTTGGAAGAAGGCTACCTCAATTTATGTTAGTGGTCAATCTGATGACCAGTTGAAAGAAATGGCCCTGCAATTTTATTTGGATGACTATAAAGAAGGTCCATTCACTATTATGCATTGCTGGAAGATTATGAAGGATGAGCCTAAATGGCTTGCAATTCTGGATGAACTTGAGAATTCTAACAAAAGAAAGTTGGATGATGAGGGGGGAGTGGGAGAGAACATGAAAAGTCCTGAAGGTCATACTGGAAGCGCTAGCATCATATGACCTCCATATTTGGCATGCATTCCTTGGTGCTGCAGGATCAAACAACGACATCAATGTATTGAATCAGTCCCCTTTGTTTATTGAAGCGATAAAGGGTGAAGCTCCCCGGGTTCAGTTTTCTGTCAATGGCAGCCAGTACAACACTGAATATTATCTTGCTGATGGAATTTATCCAGAATGGGCAGCCTTTGTGAAGTCCATAAATTCACCTCAACTAGAGAAACACAAGGTGTTTGCATGGCTGCAAGAAGCTAGAAGGAAAGATGTAGAGCGTGCTTTTGGGGTGCTGCAATCTTGTTTCAATATCGTGCGTCGTCCAACACGATCTTGGAACATGAAGATACTTCGGAAAATTATGACAGCTTGTGTTATTCTCCATAACATGATAGTAGAAGATGAGGGAGAAATGGCTGAGTGTATTGACCTGAATGCTGTTCCAGGGGCATCAGTTGCTCTTCCACCTGAAGTGCAAAGGGCCACTAACATAACCCATGCTTTAATGATATTCGGCGTAGAAACTTTGCTATTCGTTCTCACTCAGGCCATACCTAGCTAAAAACTGATTTAATTGAGCATATCTCGCAACGTTATGGCAATAGGGAAAATAATTAGTCCATCTTTTTATGTAAGTTGTTGCAGTTATTTTTTTGTTCTTATTACTACAAACAATTATATTGAGTACATTGGCTTACAACTATATCATTTCTTTCTTTCCGAAGTGCTAATAAACCACAGAAGCACTGGTGGCAAATTTGGAGAGGCTATGGGAGCTGTCAGATGGCTTTCGACTTTTGTTCCATCTTCCTCGAGGGAAAGCATCTCGTATCTTCTGCATGTCTAGATGAGACTAGTACTCTTTAATTAGAACCAATGATCTGGAGATCATGTTCACAGATCCATTTTGTATTATGGGCTTCTAAGTACTAGTTATCTTATTTCTAGCTCTATTATTGTAGTTACCAAACACTAAGATGCTGCAGTTATCTATTTTTATTTGTGCCCATGGATTGATATTGTGGTATTTACAAGTATCTTCCTTCAAAGTGAAATCATATTTCTGTGTTTATTTTCATGAAGCCACATGTGTAGTTACAGGGATGGTATTCACGAAGGATCATGTTCTTTCATATGTACATGCAGGAATTAAAACTAGCTGTAGATACCCTTGTAGACACACCATTAAGCTGGTTTACTATAATATGAGTCTATAGATGAGGTGGACAAGTTTTATAGAGAGCAGCTTACTTTACCATTGCGGCTGCTCTTATATACGCCAGCATGATCTAACATGTGGGATAGATGGTGACGGTCCGCTGCCACGTGCCGGGCCATGGCCCACCATCCTCCGCGCTCCTTATTCGCTCGCGGCTGGCATGGGTAGCATGACGACACGGCTACGAGGACTGGAGGAGTACAAAATCCACTTGTGCTGCAGAAGTTTCCGCACACATGTCCGCTGCTTGCTAGGTCGTCTGAGCTCTCGACGTCTCGATTCGTGCCCACGTACGCTACCTTTCCTGCGGGGGCGGACGGCGGATATCCAGCCTCCAGGGGATCGGAGCAGAGCCGGCAGCCGCTCGCCGTCGCTGGTGGCGCGGCCGTCCGGTGATTCACCGCCACCGCAGGTCAGAGCCTAAGGCCGGGAGCCTCTTTCTTTGCTTGCTAGCTTTTCTGGCTTTTGCTGATAGTTTTCAGAGGGCAACCTAGCGACCCGATTCTTTGACCAAATTGATATATTGTTAGCCTGTTTTTGGGGGCAACAAAGGTAACATCGTCTGATGGGTTTCTCTCTGGGCTTCGAGTTCGTAATTTGGTGTGTTCAAAGACAAAGCCTCAGCTTCCACATGGGTGCACGTACGTACGCGCGCTTGCTTAATTTGGGTTGGTGCCTTGGAGGTTGTAGCTGATCTCGATGTTGGTGTGTCTGAACGTCTCGTCTTTTCTGGTTCCCCACCCCAATTCGGGGAACACACGTAGATCTGCTTCGAGCTTCGTTCGGTAGGGCTCTGCATCTGCCTGCCAAGAAACGAGAGCAGCTACATATTCCTTTGATCCACGGAATGATCTCTATCATTGCGTTGACATCACCATTTTTTTTCCTGCCTGCTGTAGATAAGCTTTTTTTTTAACACCCTAGTGAATTGCCATGATTTGACGAAGCACGCAAATAGTTGACGAATAGCTGTTCTTTTCCCTTGCAAAAAAAATATTTCGTACAGCGATAGATATAAAAAATCATGTTTCCCACCTAACGAACATCTCGTCATCGCACATCACTAATTGTGATCGTCATCCTCGTTTACTTTAATGATTGCAGAGGCGAGCTTAGGAGAACCGGGTGAATCGAGTCACGCCAACGTACGCATGGCGCCCATGACCGACGAGCACCAATCCATGGCGGAAGAGGGACACGCCGTCGCCGCCGAGCAGAACCAAGCAGATGAGGATCCCTTTGTGCTGTGTTCAGTTCCAAAAATATTTTTTACTTTCTATTCATCTTTCTCACAGAACACGTATCCTCAAAAATTTATTTTTCACCTTTCCTATTCATCATCCCCACATAACACGCATTCCAGAAAAAAATACTTTTTTTCACGCTCATCTAAATGAACTGAAAGCATCTCGTTCTTGCAACAAGCTGGTTACTTTCACGGTTGATTTTTTTCCCCCCACGACGTCTGACGACGGTGGCCCGGCACTCGTCAGGTTTGCCAGTGACGGAGAAGAAAGCCGCCGGTGCTGCTCCACCGCCGGCCGCGCTGCCTCCCCAGCCAACGGAAAAGACGCCAGCTCAGGTACGCGAGTCAACCCAATTGACTGGAGAAGAATTCTCGACATGTAGCACAGGTTTCAAACTAATCATTATTTATTTTAGCTGTGCACTATATAAATATTTTTCCTCTCAGAAAACACGCTTCTCAGGAGTTAGGTACAGTGTTTTTCTAAAGCTGGTGTTTTCTTCTACAATCCAAAGACACCCCATAGCTAGGTTTTTTTAAAAAAATGGTCCAGAGAGAGAGAGTTGGACGAGTTGGTAGGCTCGATTTTTTTTTTATGTTTCATGGCCACTTGTTTGTACTATCTCCATCCAAAGTCGCCCGTCGCGAATTTGACTCACCTGGCAGAATTCAGTACAGCGATGGGTCAGCACTCAGCAGTCAACCGATCAGCTGATGCTTCGAATATTAAGGGTCATGAGCAACCACTTCCCCGTACAAGATATCGTGGCGCTAGGAAATTTTATTTTTCTCAAATTTATTGCTTTGAGTTTATTTCATAGTAACATTCTAAAAGAACCATTTAAAAACACAAATTTATTTGACGAGTTACAAATCATTTAGCATATTTATTTCGTGATAAAATGTTTTCTCATATTTTATAAAATGATGCCTTTTGCGATCAACTAAAATCCTCCACCTTCACATGGAGCATTATTGCACATAGTTTTTCTAGAGCAAAGTCTGAAAAATATAGTTTCTGATATGAATATCGATTAGCAAGTTTAGTTTTGCCAATTTTAATCATGTAAATATAACTCGTTTACATAAGAATAATATAGACATGGTTTGAAAGAAATGCCGTGTTCATTACCTAAGGGTGTGTTTGGATGCCTTATAGAGCTGTATTATATATTCATGACAAATTGACAAGTGGAACTAGAAGACACACACAAGAAGAGCCTTTGGTTAGGGATTCAATAACCCTGTGAAAGATATTTGGCTGTCAATTCAATCTATAGACGGCCGGTGGCAATGATCAAGCTATCCAAGATTGATATGAGTAGCCCCATAGCAAAAATGCAACACACCCACCTTGCATGAGTAGGGAGGTCCATTACATAGTATCTTTCAAGTTCATTATACATTTCCTATCAATCGTACATGGATGTTGACTTACCCACCTTCCGGTGTATGAGATTCGTGCAAGTAAACAACACCCATTGGATATTATCTGAACCCTAAGACAAACCTTCCCATAGCCCTCCCCATGCGAGCATCCCTGTGCCACCGCCACCCGTCAGCCTCTCCTACATCTCACGCTGCTGCACCTGCCCCGCCCGCCGCCACAGCCTCCTAGTGCCACAAGCCACTGCTGCCCCCACGCGCCACCCACACTATGCACCCAACTCGCCAGAGAAGAAGATTCAACATTTTTTTGCTTTCAATTTCAACATTCTTGTATTTACAATATCAATATTTAAACATGTTTAGGGAAAATATTAAACATTAAATTACATTTATTTCCCCTCCTCAACTAATTGGGCCAAATTAAGGTTTAAAGATGGATGCCTTTTTTTGGGAAATTAAAGATGGATGACTTCGTTATCTTCCAGAAGATGGATAAGGCAAGAGCAATCTGCGTCTCCAATAGCAATAAGAGTGGAAATCATGTGGGTCCGGCTAGGTGAAAAAGAAATTATTCTCAAACTCAGCGAGAGCCAATGCTTCATCCAGGGCTCGATCCCCAATAGCTCATTCTAAAGTATTGTTTTTTATTTGTTTATGGTGCATCTTAGGCTTGAGGTGAATTTTTGTTGCAGAAATCTTGTGATCCGTTATCCCCAATAGCAACATTAAATGCTTAAGATAACCTTTTTCTCATCATTATGGCTGCCCTAAGAAGCCCCATTCCATTATCCTTACCACAAGCGTGGCATGCACAAACGCCACCGTAAGACATGAGCATATGTGAGACAAGCATTCACAAAAGATTAGTTGTATTTTATTCATACATGCATTATTTTCTCATCCGGCATCCATTTACACTATTGTATTTGTTGCAAAATAATCTATGAAACAAGATCAATATTTGATATGCTTTGAAGTCGTTTTATACGACTAGCAACTTAATTTATACAACTGGCAATTAAATCCATTTACCAATAGTGTAGCAACTTATGTTGTGTTTTGGAGATATAAACTTGTCTTATTCAACTATGTTGAAAAATTATGTAAAAACTAATAACAACTTGTATTATACACCGTAAGAACTTATTATCAACTAGAGCAAAACTATATATCAACGTTTTAGCATCAATTTATGTTAGAACGTATGACAAAGCTCCCAAAGCTGATTCTCGGGTGAATCTAGAAGGAGCTCTGTCAAACATCTTTTTGCAGTGACATTGTTCAAGGCTGATTCCATGAAGTGATTCACTGGAATATACTAAAAGGCTAC
Source organism: Digitaria exilis (assembly GCA_015342445.1). Taxonomy (NCBI): domain Eukaryota; kingdom Viridiplantae; phylum Streptophyta; class Magnoliopsida; order Poales; family Poaceae; genus Digitaria; species Digitaria exilis. The sequence goes on from JACEFO010002671.1 coordinate 1,915,331, forward strand.
GAGCTGAAAAAAGTAGCTTCTCCAAAGAAACATGGAGAATCTCTTTCAACTCAGAATCATTTCTATAAGAGAATAACATCTCATAGTGAATCGGAATAAGAAAAAGCTCTACCAAAGAGGCCCTTATATGAAGGCTAATAACAACTTATATAGGAGCAAAGTATCAATATATGTAGAGATAATTTGGCAGCTTATGTACATATAACAATGTCATAAAAACATGTTTATATGAATCTACGTATATATTTGTTGGTATGTCTGTATATGAGTTGCTACACACTAAAAACACTAGCCACGGCATAAACATCATAAATTGCTAGAGTGTAAACATTATTTGGAAATATATGCATCATGGGTCTAGTTTATAGATCTTGTCACAACGAGTCAACGAATCTAACGGTGCGATCAGAAATGTTACCACAATGTTAATACATGGAACAAAACAACAAACCACGTGGGATACGGAAGCCCAGCTCCATACATGGGTCCATACCAGGGTTCACAAAACCGGAGGAAACCGGTCGGTTCCCATGGGAACCGGCCAAACCGCCCGGCCCGGTAGCGGTTCGGGGCGGTTTCAAACCGGTTAAATTTAAAATATTCAAATTTAAATTTAAAATGGAAAAATATCAAAAAAATTCCTAAAAATACTTCAAGATATATGTAATCTATTGGTGTCAAAAATTTTCAAATATTTGCTCATTTGATATTTTTTGCAGGCATTAGAAGTTCAACAAAAAAAAAGGAAAAGAAAAAAAATCCGCTCATTGAACTTCTAATGCACACAAAAAATACTAAATACACTAATATTTGAAGAATTTTGACACCATTAAATTCTACGCACCTTGAAATATTTTTTTGGAATTTTTTATTTTATTTTTTTAAATTTTTAGTTAAATTTGAAAACATGACAAATTATGTGTTGACCCGGCTTACCGTCCAAACCAGCCGGCTTACCGCCCAAACCAGTCGGTTAGCCGTTCGTAACCGAGTACATGGAGGATTTGAATTCAAAATTTGAATTTGTCCGGTTTCCACCGGTTCCCACGGTAACCGGACCGGTTAGCCGCTACCGCCGGCCGGCGGTTCGGCCAACCGGTTCGGTTTTGTTAACCCTGGTCCATACTCCATAGCAGCCTGTGTCGGTCGTGCGTTTTGTCGCCTGCGTGACCCCGGACACGTGGCTTTTTTTCCTTAGCACAACATAAATAATCAATCCTACTGTTTCAAGCTGATCGTGAAGGTTGGATAAATCTTGGGCCCATGGGTTAACGGGCTATATGAGTCACAACCGGTTGGGCTGTTCGTTAAAAAAAAGGAAAAAGTCCTTTCGACCTACCTGGACAAAAGATCGAGTTTAATTTGTTTCCCTAGACCACAAAACCGGGTAACCAGCTTCCCTTAACTTTGAAAACCGTACGTTTTACCTCCCTGAGCTGGCTATAAGCGGTTTTGAAGACGGTTTTGATTTTTTTTTCTTTTTTTATTTTGGCTCAAACTTTAAAAAATCATGCTAAATTAAAGAAAAATCATAAAATCAAAAGTTAAATTTTATTGGACTCCATATAAGTATATTAACACATAAAATATATAATACGATATGGTTTAGTATAAATTTTTATTATATATTTAGATCCATTTTTTTACTATAGTTAAATGGGATAATTTATAACTTCATTTTTTCTATGGTCCAGTCCTGCTGAAATTTTTATGGTGAGCTAATTATTGTTTGCTTCAAATATATTAAAAATTTATAGTCGTTGGATCAACTTAGTTAAATATTTATTTATAGCAAAACATACGCTAAATAAATCTAGAACTAAGTTATACATGATCTAGTGGGTATGAACTTTTAATATAGTTGAAGCATATAAAAAAATAGGTTATAAAAAAATTTCAGCATGATTGGACTATAGAAAATGCTGTTATGAATTATTCCATTTAACTATAGTTAAAATATATATAAATCTATAATAAAAACTTTATATTAAAGTATACCATATTATATATTTTTATGTTAATATACTTACGTGGAGTCCAACAAAATTAGATTATTTATTTTATGATTTTTCTTTGATTTACTATGATTTTTCAAAGTTTAAGCAGAAATAAAAAAAATAAAGAAAAATTAAAACCGCCTTCAAAACCGCTTATAGCCAGCTCAGGGAGGTAAAACGTACGGTTTTAAAGTTAAGGGAGGTTGGTTACCCGGTTTTGTGGCCTAGGGAGACAAATTAAACTCGACTTATTGTCTAGGGAGGTCTAAATGACTTTTTCCTAAAAAAACAACCGGTTGGGCCCAGTCTAGCGCCTCGTCGCTTGGGGTGAGCTTGTGTCTTGTGGGTCAAGTTTAGCGGTCCAGTTCACAAATCACAATCGAGAAATGGGTGTCACGTCCATGAGATCTTCTAGATAGAGATTAATTGGACCATTCGAGCACTGGAGGATCAACCATCTTGTCGGCAGCGAGCGCGCAAACGTGGGCGGGCGGAGGCGCCGGCCCCGGCACGGACGATGGAGCTTATTTCTCTGGAGCAGCGAAGTATTGCTACGGAAGAAAAGGTGGCTAGCCGGAAAAGGCGATGTTGTGGCGTGGCTGAGTTGTTAAGAGATGTGGCGTCGAGTAGTTGCAGATCCCAGTCGCTCTCATTGCCAGGTCACTCCCCTTTCCTCAGGTATCGATACAAATCTGCCTCAAGTCTTAGTCAGATCAGATCATATGAAGGATTATAGGTTGGGGCATTAGATTTGTCCATGGAAAAAGAACTGCTTATGGATGTAGATTAGTAGATAGGTTATTGTTATGAATGCGAGATTTTGGGGACACATTTTCACTGTTTGAATACGGTAATGTGGAAAAAAGAGCAGTCTACATGGATGGATTCTATCATAACGATTCTAAGCTTCAGGTTTAAGGGAAGCCATCAATTTTAACTTACAATCCATTAAAGAAAATCTGCATCTTGATCCCTTGAACTCTCATGTCCAAATTTTCAATCCTGTATTTATTAGACCTTTTAGTGTGCAACCTTAAAATTTTCAAACCAATGTGACTTCGCCCTGACACCTGTAGGTATTTTTAGCAATGTTGCAGCTCAGCAATTTATTTTTAACCATTCAATCACACGCTTTGAAATGCAAGCAATGCAAAACCATATAAAGTAAGTAAAAATAGCACACGTAAAACCATATAAAGTCAGTAAAAATAGCACGTGTAAAAGACCCATATATTGCTACACATTGGAATAAAATAGTTTATACAAGGACGGTATATTGAATGGTTTTGACTGTCCAATAGTGTGACGATTTTTCAAAGTTAATATGTGTTATGCAGACTTTTTTTCCCTATAATTAATTCCAAAAGAAATTCCTGGCTGTTTATCCTTGCAAGCACCAGGATTGAAACTTCGGTAACCAATGATGCCTATACAATGATGTATCTGAACCACTGATGCCTAGGTTGTGCCTGATTTTCTGAACTAAAACGTATTGACCCGTGTTTCCCTACTTAAGAAGTCACCATTTTGTTACAGAAATGCTTTCTCTGAAATCTTGTTGTGATTATCGGTGGAATTGCATAGCCTTTGCAGAATTCTTCATTAAAGGAAATATAGTAGCTTAATACTTTCATGGAACAATCTGATTCTAATATAAAAATATTCTGAAATCCCTGATTTGCGTTGTTCTCCAAAATACTAAAATGAGCCTAGAATTGATTCGTGTATTGTTGATTTGCTCAAATTCAAAATAATGTTGAATGACCTCTCTTGTAAAAACGTGATTTTGTTTCCGACCATTTCTGAGTCTACCAAAACTTTAGACCAGTTGTTTCTCATCCTTTTTATCCATATATTGCGATTCTCGCTTAATTACAAAATTGACTAATGTGTAACTTCCCAACCGACCAGAGTGTCGATTGCGATAAAATAATTTTGTTTCCTATCGTTTTTTATTGTTTTCATCCCTACCTGAAATTAATATGCTATTTCCGAGGGTGTGGGTCTTATCATGTGAATCGGGTGGAAACGGATATTTCCTGAGCCGTGGAAGCAGTGAGCTATAGTCATATTGGATTCGAGAAAAGGCCGTGCCGACGACGGCTACCGGAGGCACCTGTCACCTGTTCTACCGGAGGCTACCGGAGAAAAAGGGTGTGGGCCTTTTTGCTTTTGGGTGTAGAGCATACTTTTTTTAACAGAACTATAATCTATGTTCCACTAGGATACTTTGAAAATGTTTTGAAGAAAAAAAATCTAACAATGCACGTTATACTCCTTAGATATTTGGATAAAGTGTAATCATCATTATTAACCATTATGTTATGAATTGTCATGACTCATGTGTTCCAAATAAAAAAAAAATTATGTTGTGTTTATTAACTCACCAAGCACTCTCAAAATTTGTCTCGAGGTGTCTGGTTCAAGTAGTCGGCTCATCTATATGAAATGGTCCATGATGAGTTGATCATTCATTATGGTCGAACTTCATTCCCTGTATTTTTATCTACAATTCTCATATCAATAATTATGTGTTGCTAAATCAATCTTTTCCCTCAATGCAACAAGAGTATATGGAACAAGATGGCAATAAGTCATCTTATTCCACAAACAAAACATACCATGGATAGGAAAGAGTGGATAAGCCTCATGGGTAGCTCAATGGTAAAGATTATCACAATAGGTGTGGTAATTGTTTTATTTTGGGTTCTCATGGCAAATAAGCAATCGTCTAGACTAAAATGCAATAATAAAATAAAAAAACATTTTGTTAGAATATATAGCTCTTAAAAACAAGCAACAAAATTTGTATTATTTGTGGCAATTTCAATTTATTTTATGAAGCATTGGAATTTGTATTGCTCTTATGTTGCATATTAAGAATAGCGCAATGGAAACAAGACATCAAAGCAGCGGTTAATTGGTGCGCACCTTGAATGCAAGGAGCACTTGACACTTTTCAGTATTCACCACAATGCGACAATGTTTTATCTTTGTGCCTTTATATTTATATCATACCACTAAAGGAGATTGAGGCGTCTGTTTGTTTTTCAACAAAAAGAAAGAAGGTCGAGGGGATAGCAGCCCTCCTTCGGGCTTCGGCCAGGGAAAGAAGTAGATGTTTTATTTTGCTATCCCATGTTTTTGTAGACCATTTATGTGCCCATGATCAATGGAGATCAGTTTTCATTGTTTTGTAGTTTTTTGGAAAGAAAATAAAGCTAAGTATATGCTTCATTCACTTAAGAATCTATAGTCAATGTGTGCAATTGTGTTGCTGATACTGCGTAGTTGTTTCAGAGTATGTGCTTGACTGTTCACGCTGATGATAGTCAAAAGACGTGTATGCATGGTATGATGGGATTCCGTAGTTGTTTCTCCTGAGCAATGCACTGGCATTTTTGCTAGTAGATCATAAAAAAAGGAATCTGTTGGTAATACCTTTAAGCATTCTGCGAGAGATAGACACAATTTAAAGGTATAAATACTATGTTATTTTACTTGTGATCCATTTCTAAGTGTTATTCTAATAATTTTACACATTGATACATCATCTGGCTTTTTTATGATACTATAATCTGTTATCGGCAGACATTAGATGATTCATTCTGTAAATTTGCTGTGCTGTCAGTCAGTAATGAGTACCTTTTCACATTGTGTTGTATCTCTGTTCTCATTCTGAATGATTGCATGCTTTTGTGGCAAGTAGAATTGGTTGTCCTGGTAAGTAGTGTATGATGGAAAATTAATTCAGGCTTATTTTTAGCAATTATTCCATTATTTTAACACATAACCTTGATTAGTGGCTCCTGTTGGGTTTCAATTTCAACCCTAACCTACCTACCCACACATTCTAGGGACTGGAAGGCTTTGCTGTCGTTGTATTTTTTAAACGCATAGCAGTAGCATATTATCTATTATGGATCATCAATCCTCAGAGTTTTAACTTCAGTGGTAGCACTGGTGTTACTGTAATTTCTGTTTTTTTTTTCTTTTCATTGTGAAATAGAGTAGGATTTGCTTAAACTAGCATAGACTATATTATGCAAGCGGCTATTTGGAGTGATCTGATCGTTTTACATGTATTGGCACTTTATTAAGTTTGTTGTTAAATTACCAATTGCAGGCTGAGAAAGGTGTCAATGTACCTAGGGAACCATGTCGCACAGCCAGAGCCCAGGAGAACATGGAGTTTGGTGCTGGCATTGGTGCCTTTGGTGCAAGCATGATGGTGGCGTGGTACTTCCTCTCCCCAGATGCCAGAGGACCACACAACCTGCGTTACATCATCCCAATGCTTCTTAGCTTTGCATGCTTCACCAGTGGTGTGTGCCTGATGCTGTTGAGTATGAATATCCTCGAACTCCCGGAAAATGTTGCTGCTGATGTCCAATACATGACCTCCAAATGCCTCTCTTGGTTGTGTGGCATATTACCTGTAGTAACGCTGCTTAGCCCCCTGGTCCTCTCAGGGTATAAGATCTACAGGTACCTTGGGCTCACCCTTCTGGTTGTTGTGACAGCACCAATTGCTTTACTGAGATGGTACACTGGACACAAGGCTGAGGGAGGTGACTTACAAGAAGCTCTCAAAGAGCACAAGGAGCAGTTGGAGTCTGCCTTTAAGTTCATCTCAGCCATCAGTAACTCTGCTAGTGGTGGTCTGGTTGCCTTGGTGGTTAATTACAATGTCATCGGTGGTTCAGGGCGCACTAAGGGTGCAGTTCTTTGCATCCATTTTCTTCATGTTTACAACTGCCATATGGGGCATTCTCTCAATGGAAATCCGGGCAAAAGTACTAGAGATCAAAAGTACAAGGTTTCGAGGATTCATCATCCAAGCTCTGTGGTTAGCAATTATCTTTATGCTTTTATCACTGGCATGTGCTGTTTTCACAGAAGTTTTTGCTATAGTTGAGTTCTGGACCTTTGCTGCATTCGCGCCTAGGGTTTTTGCATCTGCCATCTACTTGTTCCATGAGAACTTCATTCACCAATCTCATATGCCTAGGGACAAAACTGCCAATGTGTCCCTGGAGCTGGAGGTCCAGCACAATTTGAAGGCTGAAAGGGGTATCAAAGTCACCATGTGGTCATTTATGGCAATCATCGGTATCTCTGCAGGTTTCCTTCATGGTCACGACAAAATAGAGTCTCTGAAGGCCTGCATCGTCTTGTTCACATCAGCGTTTATGTCTGGCTTTTCTCTCACTTTACTTACTATCAGGCCAAACTTAACCAACACCAGCCTTGCTGCAGCCACGAAGGCACTGGATTGGACTTCTGTAGCGACTTTTGCTGCTGCCATATTTGCCATTATCATTGCAATGGTTTTGAAAGTACTGTAAGCCTTGTAAGTCATTTGGAGCTGCATCCTTCTTCATCGCCGCAGCCTGCATGCTCAACTACTAGATCAAGAGTCAAGACATCAAGCAGCACAGACCAGAGATTATCTAAAGGTAATTTGGAGCATTCGTCTGTGTTCGTTCTCTAATGTCTATCATGCTGAGAGGGAAGCTGAGGTGGGCATTCTTTTCTTTAAATATGGTGAGATCATGTCTTTTAGATACCTCCCGGGACCTTGCTTTCTATAAATTTATACTGCAATGCTTGCTCTCGGAAACAGAATACATATGGAAACAAAAAGGGGAAATAATACATTTGCTAAGAGTGACAGTGTTTTATTTATCCAATGCAGAGTCTGAAGGTTGTTATACTGAAAATTGTTCCAAAATTTCTGACTAAGATCTGATTTACAGCGAGTTGTATTTTTGGTATAAAAAACTAGGCGTATGCTATTATCAAGCTGTAAGAAGTTTGACGTACATGACTTGTTATCCTTCATCTCACGTTTTCTTCTGCATCGCAGGTTTTTATTTATCCTAACTAAACGATGTGGCTGCATATGCGTGTTTTACTTCCTTTTTTTTTTCAAATCCCTCTGGCCACTGCTATAAGATGGAGCAACTAGAGTATAGTTTGGATGACATGATTTTGAAATTATTAGGTTTATTTCAATTTAAACCAGATCCTTAGAATTTGAATTTAAATCCTCCTAATCCAAAGCTCCTCTTGGTTCTTTGTGTCAGATTATCTCTGGAACCTCTCACTACGCCAGATCGAATCAGCACAGTACTCAGCTGTTTTTGCGAAGAGTGTGTTGTATCATTTACGTAGAGACTACCATGGAGACAAAATTCTAATGGAAAGACTCAGCTAGATGTTAAATATCATGAGCACTTTTCAGTTGGAGTCCTGTCTTGCTGTCTTCCCTGGTTGCATTCAGAATTTTGAATACTGATGTCCAGTCTAAAAAATTGAGGGCAAGTCTCACCGAGAAATGTTCTTGAGCAATCGCTAGATTGTTGACCTTCGCAAACTGATGCATTCGGCGATATGATTTCTAATCACTAGTTCACCACTCTGACATTAATCCTTTTGCTAGAGTTTAGGTTGTCACAAAGCCTCCTTTTTTCGGAGTGTGTATCCAACACTCAGTGTTTTTGATGGGGCTAGCACCAGACTTTGGATCACGGGATGTCTGGATCTCAAATATGTAGCTCAGATCTCCATCTGTTCTCTTTTTTCTCTCTTCTTTATCCTCTTCTCCACCACCCACCCTGATGCCTCCACCTGCTGCCTTATAGGGGGAGAAATAAAGTTGGCCAAAACTAAATTCCATTAAGAAATTAGCCAAAACTAGATTCATGAGGGATTGAAAGGTGGTTGGAGCATCGGTTAAGCCAAATGGCATCACCACATACTCAAAATGACCTACATGAGTTGTGAAGGCTGTTTTATGAATATCTTCCTCTCTAATTCTAATTTGATGGTATCCTGGCCTAAGATCTATCTTGGAAAAAAATTGGGATCCAAATAATTCATCCAGTAAATCTTCTATTATGAAAATAGGATATTTACTTTCACCGTATTGATATTTAACTGTTTGAAATCCACACACTATCTCTATATACTATCCTTCTTTTTCGCTATAATGACCGGAGATGAGAAAGGACTTGTACTTGGCCTCATCACATTAGAATTAAGCAATTGTTTAATCGTTGCTTCCATTACAGCTTTCTGATGGTAAGGCAATCTAGGGTCTGATGTTAACCGATTTTGCCTCATCAACCAAAGCAATGGCATGATACACTGATCTTTTTGGTGGCAATTCCTCATTATCCTTAAACACGTCACTGAATTCTATATATTAACAAGGCATGTATTTCCTGTGGTACTGGATGTACGCTGTCTTCAGTTACAGGTTGAGTTGAATTTTTGTTTAACACAACCATAGCTTCCACAACCTAACAATTGACAGAATTTCTTGGCACCAATTACTAATTTCCCCACAGGCCAAGGTTCTGGAAGTGATGATGATATGATCCTTCTTTGTTAGAGAATTTTCTTGTTTTCAGGTTCAAACATACTGGACTATGTTCTTAAATCCAGTCTACTCCTAGTATCACATCATATCCTTGCATTTCAACAATATGAAATCTGAAGAGAACTTACTTCCCTGAATATTAAATTGACAAGAAAGGCATACAGAAGTGCTTAACATCTTAAGTCCATTTACAGCTGCCACTTGAACGTCAGGAATTGTAGATACTCTGCAGTGATTCTTAATTGCAAATTTGGCATTAATAAATGAAGCATCACTCCCACTATCTACTAGAGCTATGGCCATTCTAGACCCAATTTTCAGTTGTAGCGTGGAAGTCCATGCATTGACATTTGGATAACTGGATGCTGCTCATCATCATGAAATTCTGCTTCCTCAGAGGTTGTTCTATCACTGCCGCCTCTTCCTTCCCTTCCGCATTTTCTACCAACAGAACTGAACATATTTGTTTGCCCTTGCAGACCTTTCCACGACTAGGTACCCAAGGCTCCAAACACTTGAAACATTTCCCAGTAGCTTTCCATTCAGCATGGTAGAATTTGTATTACCCTTAACTTATTTGTCCTTCACCCATGGTTTTTTACTCTTGTTTACTGGAGACACATTGGTCCATCTCTTAGCAGGGGGATTTGCTTTCTCCAATCTTTTAGCATACCAATATGCTTGATTCAATGCACTTGGTTTATGACATTGCACATGATACTGAATGTAACCCTTAAGGCCAGATGTGAAGCTAGATATGTAAAAAGCCTCAGGCAGATTTGGCTAGTTCCTCTTGATCAAACTGACCATTTACTCAAAGTTATCAACATAATCACCAACTGACCCCCACTTGCTTCAAGTTATGAAATTTCTCTACCAACTCATATTCAGAAACCGTGTTCAACCTATCATCCATCATTCTGCAAAAATTGTACCGCAATTGACTAGGATCATAACAAAAAAAAAACCCCAAACCCCGGTCCCGCCCTGACACTGGGAGGCTTAGCCCGTGAGACTACCCCGGTCCCGCCCTGACACTGGGAGGCTTAGCCCGTGAGACTACCTACCTGGGCCATACACGGTCCTCAGGCCGACCTGGGCCGCCATCTAAACCAGTGCTTTGGCACAAGAGGCCGACGAGGGGATTTTTTTAACCCTCAGGCTGAAATTCGCCCCACCTGGGGTTCGAACTCAGGACCTGAGCGGTGCCGCCGGAGTGACTTGACCAACTGATCTAAGCACCCTTTGGCGACTAGGATCATAACCAATTCCTCTTCACCATTGTTAATCCTTCCAGAAATATAAATCACAGCCACTTGCACGCTTTGTTCATTAGGAACTCCCACCAGCTCAAAATATTTTTATTCCTTCCGGATCCATCCATCAGGGTCACCACTAGCAAACTCTAGAAAATGCAGTTTAAAACCTCTAGCTACTACTTTATGCTGAGAGAATAGGTTCCAATTATGAGGAGCAAAATCTTGTGCGATTGCAACAGAGGACCAATGACTCGGGCGAGAATGCAGCGACTGCAACATGAGGTGAACTCGTTTCTTGTTGATTATGGACATGCAACTACTAATAATTATTTACTACCTAATAGTGGTGCATTACTTGTTCTTAGGTTTGAAGAATATGCAGGATATGAGTAGGCTCCTCAACACTCAGAGAAGAGCGAAGACGGCGTGTAGCTGTCCAGATTTTGATTTGCAAGTTTTTGGTGAATTCGGTACCAACCCAAGAAGAGTCACCAAGGGTGTCCTACACCGATGGAAGAGTCTTGAAGTCTATTTTCCAACGCAGCTAACGGACCATCGTTTGGAGTTTTGTAGCAAGAGCTATGCTAATTTAGTAGAGGTTGTTCTGGGAGTGCAGTTCGGACTGGTCCGAAGTGATCAGCTGAGTAACGTGCCGATCTGAGTAACGGATAACAAGTAACATACAGATCCTCTAGGTCCGAACTGATCAGCTGGGTACATGCAGATCCTCCAGGCCCGAACTGATCAGCTGAGGAATGTGCATATCTGAGTAACGGGTCACGAGCAGATCCTCCTGATCCGAACTGGTCAAGTCGTAAATTTACCGAATACCTGTTATTTCGAACAAGGCTTGTGTGAAAGGTCTCTAGCCCAACTAGGAGAGTTGTTCCTAGTATAAAAAGCACTTGTATGCCTGGTGTCGGTGTCTGATTTGGTCACACCGGCACCAACAAGTGATTGCGCTGCTAACCACTCGCTCCGATGGCGGGTTTTGGATCGAACTCGGGACGCAAGGTATTATCCTGGTTCTGGCCTAGCGGCCATACGTCCAGCAGTGGTGCGTAGCACCGAGTTTCGTGTTGCTCGTAGTAGGGGAGTACAAGCAAGGCGGGAGAGGGAGGTGAGCTCCCAAGTCCCTGGATCGGTTGATTGAGCTAAGCACCAATATCGTGAATTCTGGCTAAGTGTTCTCATCGTGAATCGCCCCTTTGCATGGAACTCCCCTCCCCTTTTATAGGCCAAGGGTGAGGGAGTGAGTACATGGGTGCCTGTGACGCTGACGTCGTGGGGTGCACTGTGATGCAGTATGAGCGTGCTATCCATACTGTGCACTATTTGAGCGGGAATTACACCTTCCAACTCCGGCTAACGGCATGGACGTCGTTATCGTTGACTCGGTGTTTCGGTTGTGGCTTCAAGGGGTGCCACTTGGGGGCGAGAGCGGTGTCGAGCCCCTCCAGTCGTTCTTCGAGGGTCCTTTTTCGAGGCCTGTGGCGTATCCGGGGTGGATAAAGTCGTGGAGTGGTTGGCACAGTAGCGCTACCTGATGCAGCCCTGCTTACACAGTGTTTAGCGCAGGGCCACAGTGCCGGGTACAGGCGGAATCGACCGGTGTCTCTTCCGCGGCGTGGCGTAGAGACTTCCCCTTTTTGACCGTAGAGGCAAGCCATCACGTCTTGCATTCAATGCCTTGCAGGACCTCGGGCGGTGTTGCTGGTGCGGCAGTCTTCGAGCATAGCCGGCAGCCTCGAGCGCGGCAGGGCTCGAACGTGACGGAGATCTTCCGTTCGATGGTAGGCGGTGCCCTCGAACGAGACGAAGGTCCCCCGGTCGCCGGGGGTGTTGCCGTGGTGGACTTTTGTCGGGCCGCAGAGCTTGGAGCCCGGTTTAGCCACGGATGCGGCCTACGAGCCAGGTCGTCTTGGGCCCCAAATTAGGGTACCCTTAGTTTCGGTACCCGACACCTGGTGGAAACCCTAACCGCGAATTTGAGATAAAGAAAATAGAGAAGTCAAGTGCTCTTATCCTTAGGGTTGTGCCATTGTTGCCCCCTTGAGGATTGGGAGTTTTCTCTACCATTTGTTCTTATGTTTCGTTGTGATTTGTAAGAGCATCGCCTCTACCTTTGCGTGGTTCAGGTATGGCATCGACCAAAGCGTGTGGTTGGGCAAAATATTTATCACAGGTGGCTATTCTTGCAGTCGTTGGTTCCATAAAGTTGTTAGGTTGCACAGGTCAAGTTATCCCCTAGGTCCTACTCGTGAAGATCAGGCAAACCCCCGCATCAGGTGTTTTGAACCATAGTAGACCACTGATCACACTACTACAAAAACGATTTAGGGGACACTTCAAAAATGGGCTCGGAGGCAGAGACAAAATCCGTCCGCCTTCGTTAATGCGAGGCATTAGCGGATGAGGCGGATATTTTTTATTTAAGAAGGCCTTTGTATTTGTCCGCCCCTAAAAATCGATTAACAGAGGTGGACATGTTAAGACAACCGCCTCCAAAAATAGTCTATTTTCGGAGGCAGTCATCTTAACCTATCCACCTCCATAAATCAATTTTCGGAGGCGGACACTTATAAGGCTCACCTAAAAAAAGACCGGAAGCCCAGCTGGCCCATATCGGCCCAATATCCATACCTGCTATATATCAACCTAACCCTAACCGTCACTCCCTTCTCTCTATCCCACTCCCTCTCATTCCAGCCACTCCTTACTGCGGTGGTGCCAGGTGGATCTCTGTCTCTCACTCCCCCCTCTCTCCCATGACTCCGTCCTGCGGTGACGCTAGGTGCAAGGCAGTACGGCCCTCCCTTGTCTCCCATGCCACGATGACCTCCCTCTCGGACCACATGGCGGTGCTAGGCGCGAGGAGGCATGGGTTCCCCAAGGCTGGCGGCATCGGCTAGCCTGGAGCGGCGGCGATGCCTTCGAGTGGCGCCCTCCTCCCCTAGATCTGGCGGTGGCGGCTGGCCTCAAGCAGTGGCGACAAGAGGAGGCGGCGGGAGCAACGACGACGCATGCATATTTGGGGCTAGAGGAGTGGCAGGCAGTGGCGGGTAGATCTAGGGCCACAGGAGTGGCAGGCGGCGACGCCCTGGATAGGCTCAGTGAGCCTAGATGGGCTCATCAGGCTCATTAGTTTTTTATTTATTTTTCGATTAACAGAGCCTATATGTCCACCTCTGAAAATAGGTCATTAACAGAAGCAGTAGCTCGAAGGCGGATGCAAAAACCGCCTCCGAAAATCTATTTTGACCACCTTTGAAAATGGTTTTTTAGTAGTGGCAGCTATGTGAATACCCTGATTTAAGGAGTTGTTGAGCTTTCAGTGTGTGTGGAGGAATGCAATACTGCTTTTGATGTTCTACAGTACCCGGAGCCCCATATTGGGACTTCTTCATTTGCATGTTAGGCATTGATGGTTTGGGAAGAAATTGAGGATTTGGGGTGAGAATTTCATTACCTTTTGCACTAGACCCTTTGTCTTCTGTGCGCAATTCCTATTGTCCCACCAACTTTGTCATGAACCATGTTAGCAGATCCAAGGTTGAAGCTACCATAATGTTATGATGTTCTTGCTTCTTCATGAATTCATCAAGGGCGCGTCGGACATCATCCAACTCCACCGCTATGGCAAAGTCCCACCTCCATAGTATCATCATCCTTCTTCGTCATCACGTACTTGTGTTGACACCTTTTTTTTGACACGTGTCAAGATCAGTGTAAAAAAAGAGATAGAGATGGCTTAATCATGAAGGAGGAGACTCAGTCAAAGATTCATCCGATGGGTCAAGTGGGTCAGCCGATGTGTATGTAGCTGATTTGGGCCGGTGATGGGCCAGGAGGCACTAGGGAAGAACCGGCAATGAAGGTATTACACGATTTGGAAAAGGGACTCAGTTTGATGATGTCATGGCCAAGGAATATATAAATATTTGGAAAGCCGGATTTTATATCGTAGAGCCCGACTCGTTTTCGAGTCTTATCTTTAGAATGTTTTTATCTTTATATTCAAGTAACGTATCTGCCATAGTCGGCCAGGGCTCGTAGACTCGTAGTTCCAGAGTATAAATATAAGCCCCGATGCATTGTAAAAGTTTGGTACAAACTTAATACAACAAATGTCTTACTCAAACTCCTTTTATTTTTTTTGTGTCTTCTCCTTTTCTTTTTACTTTTCAGCGACTTCTTTCAAGTTGGATCAAGACGTCACACATTCGATCGACTTGGTTTTGCTGGTGAGTCTTCGTTTACAGAGTAATATAGGCTTTAGTTATTAGGCCAATTGCTATGGCTTCGTCTATCTTATTTGATAGTTATGTATCTGGGCTTTGGTCTATAGGTGCATTGATGTTTTCTCATCTAGATTTATTCACAATTTATCGATATTTTTTAAATATATAGGTTTATCCTGTTTTTTCAAGCTTATATCACCGTTATCTTGTTTGGAACGCATCACATTGGCTATTAACATGCTTGTTCTCTTGATGTCATCAGCTAACCAATTAGATATGTTTCAAGTTTTAAGTGTTGCACGTATAGATATGTTTAGGTCGTACATTCGCAACCTTGGCATCAATCTATACCTTCACATAGACGTTCAAATCAGTAACTTATTCTGCTTTTATTGCTAGAATTAACATAAAACTAGTCAGATCTGTCTTTATTCATAGAAACAATGTTCATTTTACACATTCGTAGTTGTTAATTAGATCCACGCACATGGCAAGCGCCCCAGCCGATTGAATAAGATCCAAACAGCTGAATTGGCCAGATCGACTGATTTATTGTCCTTTTCTACATCGACTGAGATAGCCGATATGACATGTGAGAGAATCAGAATTTCAGTCCATAAGCTCTCAAATTTAACAATTACATTGTTTCTTTGTCAATTGACAGGAACACCTTGGTCATCGAAGGTCAACGGTCCGGGCTTGGTGAACAGCACACTCTCGAGCATGAGTGTTGATTTTTGCATCGACAACTTACATATTCAGTTTGAATGAGACTCTCCCCAAATAGATCTGGAAATACTTTCTCCTACCACTTAAGACACATATTTGGCTCAGGAATTTTAAGCAAGAACTTATCCTGCAACCCTTACAAAAAAGTGTCCTCCATCATCGCCTCCGTGGATCCGAATCAATGCTAGCTTCCAGGATTGTAAACAAGAACGAAGTCTTGCACCCTTCACTATTAGTCTATTACCGATTCTTTCACTAGTGTTGGGGAAAATGGGGTATTGCTCTTCAAATCTGGGTGGGAAGGAGGAATTTTAAGCGAGTGAGTCGTAACCACACTTTTGATCGAACATGGATCGAGGAGGTAGGCTCTCGATTTAGCGGAAGAACTAGCTGAGGATGTCTAGCTCTTGATACCAATTGTGAGGATAGAGCTGTTTCGGACTACAAGGCAGGCCAGTGCTCGGCAAGCCTAGGCAGCAGTCACGGGCACAAGGTACGAAGGTCTTCTCTGGCCTTCTAGTAGACGCGGCTGCGGAAAAGATTTTCGCTGACTAGCGTGAACCATCCAGCCGTGATTTTTGCTGACTAGCGTGAACCATCCAGCCGTCCGTAAAGCAGCTAGTACTAGAAAACAGCTTCATACGTAGCTGCATGTCAACAGGAACACCCCATCTTCGAAAACTACAGGGACCATATGAAGCACTAGCAAGCTAAGTCAGATGTTCCCGTGTATACATGCTTAGATAGGTTGTGTAGTTTTTCATTGTTTTTTATGCATCTACATAGTGTTTGGCTTGTTTGCGCAGAGAATAATTAGCAAGCAATAGTGGTTTGGTAGCTTCTTTATCTAGGTTATTTGTGTTAAAGACCAATAGGGAGAGGCATGTCTACGTATGTTTATAACAACTAGAGAGTAGATAATGAAAAATAAAGCTATGACGATCAATAGGATTTGTTTCAACTTCAAATCATTCGACCGTGATTGTAAATCTCTTCTTTCAAACACTACTATAAATATATTTTCGGAGGCGGTCAAAAAGCGTTTTCGGAGGCGGTTTTCACGTCCGCCTCTAGTGAGGGGCTTCTGTTAATCTGCGATTTTCGGAGGCGGTTAGGTGACCGCCTCCGATAATCCAAATAAAAAATAAAAAAGTCGAAACCCTAGATGGGCCATGGAACCCAAGCGTCGCGCCGCCGCCTAGTCGCACGCGTTGCCTCCACAGCCGGGATCCGCCGCCGCCATCCACTGTCGCAGCCCGGATCCGCCGCCGCCTGCCTAGATCTGCCGCCACAGCTGGGATCCGCCTGGATCCGTAGATACCGGCACATCCTCCGGCCGCCACGCTGGATCCACCTCGCCGGCCACCGGATCTGCCTCGCCGGCCGCCGGATCCACCGCGCCATCACGCCGCCTCGCCGGGGAAGACGCGACCACACCACGCCACCGCCTCACCATGGAAGACGTGGCCATGTCACGCCGCCTCCTCGCCGCAGAAGACGCGACCAAGCCACACCACCACCCCCACCCGCTGTGGCGCATGTGTGTGTGTGAGAGAGAGAGGAGGGCGGAGCCCGTGCTAGAGAGAGGGAGAGGAGTGCAGCGCCGGTTGGAGTGAGAGAGAGAGAGGGGGGAGTTGGAGAGGAAACCCTAAGGAGCTATTATATATTCAGGATGGTTATCGGGCCAAGCTGGACTCGTTGGGCTTAATTTTTAGGAGGCGGGTCTTATAAGCGTCCGCCTCCGAAAATCGATTTACTGAGACGGATATTTTAAGACAGCCGTCTCCGAAAATAGACCATTTTCCGAGGCGGTTGTTTTAAAATGTCCTTCCGAAAATCCATTTTAAGAGGCGGTCACATGCGTCCGCCTCCGAAAATACAAAGTGTCCGCCCCCATTTATTCATGGGATTAATGGAGGCGTACGGATTTTGTGTTCGCCTCCAAAAATTAAAATGCAGTGTCTCCTAAAATCCTATTTATAGTAGTGAAAGTTAGATTTCACCCTTGCCCTATTTGATCTCTAGGTCCGCCACTGCAACAGACGAATCACGAACATGCCAAAACATGGGTATATCAATTATTTTGACTAAATCCTTCGCAAGTTAAAATAGCATTGGCTGTTTTTAGCTTTCAACTAAATAAGTGCCAAAATTTATAACCATACCGTCGTAATTCAGTTTTAACTTGTATATTTTGATCCTAAAAAGAGTGCAAGGGATGTCGTGTAGTGCTTCACCATCCCACGTCGTCCGCCTCCCACCTCACGTGGTTCACCCTAACACCGTCTGCTTCCGCAGACACCGGCTCCCTTCCCCCTCCTACGCCCCCTCCCCAACACCACGAGATCTCCTCCCCTCACCGTCGCTTTACTCCTACGTCGACGCCCCCTCTTCCTTCTGCGCCCCTTCCCTTCTCTACGAGATCTCCTCCCCCTCACCGTCGCCCTTCCAATCTCGCGCCGCCTCTTCCTTCCAATCTCACGCCGCCTCTTCCTTCCAATCTCGCACCGCTCTACTGCCCCTCCGCGTTCGCCCGCCCTCACCGTTGCGGCCTCCTCCTGCGACCGCTCCCCCTCCACGACGCCTGCCTCCTCCGCGAGATCTCCTCCCCGTCGCGCTTCCTCCTCGCCATCGCGGCGTTATCCCCGTCGCGGCCTTCCTCCGCCGTGCCCTTCCTCCTCGTGTTAGGTTGATCTCCTAAGCCCCAAAAGGCCCAAAGGCCTTTGGGCCTTGATCTGCGCCCTGATCGGGGGCGCCCAACCCTAATGGTTGGTGGGCCCCTGTCGCCAGCGCTATATAGAGAGGGGTGGGGGCCACGGCTCGGAACACGAAGTTGCACTAAGTATTCACCCCACCTACACTCAAACCCTAGACCGATCTAGAGAGTTAGCGCTACGGCGGCGGGAAGCTCCACCACTCCCTTCATCGCCGTTCCCGGCCAAAGCCGGTGGCGCCCTGAAGGATCTCGGGACCTACTGCGCAGAGCCACGGCATCATCATCTACTCCGACCGTCGCTGCCCGAGCGCAGAACTTCACCGACGAACCCGCCATGGCATCAACAGAGCCATCCAACACCTCTACACGCGATGGTATAGATCTAAACCCTTATCTTTCTCCATTCCTAGATCTAGGGTTTAACGCGTACACACACACATATACACAGTCACATACACATGCACATATACACATAGATCAACCATTGTTAAGCCTAGATCTACACTGCACTCGTATAGAAGCTATCAATTGGTATCAGAGCGAGGCAGAAGTTTAGATCCAGTGTAGATCTAGAGAAAAGAGAAAGGATTTCGAAAGAAATCGAGAACAACAGATCCAAACCCGAAACCCTAACCTAGATCCGCATCAGAAACCCTAGATCCAATACCCTAGAAACCAAATCCAAGCGAAAACCACAGATCCATATCCCCAAACAACAGATCTACATCCCCACAACACAGATCCAATACTCTCACACACAGATCCAACAAAAAAAATAATAATACAAAGAACTTACCGATGCGCTTCACGCCGGGACGCCGGCTTCTGAGCGCGCAAGAAGATGCGCCTCGCCACCGGGACGCCGGTGCGCTAGCGCGCACAGACACCACCACCAAACCGCTCGACGGCGGCGCGTTCACCGTTAGATGAGCGCGCACGCCGGCGAAGGGTCCCGCGGCGGCGCCATGTCTTGACGACCGTCGGGAACGGGAGCAGAGAGAGTGGGGAAAGAAGAGGAAGAAAAGAAGAGGCCCCGGCCATGGTGAGATCCATGGCGCGGAGGCGGACGTCGAGGCACGCCGACGGCGGCGCTCGCGGAGGGGAGATCTCGGCTGCGACCGAGGGGGAGGAGAAGAGAAATGAGCTAGGGTTTAGGGTTTCGACGAAGCCGGCCCCTTTTATACCCCGCGAAATCGACGCGGAGCCGTTGGATCGCACGGACGGCTGAGATCGAGGCGGGGTCGATCGCGCGCGCCGTGCTGGGCCGAAATCGCGGCCCAGGCCCAGGTTGCGGCCCACGAGCCGAGCAGAGCGAGCGCGAGCCGTGCGAAGCGAGCGCGAGCCGTGCGAAGCGAGCGGAGCCGAGCGAAGCGAGCCGAGCCGAGCGAAGCGAGCCGAGCCGCGAACCGAACAGTGCGCTACTGGGCCAAGCAGTGCGCTGGGCCGCGTGCGCGCGAAGATGGGCCGAATGCAGATGGGCTGCGCGTGTGCGATTTGGGCCGTATGGGCGGCCTGAATAGAATTTTTTTCTATTTGTTTTATTCATTTCAGAAGCTATTTATTTGAATTTGAATATGAATTTGCACAGAATTTGAATCTCTATTCATCTTGAACCAAAGGGATAAATGTTTAGAGAATAGATTACAGAATTTATTTTTGCTTCTGAATAGAATAATATTATAGATTCCGCTGCATAGATAATTATTTTTTGACTTGGAATTTAAATTTGAACCAAAGGGATGATTTATTTTTCAAGTCATAGATTAAAATTTCAGAATAATTGTGATATTATTGTTTTCTGACCAAAGTTGAAAATAATAATATTATGATTTCATAGATATGTTTATTCCATGCATTATTACTTTTTTCTGCCCAAAGGTGATCAAGTTTTAATGTGAAAGGTCACTATATGTTTTATTTTCTGACCAAAGTTGATGATAAAACATATAGTCATATTCAGATTTACTCTCATAAATTGTTCTCACTTGTTCCTAATTGATTTCAGCTGGAGTTGCCATCAGAGATATCCCAACTCTGAGGGGAGATAATTATAATGAATGGTACAAGAAGCTGAACCTATTCTTCACCATGCAAGAATTGGACTGGATTCTCACACACCCAGTGCCTGTAGAGCCTCACGCGCCAGTCAGAGGGGTTGACATGACAGATACTGCTTGGCAACAAGCACAGGATGTTTATAAAGCATCCAAAGAGAGTTATGACCTTGTAATGATTAAATGGAAACCTGCTAACAAGAAATGTGTAGCAGTGGTGGAGAACACCGTAGAGCCTACCATTCTGGGGGCAATCACAGACTGTAAGAATGTTGTTGAATATCTAGAAAAGATCAAGAATCAGTATACTGGTTCTTCCAAGATTTATGCTCATCAGTTGCTTGAGAAGCTGGTTGGTGTAAAATACAGAGGAGGTGGACTTAGAGAGTTCATCCACAATTTGATAAATATCAACAACAAACTCAAACCGATGAACTTAGAGTTCAATGAGGGTCACATTGTTTATTTGATCTTCAAATCACTTCCTGCAGAGTTTGAGAACTTTGTAGTTGGTTATAACTTGAGTCCTGAGCAATGGGACCTAGAGAAGACAACGGCGATGCTTGCCCAAGAGGAGGAAAGACTTAAGATTGCACATGGTGGCTCCGTGAACTATGTGCACAACCAAAAGAAAAAGGGTCACTTCATCAAGGGTGAATCCTCCAAGTCTAAGGCTCCACAGAATCCCCAGCAGTTCCAGCAGCATCAGCCCAAGCTTGGGCAATGCACTGTGGACAAAGATCAGTGTCTCTACTGCAAGAAGAAGGGACACTACAAGAAAGATTGTCCAGACTACTACAAGATGCTGTGTGAGAAGAATGGTGAGAACATTATTTCATTTGTAAATGAATATCTGTATATAGATTATGCGAAATCTACTTGGTGGATTGACTCTGGAGCAACAATTCATGTTGCAAATTATTTACAGGGATTCATCCAAACGCGAACAACTCAAAGAAGAGAAAGAAAGATTAAAGTCGCGAATGGAGTGGAAGCCGAAGTGGAGGCGGTGGGCGACCTTCTCTTGGTGCTTGACACAGGATTTGAGTTGCTTCTCAGAGATGTTTTCTATGTTCCTTCTGTTAAAAGGAACTTGATTAGTGTTTCAAAACTTGATATTGATGGATTTGAATGCCGTTTTGGAAACGGCAAGTGTGTAATAGACTACAACGATTCGATTGTTTCTATTGCTTACAGAAAGAATGATTTATATTTACTATCACTTCGTGAATGTGTAAATGCTATTTGTGATGTGAATGCAAAAGAATCAATACCCACCAACAGAAAAAGAAAGAGAACTCAGAGTATGTCATCGAAATTGTGGCACTGTCGATTAGGCCACATTTCGAGGGGGAGAATAGAAAGGTTGGTTAAGAATGAAATACTTCCTCCGCTTGAGTTCTCAGACTTAGATATGCATCGAATGCATAAAAGCGAAATATATAAAGATAACCAGAAAACATGCGGAACACAGCGCAGGTATATTAGAAATAATTCACACAGATATCTGTGGTCCGTTCCCAGTTACGAGTATAGATGGTTATGACTCATTCATAACTTTTACAGACGATTATTCCCGTTATGGATATATCTATCCGATTAAAAAAAATCAGAAGCGTTGGATAAATTTAAAATATTCAAGGCTGAAGTAGAAAATCAACACAATTTAAAGATTAAGATAGTATGATCCGACCGTGGAGGGGAATACTATGGTCGGCATACCCCATACGGACAAGTTCCAGGACCTTTTGCAAGGTTCCTACAGGAACAAGGAATTGTTGCCCAGTATTCAATGTCGGGCGACCCACAACAGAATGGAGTAGCTGAAAGAAGAAATCGTACCTTGATGGACATGGTACGAAGTATGATAGGCTATTCCACACTGCCAGAGTCTATGGATTGAGGCCTTAAAAACCGCCATCTACATTCTCAACAGAGTTCCCAGTAAAGCGGTGCCTAAAACACCGTATGAACTGTGGACAGGCAGAAAACCCTCATTGAATCACCTAAGGGTGTGGGGCAGTCCTGCTGAAGCAAAGATATTTAACCCAAACATTGGAAAACTAGACCCTAAGAATGTGAGTTGCCATTTCATTGGCTACACAGAAAAGTCAAAAAGATATCGTTTCTACTGTCCAGACAGATTCACAAAATTTGTGGAAACAAGACATGCTGCCTTCCTAGAAGAAGAAATGATTCGGGGGAGCACGGTAGTTCGAAAGATTGATCTTGAGGAGAAGCGGGTATGTGCGCCCACTCCAATGATCCAGGAGCGATTTTTCTCACTACCGACTGTGGCTGCACCCTTAGTGTCAGTCCCTGAGTTGTTCCCTCCTGTGGCAATACAGAATGAAAACATGGAACCTGTCATTCAGGATCCTATAGATAATATCGCCGCAGATCAGGGGGAGCAGCATCAGCCTCCAATAGAAAACGTACCAAATAATGAGGCCCTTAGAAGGTCTCAAAGAATCAGAAGGACAGCAATCCCAGATGATTATGAAGTGTATAAAATATAAGAGTTTTGGATGGAGGATGATCCCACCACATTCGAAGCTGCCATGAGAAGTGAGCATTCATCCAAGTGGCTTAAGGCCATGGAAGATGAAATGCAATCGATGAGTTCCAATGGAGTTTGGGACTTAGTAGAAATTCCTGAAGGAGCCAAAACAGTAGGCTGTAAATGGGTCTACAAGACTAAACGTGACTCCAAAGGGAATATAGAAAGATATAAAGCTAGACTCGTGGCTAAAGGATATACACAAAAGGAAGGTATAGATTACAATGAGACATTTTCTCCAGTCTCTTGTAAAGATTCTTTTAGAATTATGATGGCTCTAGTAGCTCATTATAATCTAGAACTACATCAAATGGATGTAAAGACGGCATTCCTAAATGGGGATCTAGAAGAAAATATTTACATGGTGCAACCTAAGGGTTTTGCTATGAAAGGAAAAGAACACATGGGATGTCATCTTAAGAAATCCATCTATGGATTGGGGCGATCCTCAAGACAATGGTATTTGAAGTTTAACGAAACGATAAAGAAATTTGGGTTTAAAGAGAATATTGAGGACAATTGCGTATTCGCAATATTCAAGAAAGGGAAATACATTTTCCTTGTACTGTATGTGGATGATATCCTACTGGCAAGTAGTGATATTAGTCTATTATTAGAAACAAAGAAATTCTTGTCCTCTAACTTTGATATGAAAGATCTGGGTGAGGCTTCCTTTGTTTTAGGAATTGAGATTCATCGAGACAGAACAAATGGGGTTCTAGGATTGTCACAGAAGACATACCTAGAAAAGATTTTAGAGAGATATAATATGCAGAAAAGTAATCCTACTCCTGCTCCGATAGTCAAGGGTGATAGATTTGGGAAATTCCAATGTCCCTAGAATGAATATGAAAGACAACAGATGAAAGCGGTACCGTATTCTTCGGCTCTTGGGAGCTTGTCTTATGCACAAACGTGCACTCGCCCTGACTTAGCCTTTGTCACAAACGTGCTAAGCAGATATCAAAAAGAACCAGGAATAGAACATTGGAAACTGGTAAAGAAAGCTTTCCGTTATGTGCAAGGCACGAAAGGTCTCATGCTGACTTACAGAAGATCTGATTCCCTAGAGATTAAAGGGTATGCAGATGCAGATTATGCTGGAGATGAAGATGACAGAAAATCCACGACAGGTTACATCTTCATGCTTGCTGAAGGAGCTATTTCGTGGAGAAGCTCAAAGCAACCAGTTACAGCATCATCAACGATGTATGCTGAGTTCATAGCATGTTATGAGGCCTCGACGCAGGTAGAATGGCTAAAGAAATTCGTACCCGATTTACGAATTGTGGATAGCATAGAAAGACCATTAAAGATGTACTGCGATAACCAGCCTGCAGTATTCTATGCCCACAACAACAAAAGAAGTACGGCTACCAAGCCGATACAAGTAAGATTTTATTCGATAAAAGATAGAATCCAGGATCACACCATAAGTCTCGAGCATATGAGATCAAAGAATATGCTTGCGGATCCGCTAACGAAAGGCCTACCACCCAATGTGTTCAAGGAACACTTAGCCGGTATGGGTTTAAGGGAAAGCCTATGATTCCTGGATTAGAAGGCCCGATAAGATATAAGAATTCGTTTCTGACTAGAGGCGTGTACGGTGGCTATTGATTCTATCGATAAAGAATCGTGACGATGAGATAAGCTCTGTACATAAATCTAAGATGAGATGAAAGATATACTGGAAAAGAAAATAAGATAAAGAGTGAGATCAAGGGGGAAATTGTTAGGTTGATCTCCTAAGCCCCAAAAGGCCCAAAGGCCTTTGGGCCTTGATCTGCGCCCTGATCGGGGGCGCCCAACCCTAATGGTTGGTGGGCCCCTGTCGCCAGCGCTATATAGAGAGGGGTGGGGGCCACGGCTCGGAACACGAAGTTGCACTGAGTATTCACCCCACCTACACTCAAACCCTAGACCGATCTAGAGGGTTAGCGCTACGGCGGCGGGAAGCTCCACCACTCCCTTCATCGCCGTTCCCGGCCAAAGCCGGTGGCGCCCTGAAGGACGTCGGGACCTACTGCGCAGAGCCACGGCATCATCATCTACTCCGACCGTCGCTGCCCGAGCGCAGAACTTCACCGACGAACCCGCCATGGCATCAACAGAGCCATCCAACACCTCTACACGCGATGGTATAGATCTAAACCCTTATCTTTCTCCATTCCTAGATCTAGGGTTTAACGCGTACACACACATATACACAGTCACATACACATGTACATATACACATAGATCAACCATTGTTAAGCCTAGATCTACACTGCACTCGTATAGAAGCTATCACCTCCCCGTCGCGGCCTTCCTCCGCCGTCGCCCCTTCCTTCTCACCGTCGCCCTGTGTTGCCGCCCTGTGGAACGCCACCAGTTACCGCTGGTGAGATTCACTGAACCTGTCTCACCACCATAAATTGCAGCATGAGGTGATTCACTGAACCTGTCTCACCAGCGTTGGTTTCAGCACAACTTCGTAAGGTTGCCTCTCTTGATCTTCTTTCATGTGCTTTTCCATGTAATGTGTAATGTAAGTTCATAGTTGAATAGAGATCTTATGCAATCCTTGCATTTCCACTAGAGTAGAATGGGATTTGATATTTTCTCTCTAATTCTTCTCTCTACTGCAGTTCTTATTTTGGACAGTGAGATCGAGGACATTTGGGCATAGTAATAGATGGATCAGGACCCACCACAAGAGCTATCAGATATCACAAATGGAGGTACTAAATTTTTACACATCTATAGCAGGTCTAAATAGTAATAGAACATTTGAACTGAATTATTTGCATTACTGGATATGCCAACTCCAAACAAACAACGTAGGGCAACCAAACATATAGAGGGGTCGTCATTGATTGTTATAGCAGGTCCAAGACAGTGTTCTAAATATGAGTCTGTGAATACCGTAGATCAGCAATGAGAGTATGGTAGGCCCAGGTGAGTCATAAAGCCATGGACTTTACGTGCACATTTTACATTTCTTGCATCTAACGGTGATGGTTATCTGCAGTTAGTGTACTTGCGCCTATCAGTGGCCTTTTGCCAATTTGTCTCTGCTTCATGGCTCAAGTAAGTTTTCACAAAACATTTCTTTGTTGTCTGTGAGAACTTTTAAAACTTTCTGTTGCAACGAATGTAATTAGTCCAACACGAATTTCAGAATCCTTGCGCTCTTTATATTTTTTATTTAGTTCCCTCAGGTTCTCTGATATTACATCGTTTAGTATTATCCACAAAAGACTTCTTTCTGTGGCATTGAAACAAAGGAATAATTAAAGAACTGTATGTTTATAATAGTGAAAAAAATATGCTTTGCTTGCATAGTTAACACGACTTTTCAGTGTGAAGCCAGAATAAAGAAGCTTTGTGATGAGGATACCATAATGCTGAAAATTATGAGAAAGGTGCAGAAGTTTGTCATGTATACTTGGGTGTCCTAGCCACCTGGATCCAACTGATGCAAGTGGAAAGAAAGGTTTCATTTATTTATTCAATCGGATCCTCATAAATGAGCCCAGTTTCCAGTTGTATTTTTACACGAAACCTTCATATTGTTTGCCACTTCTGTCTATGAACTCTAATTATTTGGTCAATGGATACTAATATTAGCTATTGTACTGTTTTGATGCAGTAACCATAAGTTGATGATATAATAATTTAAATAAAGAGTAATGTAGTGCAGATAAGAATGTGTCTTCGTCTCCCTTCACAATACTCACAGAAAGAATTTGTTTTATTTTACAATAAAATTATATCATTGAATTATTATTGGCTTTCTTCGTGTGGACCAACCATCAATGTGTTCGATTGCACAAATCGTGCTGGTGACAGGCTTGGTCGTCGGCGAGCTTGCCACTGGCCTAAACACGCCGGAGAACTGGTCATATGTGCAACCGAGTAGCCGTCGCACGTTGCCGGCTATGGCCGGTTGACTTTCCTCATGCGGACAACCACCAATGTTTTTGCCGGGTTGCGCGGATCGTGCAGGTGCCAGTCTTCCTCACCAGTGAGCTTGTCGCAAGCCACGCCCACAATGTGCCGGTGAACCGGCCGGCCGTTCGATCAAGTAGCCGCAGCACGTCGCCGGCTATGGTCGGTTGGTTTTCCGTGTGGGACAACACCAATGTATTTTCCGGGTTTAAATATTTGATGTAACATATTGTTTTGTTTTACAATAATAAAAAAATATTATTAAATTATTGTCTTTTGCGATTTTTTATGTTGTTTCTTATATAGTTTTTTCTACCCGTAACTTTCTACCCGTAGCAACGGACGGATAACGGACGGATAGGATGCTAGTCGAAAGAAAAATATAATACGCGCTGGGTTGACGCTGTCGCGCTTGACACCTTTCGCAGACTCCACTCCGCAGCCCACATGGCGCGTCCACACGACACGAGACTTGGGGTGCAAGGCCAAGCAGATAAGAACGAGGGGCGAGGGCGAGTATATTATTTTTCTAACGTAAGGAAGTGTCATCGTATATGTATCCCGGCGTCCTCCGGCAGCCACTACCAGAGAGAGCAGAGTTTCCGCTATCTACTCTACTACCCTTCCCACTTCCCGGCGCTTTCCGCGAAGCTTCGTCCTGCCCTCTCAAGTCATCGTCGTCTCCACCGCCGGCCGGCAGCTATATAAGGGGAGTCTCGCGCCGATTGAAGACGACGGTATCTATCTACTAGCTAGCGCCTCTACTGCACGCCTTGTTTAAATCTTTTCATTCATAGGGTCCAATACAGAATCGAAAGGGGTAACAACAACTAAAATGATCGTTAATCGCAGGATTGCAAACGTGATGCCGTGATGGACAAACATATGCGATTTTAATTGCTTCGGTTTGATATACAAACCGCAGCAACTGGCTGATCTACTGATCTGACTCCACAGCCACTCGGAACATACCAAATACAGTCACCGTACGTCATGGCAGGGCTGGGGCTGCCATCAGCTCTCATCCATGGCTCGAGGGTGGTACGTACGTCGAGATCGACCAGGCATCTCCTACGACGACGTCTGCGATAAGGTGACTGGTGAGTAGAGTAAGGTGTGTCGTCGAGGGAATGGCGTGGCGGCGATCCGGGCTCCCGGAACGGGTCAAGTCTGTCCGGCACAACTGCGGGAGGTGCAATATGGATGCGTATCCGGTGGGGTGGGCCGGCGTTGAATGAAGGCATGAAGCAGGCGGCAGAGCCCGTGAAGTAACGTACACAGCAGCTTCATTTCTCGCTCGGTGAGCAGCTGCGCCTTGCATTAATTTCTTCGTTATTCCTCGCCCTCTGTTCGATTTGTCCTCGATGGACGCACTACTTAAAAAACAATTTTTGAGGACGCTTGGAAATAAGGCTTAGAGGTGGACATAAAATTTGTCCATCTGCGAATATTTTTTATTTAAAAAGGTATTTGTATATGACCTCCTCGGAAAATCGATTAATGGAGGCGGACTTTTGAAACATCCGCTTTTGAAAAATAGACTATTTTCGAAGACGGTCATCTTATAGTGTTTGCATCCGTAAATCGATTTTCGGGGGCGGACAGATATAAAGCCCGCCTCCTAGAATACTAGTGCCCAAAGTGAGCCTAAAAAAACCCGTTAGGGTATCCTCTTCCTTCCCTGACCTAGAATTTTCTCTCCACTCATCTCCTCATTCTCTCCCTCCTCTGTCTCCCTCCCAGGCAACCGTCGCCTCCCCCTCTTTCTCAAGCCAGTGCCTCCCCCTCTCTCCCAAAGGTCCCTAGTATGGGCGTATATGCACAGCGGCGGCGTGGATCTACGCGCTCGGTGGCGGCGAAGGCCCGCGCACATGGCGGATCTACATACTCGGCGAAGGTGCATCTCTCTACGCGGGACGGGCGGGTGTAGCCCTGCGCGCATGACGGCGTGGTAGCTCGGGCCTACGGGGCGTAGGCCTGCGAGGTGGCACGACAGCGCCAGCTTTGCAGCACGGCGGCCGCGGGTGGGGCGGGGGGCGTGATGGGTTCTGCGGGCCCATGGATGGGCTTCGCAGGCCTGTTCTTGGTTTTTTATTTTTTATTTTGATTAACAAAGGCGGACACATATCCGCCTCTAAAAATGGTTGATTAACATAAGCAATGGCTCAGAAACGGATGCAAAAATCACCTCCAAAAATCAATTTTGTCTGCCTCTAAAAATGCTTTTTTTACTACTGACGATGTATTCTACACATCTCTCTCGTGTAGGCAACAAGCTTTTATTTTGTAATTTTGTCTCATCGTTTTGATAGTTGGATGGCTAAAGATGCTTGGTTTTGAAGTTCGATGGTCAAAATCAAACTAAGCCAAGAGTTGGATGGTAAAAAATTAACCTTTTCCTTTTGTTAATGATAGTCTACTTTTATGATAAAGGGAGAACATGTCATTTATTTTCTAGTTGCCTTTTTTCTATACGATTTTGTAAATCTCTTCCACATAAATGTTGATTTTCTTTACAACATAATATACTAGTCAGGATGGTAAAATTCCCCATGGAGACGGATCCCCGCAGAGATTTGCCCCGAATTGATCAGGGCGCTAGGGGTAGGTTTTTCCCACGGGCTAACGGAACGGGCCCAATTTTGAACCGAGGCGGGGACGAAGCCTGTTTTACGCTTGACGGGGCTCCATATAATACCGGCAGCTCCTCTCACATAGCACACTTCCCAATATATTTGGAAATGTATAGAAGTGTGCTATGTAGATCATAGCATCTAAAATTATACAACTACATATAACTAATCCAGAAGTGACAGGTTTTCCTCCAGCTTTGAAGTCCCATGAGTTGCCTCTCTCTAACTTCCATTTGTGCATCATGACTTTTAAATACTTTAGCTGCTCCAAATAGTTTTGATTAGTTTTTGCGAAGCTTGTTTTGGTATTTATTAGATAATAAATGGAATTAAGTATATCCTTTTGTAAAAAGGTATTTCTTTCACCACAAGCTACACGTCATTTTACAAGTAGATTGCATAATCGAAAAGGGCGTTTATGTATCATAAGTGGGAGATGGCTATTTTGAAGTTACCATATTGCCCTTTCACAGCATGGCGTTTGTAGTCTTTTTTTCTAATAAGATTGTTTAGTTGGTCAAAATTAGTTAAATACACCGTCACAAACTTTGTTGTGAAACTGTTTGTAAGAGAATATTAATAAATAATAAAAAAAATTGTTAAACGGGTGTCAGCCGGCCGACTTGTCGTTCATCAGTCGTCCTATCCCTGTCGGAATTTCCAACGGGTGGAAAATTATAGTTGAACAGGTTAGCAGTCGGTGGTTGAGTCAGTCCTGACTCTGGAAAAACTATGTCTAGGGTGTCGGCAGAAAGCAAATACCCAGCCAGTTTTCTTGCTCTATATAGTCGTATTATGGGTAAATCAATCTCTTAACGTAACAGTAAAACTTTTAATCCGACAACATGATATTGATATAAGAGATGCTCAAGAGAGGCAGAAGTGGTGATTTACAAAGCGTCTCTAATCATATTTTTACAAATCGCCCCTTCCACCACTACACGCCTCTTAGATCAACATCATATTGTCCAGATTAGAAGTTTGCACGGTTGCACGAAAATGTTATTAGTTTAGTAGGATTTGCAAACTATTTAGATACTGGTTCTTGCACACACTAAGTGCTTTAGACCTTGTTTAGTTCGTCAACTTTCCAATCACATCGAGTCACATTTTCTCTCACAGACACGCTTACCAATACACTATTTATACCTCCAACTTTCTCCAACTAAACAAGGCCTTAGGGTGTGTTTAGATGGAGGAAAGATTCCCCGAAAATACACTGTTCACCAAGAAAACATTGTAAATAAATAGTATTCTGTTAGTAAAAAGTGTGGGATGAATAGAAAAAAAGTTGGATGAACAGTGGTTTTTTGGAACCTTTGTGAATAGGCTCAGTTTAGATTCACCAACTTCTCTAAAAAACAATGTTCATCTATTTTTTCACTATCCATTATATCCTTTCCTTCCTCACAAAATACTATTGATCTATAATGTTTTTTTCGATCTAATATGTTTTTTCGAAATCTTCTGAATCTAAACACACTCAGAATCCAAGGTCCATATGCAAGCTGTCCTTCGACGAAGACATAAAGTTATTTGGTGTGTGGGGTAGGGCGGGTGTGGGGTGGGGGATTGACGAAGACAGACTGATAGGCACACCCGCGACTGGTGTGTTTAGTCGTGGGTGGGAAAAAGTACTTCTTTTTTTTGGAACACGTGTTACGTGAGAGAAATGAATAGAAAAAGTGAAAAATAAATTTTTGGGGATACGTGTTCTTTGAGGGAGATGAATAGGAAGTAAAAAGTACTTCTGGCAACTAAACACAACACTGATGCCCACACATACAGGATAGATGTGGCATCACATGGCTGTACTATACTGAATGGGCCGTTGGACTGTTTAAAATTGTCGAGGCGGGGCTAATACTGCGTTTGGTACAGATGCCGACCCTTATTGTTTAGGCCGCGTTCAGATTCTATAGGTAATTTTTACTTTCTATTCATCCTCTAATAGAATAGGCATCTCTAAATTTTCTTTTTTATCTTTCTTATTTATCTCCCTCACATAACACATATAAAAAATACTTTTCTCCTACTTTATCTTTTCTCCTACTTTATCTGAACACAAGCTAAAGTTGGAGTTGGACAACGCCTCCACGGCCACGCCAGTACGCCACCTCCTCGGTTGGAGTTGGACACTGACCACTTGGAGTCACTATATATAAACACCTTTCAAAAAAACTAATTGCGCCCACGGAAAAGTCCGCTGCGTTGCTTCGACGCAACATGCGCACATCTCATCTTGTCAAGTTGCGTGCATCACGGGATTCATTGATTCTCGCCAGACAATGCGGACCACGCATGAGCGCATTGATGACTTTCTCAAAGAATGTGGGCCCCAGGTTTGGAGTACCTTCGTTTTTGAAGCTGGTGGGTGACGGGCGACCTAACGCGAACCAGCCTGCACCAAAAAAAAAAAATTTGCTGTTGGATAAGCTTTCGCTTCTGGACAGAAGCTCATCTTCGTTGCAACTGCAAATCCGGGAATCCTTGCTCACGTTCATCAGGCGCGCATCATGGCCGCGGAGCAGACCAAGCTAGCGGAGGAGCAACGGCAAGCTCTGCTCCGCGGCCGCGCTGCGGGCACCGGCGCCGAGGAGGCCGAGGTGGGCCTTCGCGAGAGCGGCGGCTTCGGGTGGCTCACGGCGCTGGGTTTCCTCTTCCTCACGTTCAACTCGGGCATGGCCATCTATCGGTCCAACGGAGACCCTGCGGCAGTCGGCTTTGTGGCCTTCTCGTACATAGATCTGGTGCTGCTGTTCTGCTGCCTCCGCTGGTTCGAGAATGCGGCGCCAGGCTCGCCGGCGAGGGGGAAACTGAAGGTGGCCGTGTGGGTGCTGACCACGCTGCTCACCATCGTTTTTTCCTACAAGGTGGCCACAATCATGCCCATGGCGGTGCAGATCCTTGTTTGGGGAATGGCCGCGGCGACTGTGCTTGGAGGATTTTACGCCTTCTTCCTGCACAGGGAAGGAAAGGTGAGTTCTTCCAACTGCCATGGTCGCCCTCGTTCTCGTTTTGCTTTGTGCAACCCCGCCCCCCCCTCCCAACCCTTCCCTCCCTCCCCCTCCTCGCTCCCAATCTCTTCCAAAGTCATCCTCAGTTTTTCCCATATGCATCTCCCAGGAGGGTTAGCCTCAAGTTTTGTCTTAGGTTGACAAAGTCATCGAAAACGAAAAGAGCCGTGTTGAGCTTGAACCTCGCTGGATAACTACTTGGTTGCATAAAACACATAACAAACTACACACAGAAGCTCAAAAAGAAAAGAAAAAAAATACTAGAACATGCTGTGCGGTATTTGGATTTGGATTTGGATGAGTGATTGTTATGGTTTCAAAATTAGATGGCGTCAGAATTTGCATCCTGGTGGACGTTATGATTTGAAATCTAGATGGCGCGAGAATTTGAACCTTGGTGGACGTTATGATTTGAAATTTAGACGGCGCGGTGATTTGAATCTTGTTGGGTGTTATGATTTGAAATTTAGACGGCACGGGGATTTGAATCTTGCTGGCCTTTATTTTTGTAAATTTTGATGGCACGAGAATTGAATCTTGGTGGACATTGATTTGAATCTTGAGAGGAGCAAATTATTTGAATCCTAGCATACGTGAGAATTTGAAGTACTATGTTGGGGGGTTTGTTGTGATGCGCCTATGCGCTTTAAGGTGTGTTGACAAATTACAATTGAAATATAAGGGCATGGGTTGCTATTGGCTTATGCAAGGGGATAATAGGAAGCTATCTGAGGGTACACAAATCATGGCGTGACATGTTAACCTATGTGAGAAGCATAAGTTAAAAAAGTTTGATCCTAAGTTAGCTTGAGTAATGATATGAGAGCCACTTGAACTAGTGTCTTGAACTCGCAGTTAAGTGAGCAAAGCTTGAAAATCTTAGTTGGGATTAAGCATACTTGAGCTGAAGCTTATGGATCTGAGCTTTTCTAACTTGAATTAATTATCTATGGAGTGATCAAGCATATGTTATAACTTACATAATGATGTGTAACTGTGAGCTATATTCAAGCTTACTAGACCGGGAGTTGTTCCTTTGAGCTTTGACCAGGCTCTTGAGTAGAGTCGTAACTTGAGAGAGTTTTTGGGCTGCCTGTAACTCGGGCTCAGGAATCTTAGGCCCATACAGTAAAACAAAAGATATCATCTAAGACACAAAGGTCTTTCTCAGTTTTAGATATGTACTAAACAAAGTTCAAAACTACGTATATTATATTATGTAACAAAATAATCAAACATCATTTTCATCCATTAATAAGAAAGTGTCGTTTTCATCCATCTAACATACCATGCTTTGCAAGAAAAAAATCAAATACTAATAAAAAAAGGCCATTGTATTAAAAAGAGTTATACACCATTTCCTAAATCGCGCACAATAAGTCCAAATGGATTATCACTGCGATGCACCTCCTGCATCCTACTTCAGCAAAGGAGAATTTAAAGCAGAGTTGGATGGGGGACAAGTACAAATGTAAGTCCTTCTCCAGCATTTCCAGTTCCAGCATTAGGTTTTAACTTTTATCATCTAATCCCCTGTGCATTTGTGTAGCATGGAGGCGCTCCAGTTGCAGATTCATCCGCCTCGGCCTTCTGTTTGGTACAACAAAACACATCCGATGAACATAACCTCTACAAAATAAAAGCACTGTCTATCTCGTACAAAAAGGCAAAATGGTCCAGCAAAAGCTCTAGTCCTCATGTGAGAAATAATTTTGAGTTTCCACTGTCTTTGGTGCGTGATCTTGCCGTTGCTGTGATAAGCTCTTGCATTACCGAGCAAGTGTGCAAAGCTGTTTCTTTTGAGGAAGCTCACCTGGGTAACTGGGTTGGAGGACGTTATTTGCACGGTGCTTGGGTAGGCTAACCTTGCTTCTTGCCGACACGCAACTTGTCTTCTGTGGTTATGAAGCCTATGGAACAAACGGTGTGATTGGTTTCATGATGCAAACCTCAGGTTGGTTGATTGCCTGCCGTTGTAAATGGGTCTGGTCGTGGGTGTTGTGGAAATTTTGATGGTTTCCGCGAGACCAGGCTGGCGCTGTGCGTAGGCGAGCTCGTGGGTGAGCTCGTTGGCATGCGAAGAGTGCTGGCTACACCGGTCCTGAAGCCAATCACACCCAAAGCGTAGCTCGAATCCCACGCAGGTTGTAATTTGTCTGATCAACATTGACAGTCAAACAATTTCGTTTTTCTTTTGCTTCATTTAGCTGAGTACGTGACGAAGGATTGATTTGGCTGTTTTCCAAAACGTTAACTGCAAAATTTACGAATATGCTTCCCTTAATAATTTTTGGTACTTTTCGTTTTTTTTGTTAATCCTTTCCTTTTTTACTTTCTAAATTTGTCAAATTTGGCTTTCGAAAAAGATGTGGTTTATAACACGTACTTTTTTCTCGTGAAGATTTTAATTCACCATGAATTCTTAAAAGAGTTTCACAATGCTTGGAAGGTACCAGAAGGTATCACGCGGTACTTTTGTGGCGTATTAATGCTAGCCGTTGATTTAGCTGAATATTTAGCTAAGTATTTATTTAATACAAAAATATATATTTATATATTTAGTTAGTACCTCCAGTACCTTTCTTTGGGTACCTCCCATACTATCGATTTTACCACCATTGGATATTTGGGAATGGATGGTTCTCTTTTTCCAAGCATCGTAAAACTCCTCGTTCTTAAATATGGGCCTCTGTTACGGATCAAAACACCCTGAAGTTATGCTGTATGAAGACTCAAAAGCACAATAAGTCATGGACTGCAAATCCTTGTATGTTAACTAGTTTGGACAACGATCAATCATCAACGAGAACTCGCTATCAATTCAATGTGGTCAATAACACTTTTGTTTTGTCAGACACGTGTGCTCATACAAGCCTTCTTATTTATGTTCACAAACTTTTGACTATTCTAAAATTTCTTTTCATGGGCTTGTCTATTTCATTTTCTTCTATTTATTTGAAACTTTTGTTCTTATTTAAACGCCTTCATTTTTATATATTTGAAACAGTACGCGGCGTCAACAAGGTCAAAAGTTCAGCAAACCTACGATCCCCATTTGTTAAGATGATACTGTATCCTTTTGAAATTATAAGTTGTTTGATTTTTTTACCCTAATTTTGATCACTTGTTTTATCAAAAAAAGTGTGCAAAATATCAAACTTTTTGTTATGGTTTGCTTAATTAATGAAAGCTTTTCAAGAATGACTTAATTTGACTATGTTTGCACAAATGTTTTGAATAAGATGAGCGGCCAAATTTGGAGTCAAACGACTTGTAATTTGAAACAAGGGGTACATTTTATTTCCTTTCTATACTGAGATTGACGTTTGAAAAGGATTAGCTCCACCTCAAAAAGAGAAATGGAAGTAGTCTGTTTCAAGGACCGTGGCTGCATCACCACATAGCCGAAGTAAGGCATGCTATATTTTCAGAGGAGCTCTAGGATATTGCCAATTGATTGAGTTGGTACTTGGTAGAACTAGATTACAGCGGTTATAATAATTATTCCAAGGTCTTGTAGTCAAAGAAATTAGATGGCATCTCCATGTGATGATTAGAAAGGTACCTCTATGAAGGACAAAACCAGAAAATGTCAACCTGGCCCAGTCAGTGCTTAAGCAAAATTCTTGCTACTTTCCTGGTCAGTGGCAGATGTTTGAATGCTTCGGTTGCATCCTGCCTTTTGTCCATCGGGTTGAAAGAATGGGAAGAGTTCCTGATTCTGGCAGGTCAACTATCACATTCGTGAGTCTAGTCTATAGCTGATCTGTTTGTTCAAGAGCCAAGACGCCCAGGTTCGAGGAAATCCTGGGGCTAAACCTTGCTTGTGTCATGATGCAGAATTTGCTTTCAACCAATATAAAATGCCAACCAAATGACATGGTACGCATGATTTGAGCTTAGAGGCCTTCTTGTTTTTATTAATGCTAAGTAATATCCGTTGCAGCAACCATCCAATGATTTATACACGCATTATTATCCTCTGTTTTGTCAAGAAACATAAAATGAGTTTCCATCTTTGTTTTGCAGGATGGCTAAGTGCACGTGGCAAGTCCTTGATAGGGGAGGTCTGTACTTACTTCGGCATCAAATGGTCCCATATTCCTATTAAGGTAAATGTTTTTCTTAGAAAAAACGGGCACAGTTTGGACCGATTTGACCTGCACCTGGGGCTTCTTGCCACCACCCACCTTTCCCGCCAGTCTCGTGGAGTCCCATGGTTGGCGACTCTTCTTGTCGAGACTGGCTGTGGTGGTAACTTTGTCCCACCCACACCTTGTCACCCCCGTTCGCTCGTCCCCACATCCATCACTATCCGCCATTCCATCGCTCACAATGAGCGAGGATCCATTCGGCACCTAACGCCCGCCGCCGCCGCCGCAACCCTGCACAAGCTAATGCTGCTGCATGCTCGCTCATTCCCACACCCGTCGCTGTCCTCCTCACCATAGCTCACAATGAGCGAGGACCCATGGGACACCCAACGCGCCGCCGCTTACGCCACCGCAAATGCCAAGAACCACGAGCTACCCTTGTTGGGGTAGCCTCCATCCCTTATTCCCCACTAACCACCACCTCTAGTAGCCGTAGATGCCCGAAGTCGTCCGAGCTCAATCTTCATCACCCAATGAAGTCCAAAACTTGCCTGATTTTCCGACAGAAAAACATGAACCTACTATTAAGGACCACTTGTAAAACTGAAGTAGGATCAGTTCTCTCCTTGTCGAGCTCTTGCAACAAAAGGAATAGAGGGTTGTATCTTGTCCGTGCTCTGAGACGGCGTGTTGGTTTCCACAGCAATTTAGTAGTACCTACCTGTTGGATGTTGGTCTGTTTCTGGAGTCTGTTTATCTGAGTCGTAAAGAACATGCATGGCGACTTTATCTAGTAAAGCTACCCAAAAGTGAGTCCGTTGTGGCTGAACCTGAG
This sequence comes from Digitaria exilis, assembly GCA_015342445.1. NCBI lineage: Eukaryota > Viridiplantae > Streptophyta > Magnoliopsida > Poales > Poaceae > Digitaria > Digitaria exilis. The sequence continues at coordinate 1,952,786 of JACEFO010002671.1, forward strand.
CAGCTTAGTGTCTGCAAAACTATTCCATGTGTGTATCCTTTTTCCAAGTTGTGAAGTCTTGAGTCAATAAAAACATTGTGAAGTATCTTTGTAATGTGATATTTATCAGTATTTGTGCGCGGTGATTGGTTTCACTAGTCACTACCGAATGCGGCTTCCAGTTTGGTCATTGGTCGCTGTTCCTGGAGATTCTCCAGCTCATTTCATCCTGGTAAGGGTCCTGATTGTTCTCTGGTCCACCTTATTTATCATCTTAATTCCATTCCCATTGGTTTCTCTTTGACAATGGACTACCAGTTTTAAGATTGCAACAGCTGCCTGTTTTCTTTTGTCCACTTTGTTCTTTGGAGGTGTACAGGGGGACGGATGGGCAAACAAGTCAACCATTGATTTGACCTAGCTTATACTACTTTTTCTGAGCGCTGCCGGGGGAATAAAGAGAAGAGACAATTTTATCATTGCATTTCTGCAACGACGCATACTGAAGTTTCATGTGTGAATTCTTTCAAACGTTTATTTTCAGATGCTTCTTGCAATTTCACACATGGCATCACCGAGGATACTCGCTCTTCAGCTCTTGTGCACCGTGGGAGCGGGTTAGCTTCCAACTCGTAAACCACTAATCGTGCGCTTTTTGTGCTTTTCACACTTTACCTTTGTATTTTCGCTCTTTCTGAGCCCGCATTGCAGAATAGGATGTAGGCTCTGTAATTTGAAATCAAGATTTTTTTTTTTGGCAACGCAGAATCAAGATTCTGAATTGAACTGCTTAAGGACATGTGGAGGGTTTGCACATTGAAATAAAAATCAGTTCGGTTCAAGCTCAAGTGAGTTTCCCCAAATGAAGACACGCTTCTGAAGGGAAAAAAACGTACTATCATTTACCGGGTCGGCATCGAAGGCTTCCACGCGAGCTATCTTGGGGATTCGCGTGAACCGACGTTAAAATAAGGAGGAAAAGTATATTTTTCACCCCTAGCTATTATTTTTTTAGATAATGGGACAGAAAAGTACCCAGCCTTGACCTCAATTGTCAATTGAGGCTACGACTACTTATTAGAAAAAAATGCAGCACATCCGTCTGCAATCACACTTAAAAAAAATAAATATGACAGGGCCAACTAAAGTTTGGGAAAGAAGCTCATTAAAGACCAATCCTATTTCTGAACCTCCACCGAAAGTTGGCAAAAACTTGCGATGGCCCGACTGGCCTCCTGCATCATTTTCTTATCTTCATCAAACCTTTGCAGTTACCCCTAACTATTATAAAAGTCTGATTTTCAAACCACAACTACAAAACTGGACACTAAAGACCCTCCAACTATCCAAACCATGCAAATTTGACTCTTTGGGTGGTTTTATATTTTTCAAGAAAAACTAAAACTAATTTTGTATTAAAAAAATCCATAACTAATTTATTTTGAATTAGAAAAATATGAAACCGGTGCCAATGTTTTACTAAAAATGTGACCTATATATTGGTGCACCATTAGAAGTTATTTGCATATTATTTATTTTTATTTTAATTATTGTTAGAAAAAATAAGACACTAGTAATATAAACATATAATACTCAAATAACATTAATTAGTGTGCCAATTGGTTACATTTTAAGGGAACTTTTCGCACTAATTTCATATCTTTTGGGTCCAAAATGAATTAGTTATGATCTTTTAAAGTTTAAATAATTTTTTTGCTATTTCTATAAAATCCAAAGCCACCCTCAAAATCACTCGAAGGGTCAATTTTGCATGGTTTGGAATTTGGATAGTTGGATGGCCTTCAGTATCCGGTTTTGTAGTTTAAGGTCGAAAATTAGACTTTTGTAAGAGTTGAAGGATGAAAAACAGACTTTTCCCTAAAAATATAATGATAAGATGAAAGCTTCGCAGCTCATGATAAAACCATATACATTTCAAACGGGATGAAGATTTATTTAGATATATGAAATATGTTCAAAGAATATGCATTGTTTGGTATGGCCTTTTGGCAAAACACAGATCAGGATTGTCGGCGGGTGGTACTTGGGTACCTCACGTCGGCGAGTGTCGTTCACAGAACACGCATGTCACGGTGGAGAATGGTTCAAGAGACGCAAGACAGAGAGTTTATACTAGTTCGGGATGAATACCTACGTCCAGTGGAGTCAGCTCAGGGTTGTATTGCTCTCTTGGTGGCGAGTTACAAAGAAGGCCGGTTCAAGCCTTAGGTGTATGATTCGTGTAGGGAACTAAGTGCTCTAAAGATCGAGAGTCCAGAGATCGGATCCCCCACGCAGGGGGAGGCCTCCCCTTTTATAGAAGAAGGGGCGGACTGAGTACAACGGTATTTACGAGTCTATCCTTGATGCGCTTGGGAGACCCCTCCGTCTGCCGCCACGCGTCCCCGTTAGGCTCCTGAGCAGCTTCCTGGTAGCTTCCTTCTTGGCCGCTAGTGTAATGGAGCGCATGCAGCTACCTTTATCCCCCGGTGCAGGGACGCAGAACAGCTTTCCCAGGCCTATCTCGGTTGTCGCCTGACGGTCGGGAGAAAGCATGGATCGCACGCCTTCTTTCTTCGTGGGCTTAGTCTCGTCTGGGCTTAGGCCTTCCGCCTTTTGTCCTGTTCGCTGGGTCGGGTGGCACAGAGGTCATCCCCTGGGGTCGGACCCTTGCGGAGAACCAGGGGTCGGGCGGGACGGAAGTCCCCGACCCCAGGGTCCGCCGAGCGGCCTGGGGTCGGGCGGGATGGAGGCGTCCAACCTGCGGTCAACTGTATCATTCCCGTTCGTTGTTTGACACTCTCACCGTATGTTCGCCGTCCGTAGGCACCGTGTCGGTGGCCCCCCTAATCCATGACTCCTACAAGGATGTGTTTCCGGTTCAAATGCGTCGTACTACGGCCCTGATTGGTTAGGTGCCATAGTTGCCAGGCAACATATGTGATAGAAGCCAACCTTTTCGTGTAAACTATACAAAGTTCAATTTGGGCCACATGATATGATGTTGAACCAAGGGGGCGCTGAGGGGAGGTCGGATCTATAGAAGCCCAGAGGCGTGAGATGGAATTGGTGGAACGCCTTAGGCTCTGTTTGGAAATCTTGTAATTCTTTACACGTGTAATTGTATTACACATGTATTTTGTTGTGCATAACAAAACCCAACAGAATATGTTGTACCATCCCCCCCTGAACAGTTGTTGTTTGGATAGGCGGAAAACAGCCATGAGGGGCATTTACTTATTAACAACGATTTCAGCTTCTGACAGAAAAACATTCAGAATATATAACCAAATTGGAGGACAAAAGTCAACTATTTTCTCATCTCTGTAATATGAAACCTGGACACTACAACACGCTACATTATCCGCAATTTCTCGGCCATCGGATCGGCTACGTCGACGGTCTAGATCGGACTTTCCCGATTTATGCAATTCTAAGGCACATAACCCCACGTGTGGGACCCAGTGACGTGGGTCCCACACAATGGGCCCCACAGTAACCATGGGACCGCTAGTGGGTCCCACAACGGGACCCATTATATGTGGGACCCATCGTAGTTTTTTAAAGTTACAAACATTGTTTTAAACTGTGTTATTTATAGTAATTCTGATTTTGTTTGTTCAATATAACATCATGGTGTGAAAGGGCCTCTAGCTTAATGGTCAGAGCACCTAAGTAGCACATAGCAGAACATCCTTGTCGGAGCAAAACTAGGTTTGGAATAAAAGAAAATTATGCAAAAAAAAATAGGTTGGGGCTTCCTCTACTGACTTTCGTAAAAAAAAAATAACATCATGGTATTTTATTTAAACTATTTTTGAATTTATTTATTTACATAATTTTGAATGATCCAATATAATTTTTGAATAAGCTAATATAATTATTTATAGTTTTTATCTTTTATTTTTTTATAACATACAAAACATTTTGGGTGATGGTGTCACATTGTATTTGCAACATTTCAAAATTTACAACTTTATTAAACGGTGTTCAATCTCAAATATAGTTAAAATATCAAAATCTGTAACTTTATTATACGGTGGAAGCATGTGCCATGTTGCGTACATAGAGAAAGTTGTCATGGATACTTCTGCCTTTGATGAAGACGTTTTGACGGGTGGAGATAAGCTGATTCATGTGTGGGGTGAGTCGAAGCACTGATTTTGCAATCATTTGGCGAAAGGGTGTATGATCAAGTGTATGAGGCTGATCGGACAATAATCCCCTATGCAGTCAGTGCCCTCTTTCTTTGGTATGAGCAATAGTCGATCTGTTAATCAGGTTGAGGTCTGCACAACGCATGACGTAGACAGCATCTGCAGCCGCCACTATATCTCACTTGATGATCTACCAACATTTCATAATAAAGAAGTGGCCCGTGAAGCTGTCTGGGCTAGAAGCTTTGTCGTGTGGCTGTGCGATGGCCTGCAAGAATTCGATCTCAGAGAACTCTACATCGAGGTTAGATAGGTCAGGGGCGCTCAAGTTTAGAGCCTCCCAGTTGAGGTCTAGGGATCGCGCGGGTGTGTCCATCGCATCAGAGAAGTGTTCGTGGACGAGCTGCAGTCTGTGATCATTTTCGATGGCCCAAGAGTTCCCATTTCACAGTTGTTGGATATAATTCTTGCTTCTTCTTCTGTTGTCCTTGAGGTGGGAAAACTTTGTGTCAGAATCCCCCTCGCTCTCATATGTAGCTGATCGATTCTGGAACACTGCTTCTTCCTTGCTCACTCTATCGCCGACGACCCAACACTATTTGTATTTTTGGAGACACTGCAAAAAGATTTTAGAGGCGGACACAAATCCCGTCCGCCTCCGTTAATGTCTGGTATTAACGGAGGCGGACATTTTTTATTTACGAAGACGTTTACATTTGACTCTCTAAAAATTGATTTACGAGGCGGACATTTTAAAACAACCGTCTCGGAAAATCATTTATTTTCAGAGGCGGTTGTCTTAAGGTGTCCGTTTTCATAAATCAATTTTCGGAGGCGGATGACTTATATGGCCCGACTCCTAAAATCGTGCAGCCCAAACCAGGCCCGATAACAATACCATATATATATATATCGCACTCTAACCTTAACTCCTCCACTCTCTTTCTCTCTCCTTGCCTCACTCCCCTCTCACTACACCCTCTCACCACAAGAAGTTCATGACTTTTTGACACTCTATTACGTCATTATATGAATTTATGTCACAATTTTGTATTTATGATATACAGGTGACGAAATTCTAAACGTCAAAAAGTCACCGTAATAAATTCGGTTTGTGACATCTGTGTATATAATGTCACAACTTTATGACATTAGTTTTTATGTCATATAATTCTATGACATTAGATTTTATGTCACAAAATTCTAAACCTTACCACATCAGCAAATGACACATAGGATCAAAAGCTGACATGGCAAAGATAAAAAAACGTCATAAAATGAAATTTGGCCTGCTAAAGCCCATGTAATATTCAATCTGTTCGTGGGCTAGAAATATATTATGAACTGTTTTTAGCTGGCCCATTGTTTCATGTTTTATTTTTTTCCCCAGTTTTCTTTGGGCTGTTGCTGGTCGGCCAGCCCATTATTTTTTTTTTTGCTAATTAATTTTCATAAATGCAACCCATTCAATATTGAACCATACCAATTCGGCCCACTAAGTTTCTTAGCAGGAACATTTCAGCCCATATATTACAAGAAATATAAATTCAAATCATGTACAAACAGTAACATTTTTACAGAAATTCAGCTGTTTGATATACAAAAATTCACAGCTTAGCAGTGCACACAAGTCACTCTAAAAAAATCCCAGCTGTCACCAAGCACAAGAAACACTAGAAACAGCAAAACATAGGTTGCAACATGCAAAAGATAGGTTGTGACAGTGGTTGATCCAACCTTCGGTACCTCCCGTTGAGCTGCAGCTGTAATGTATAAAGAAGACATCAGGCAAACTAAATGATAGGCAAACTGAATGACAGTACTACACATTGACAATTACCAAATGGCTAGAGTATGGGCAAAGACAGTAAAAATTGCACTTCCATATCGAAGCTTAGTGGCTTAGAATTCAAGCCCTAAATAATTTAGCACATAGGTGATGCAAATAACTTCAGACATGAAGCATTACAAAAGTATGAATACTGCACCTCAAGAAAGAACTATGCAAATGCTATATTTTTAACAAAAGAAAGGTCAAACAAGTGCCTCGCCGATTCCCCTTCCTCCCTCTTTTCAGCCGCCAGTGCCTCCCCTCCACCCTCCACCACTACCACCTCCACTCCACCAGATCCAGACGCAGGCGTGGCCGAGGTGGAGCGGCGAGGTGCAGTCGTGGTGGCGCGGTTGTGCCAGGCTTGTGTCGCGGCGGCGCGGTCGAGGCACTGAAGATATCGCGGTGGCGGCGTACCCTCATCCTCCTCCACCGGCGGTGGCGGCGCCTCCTCCTCTCCCTCCACCACCAGTGTCGCCCTCTCTCGCCCTCCACCGGAGTCGCCTCCTCCTCTCCCACCACCGGAGTTGCCTCCTCTTCTCCCACCACCGGCGTCGCCCCCTCCTCTCCCTCCACCGCCGGTTGATCCTCCACCGGATCTGGTGGTGGCGAGGCCAGGCGCGGCGGGCTCCTCCTAGATCTGGTGGAGGCGAGGCAGGTGTCGGCCACGACGACCGGTGGTGATGGCTATGGCTAATGGTGGCGGCGAGCGCGGGCAGCGGCGGCGGCGTCCCCTGGATGGGCTTGACGGGCCAAGATGGGCTCGGTGGGCCCATCTGGGGTTTTGCTTTTTTTATTTTTTTTATTTTGATTAACAGAGGCGGACAAACCGCCTCTCAAAATGCTTCATTAACAGAAGCCTTAGCTTGGAGGCGGACGCAAAAACCACCTCCGAAAATGCTTTTTGACCGCCTCCGAAAATCTATTCTGTAGTAGTGCAAGGATCTTTTTTTTCAGTCTAGCCCGCAGTGTCAGGTCGAGATCTAAGAGGATTCTGGATTCTTGTGCAATGTAGGCACAGTATGACTTCTTGCATTGTGCCATGTGTAGCGAGCTGCGCATCGGATAGTAGGTTCCTGCTCCAGTCCCTTAGAGACTTTTTATAGGGAATAACTTGTGTCCCAGTATTTGGAAAGGCTCGGTGGTGTGGCTTGTCGGTTGCTCGCAAGCATGTTTGCTTGACTGTTTCCATGAAATTTTTGCCTCTACACCACCTGGGTGTACACAACACGGTTTGAAACATTCGAGCACTTAGACTCCCACAAGAGTTCTCTCCTTACATATCTCTAACACGCAGGAGAGAGATGCAAAGGAATAGAACAACCTCGGGAAGCATCCGGACGAACACAGAAGTTTAAAGATATAGGAACTAAGCCTCAATCCTGCTAGCAGAACGCCAACCAAACTTTGTAAGAATCTCCCTTGCAATCATCTCCCACCTTCGGCACCCAAGCTTCAGCGCTTCCTGAGATTCTTCATCTTTAAGCAGCATGGACCAAGTTCTTAGTGTCAAATTGAGAAAGCCAAGCATTGAATAAGTCATTAACAGATGTTGGAGGTTGTATACCAAAGGTCCAAAACAATGAGTTCCAAGCTAAGTGCGCCAAATGACAATTAAAGAAAAGATGTTGGATACTCTTGGTAATCCTATAGAAGCAGCATGTAAGATGTGACATCTCTGATGTCAAAAGAATTAAAAAGTGCAATTAAAATCAATGCAACAGGGAATTGGGTTGAAATTCAAAAATTCGTCAAAAATTCAATTATAATTCAGAAACAAGGGTTGTTTGGACACCCAACTGAAATCTCAAGGTGCTGAACTTAAAAATCTCGGACCAAAAGAGTAGTTGTCATCACCTACAGCCCTTCGCGACAACCTCGCCACGGCGTTCGTTCCGCTCGATAACCCTCGAGCGGGGATGTCCGTCACGATCGAGCTATGTCCGTGACGATCGAGCCTAGTCAGTATTGTCCGTGACGATTGAGCTATGTCCGTGACGATCGAGCCTAGTCAGTATTGTCCGTGACGATCGAGCTATGTCCGTGACGATCGAGCTATGTCCGTGACGATCGAGCTATGTCCGTCACGATCGAGCCTAGCCAGTAGTTTCCGTCACGAGGCCGCACGATAGGACCCTCGAGGCTCCGCAGCCAAGCTCGAGGGGGCACTCACCCTCGAGCGACGTTTCCGACCTTTCGAGGCTCGGCAAGCTCGAGCTTGCGGTTCAAGCTCGAAGCGCCGTAGCGCCTGGTCTAAGTGCCTGGTCCAAGCTCGAAAGTTGTGTCCCACACCTCAAACTCCAACTTTTAATTTTACACGTTTCGAAGTTCAGCTCAAATTTTTGGAGAAAGTTCAAAAGGGGCAAAGGAGCTCCACGGGGCTGCCAGCTCGCCCCTGGCGCGCTCTGCTCCGGCCGGAGTCCGGCCGCCACGTGGCCGGCGTGTGGCGGAGACCGCGTCGGGTCGGCCGAGCCGTGGCGGCGGTTAGCTTTTGTCCTCACGCGTTTGTCCAAGCCTTCCGTACCGTCACTTCGCGGGCGACGGCGCACTGCTGCCTCGCGCCGCGGAGCGCCATCATGACGAGCTCGCTCGGCACTGGTCGCAGCCGCGCAGCGCCGCCCCGCAGTCGCGATGCTCGCTCACTACGCGCCAAGGAGCACTGTGGAGGATCCCCGGCGATCACGCCACAATCTTCCTCGCCCAGTCGTGTCGCGCGCGCTCTGTTCGAGCTCGGGCATGCATCAATGGCGCGTCACGTCGGCCTTTACTCCACGCGCACGCTTCCGAGCCATCACTTCGCCGCCGTCGCCTCGCCTCGCGCCGCGGAGCGCCATCATACGGTCGCGCGCCGCCGTGGCCGCACGCGCGCTCGCGCCGCGCCGAGCGCACTGCAGGCGGTAGAGTCCATTCGCGTCGCGCCAAAGCCTCTGCTAAGGATCTCCACTTCTTCACGCGATGATCTTTGACGTCCAACCGCGCGTGTGCGCTCTGTTCGAGCTCGCGCGCCATCAATGGCGACCGCGACAGCTACCCACGCGCTCGCACGCTCCCGAGGCCGCACAGTGCCTCCCTTGCGTGCTCAATCACTCCACCGCGCACTCACACCCCTCCTCTCACTCGCTCACTTGGCCATTTCCACTTCCTCGTGCTCGCTCCGTCGTCTTCTTCCTCACGCCGCACGGACCGAGCCAAGCTTCGCCGAGAATTTCGCCCTCCACTTTCCACCATTCCCAAGTTCGTCCCGCACGAAGCTAGCCCTCTACTCCAGCTCCAAACCCCCCCACTTTCCCCTAGCTATTGTCCCTTCTCCGGCGAGAATTCGTGATTTCCCCCAAATCGCGATTTTCGGCCACCGGAGCACCCGCACGTCGAGACCCTACCCCGAGCCGTCCCCGAGGTCAACCGAGCACGCCATTGGCTTCCTCGAGCTCCACTGGTGCTCTAGGACCCCTCGAACCTCGGCGAACGACCCCGAGCTCACCGGCGTAGAAGCCGCGGCGGCCGCGCCGCCACCACCTCGTCGCCGGCGCAACTCCGACCACCCCCGGCCTCCAAACCGTCCCCAAACGACTCGTGGTGAGCCCAGGAAGCTTTTCCCCCACTTCCCCGAGCCTAGTTCGCCGCCGTTTGGCCGGCGCAACTCCGGCGAGAGCCGAGGGCCTTTCTTCATCGTCTTCGTTTGTGTAAGGGTCTCTGCGCAAAAGTTCAGGGACTCGTTCACGAAGTTTTGAAAGATCTAGGGTTCTCTGCGTAAAAAGATTCTTAAGTCTAGGTTTGATTTTCCCGAAACTTGTAAAATCCATTAAAAATCGTACAAAAATCAGAAAAATGCACAAAAATACTCTCTGGATTCCTGAGAGTCTAAACTACAATCTCTATTAGACATGTTTGTACTTTTGACGAACTATATGTGAATTAAAATTCAAACTATGAAAACCTAAAGTAGTGCACCATTTCAAATCCAGAGCTCCGCTAGGGTTGAGCTTTGGATATGTTGTGTGTAGTGACTTTGGACAGCTTGTGTCCAAAGGGGACCTAAAAATATGAACTGTAGCTCCAGTTATAAATTAAAATGTGTTTTCTGTCTTTTTGCAGTGCAGAAATCCTTAAAAATAATCTGTGCAGTGAAAAATAACCATTTTGCTCCAGAGGACTAAAAACTTGTTAGCACACCTGTAAAAAAATGAAAAACTTAATTTTTGCTCTGTTTAGGTTAGCAAATGAATAAATATGTGTTTTTGGATAGGAATTTATTGAGGACTACCCAAGGGTTATTTTGAGCCACCACTTGGCCAGAGCCCTCCTTGTACTTATGACTAGCTTTGGTAGGAAGATTTCCTGAATTGGATGTATTTCCAATTTTATATGAATTTATTTCATTTCTGCAGGCAGCAGATTGAATTAATTTTAATAAATTATGTGAAGCTCAGATTTAGCTAAATTTTGGAGTGAGCTTAGCTCTTATACTCCAGTAGCTGTCATAAAGTTTATAGATAAAAATGATGAGCAGAAAAGGAGAGACAAAAATGCGAAGTAATCTAGATGGAAATCGATTTATATAAAAGAATAAACCTTTTTGTAGTTAGTTAGAATAAAATAAATGGAATCTGAAATTCCAGAACAGCCACCCTAAGTTATGCATCTCATGTAGAAGGCGCCATCCCGGACGGCAACTACCACCTCATTCCCGCAGACAAGGAAGAAGTCCCGGAGCACGGTGCCGGTGTAGAAGTGACCAACCCGGAGGCTAACCCCCAGTCCGAGCAAGAAGGCAAGCCCCGGAGCATAACCTAACTTTACCAAATTATGCACTTTGAATTCTCTATGTTTGTGCATTTACGTTCAAGGAGTTGATTGAATACCTTAGCTGCACATTTCCTAGTACCTATGACTTGCAATACTAGTATGAAAGGATCGATAGGGCATTGCTTTAGGTCCGTTACAAGTCGAGTGATTTCCTGTCACTCGCGAGACATAGGAATTGCTTGTCTTTACTTATGTTGGAATCATAAGGATTGACGGGCGGGATGATAGATGTAGATCTCCCGTCCGTGTATGATAATTGATTAAGGTCGAAATGTGTGGAAAGAGCTGTCAAGTTTTTGAACGTACCACATGCATGCCGATGTATGGGGATCGGTAAGCCCGGTACCAGATTGAAGCAGCTAGGGCCGATAGCCATCTCTCCTTGGAAACTTTGTTTTCCCCTGCCGTACACTTGTGGATATATGCGTGAGACTGTGAGTGAAGCAGTAAACCTTTATCCTAAGGAAATGGACCCGGTTCCGAATTGTGGATCGATGGGAAAGGTTGGGAAATGCTTGTACCTTTTATAGCAAGCAGAGTATCCGTGTGTGTTGGGTTTCCCCTGGCCAGGTAGCAAAATTCGGTTCGAACTGTCCGCTTCTCGCGGTTAATGAGACTGCTTGACCGCCTGGCTACATTGAGTAACAAGTGAAACTTTGAGATTGATAAACTTGTTGTACGAATTAAATTGTATTGCACCACTTGTATGCTTAGGAAGGATGCTAATCTAGAATGGTTAAATCTACTAGAATATGATGCTAAAACTTGAAAGCAAGGACCTACTCTTAGTTGCTTTTTGGCAAACAAACCCACCAGCCAAAAGCCTCTCATGGTCTAGATGTCGGTGATGTAGTTTTCACCCGACGGGTAAGCCTTGCTGAGTATTAGTATACTCAGCCTTGCTTGTGGCATTGATTTACAGGTATATCTTTGGATGTGGATGCCTTGTCTTGGCCTGCCCAGGTTCCACCTGGCTGGCACATCGAATGGGTTCCGTCCTCTGCCGAGGATCAGGAGGAGTAGCACCGTGGCAGGCTTCAGCATGGTGTTATTTGTATCGTCGTTAGTTTATTTACTTCCGCTGCAATGAACTATTTTATTTCCGCCGCAAGACTTTGATACTCTGATTTCATTTCAAACTTGGTTTGTAATAACTTTGAGATACTATTTGTGTATGTTAATTTGTGGAATGTTGTAATCTCTGGAACTCACCTTCGTGTGGGCGTGCTGTTGTTTCGATCGAGAAAAGTACGTGGTTTAATCGGGTTTAATCCGACGGCGCTCCAGCTTATTCCGGATTAAGTGCCTGACTACGTGATTAGTGGTCCCAAGGTACTTAACTTGGAATAATTTCGGAGTGGTCCGCCACATAAGAGGTCCATGCCATCTTCTCTTTGCCAGATTATCCTTTGTGAGTGTGACCCCCCTAAGGAGGTACCAAAGAAAGATCTTGATTTTGAGCGGGATCTTGATTTTCCAAATTTTGCACCGAGAGGTATAATCCCTCTATGTATTAGAGACTTATACATGGATTTAACTGTAAAGTTGCCGTTACCACTCATGTTCCAAATAAAAATGTCTTTTCCTCCATTAAGAGAGAGACACCAAGGACCTTTACCACAAGATCAAGCCACTGATGGGGAGGATATCCCCCTTAATCCCTCGTCTAAAGGAGACATTGAGTGGTCTTGTACTCATCACCTGAGCCACCGATGCATCCTTCCTGCGGACCAAGTTATAAAGGGCGGGGTAAGCGTAACCTAACTGCTTGTCCCCAACCCACGTGTCCTCCCAAAATTTGACCTGGGTCCCACTTTGAATGTTGAAACTACCACCCCCCAAAAACTGATCCTTGACTTTCATCAACCCGGACCAAAAATGGGAGTCACCAGGTTTCCTTCTTAAAAGTCTTTGCCACGTTACCTCTTCATTAAGCAATTTGAAAAGCCATTTACTTAGGAGGCAATTATTCTGGACCTCTAGATTTTGTACCCCTAAACCTCCTAAGTCTTTTGGGATAGTAATTATACTCAATTTTGTAAGCATGTACTTTTTCTTGTGTTCATCACATTGCCAAAAGAATCTAGATCAGTAGTAATCTAATTTCTTTAAGACCCCTTTGGGCACTAAAAAAAGATAGCATAAACATAGCAATGCTAGTTACGACGGAGTTGATGAGGACTAGCCTCCCTCCCACCGACAAGAGACTACCCTTCCAACCAGCTAGCTTCTTTTGGAATTTCTCTTCTATCATACTCCAATCCTTATTTGACAGTCGCTTATGATGCATTGGAATCCCCAGATATCTCGACACCCAAAGAGCAGAGCATATTCGCGTTCTTGTTCTTTGGCCTTGCCATAGCAGTAAAGCTCACTCTTGTGAAAATTGATTTTGAGACCAGACAGCTGTTCAAAAACACTTTAAACTAGTTTAAGGTTTTTTGCGTGGTTTAAGTCATGATCCATAAGCAAAATCGTATCATCTGCATACTATAAAATTGAAAGTCCATCATCAACTAGATGCGGGGCGACCCTCCTAAAATCTCCATTCTTCTTAGGTCGATCAAAAAGGATAGCCAACATGTCCGCTACCAAATTAAATAGAAGCGGAGATAGAGGGTCACCCTGTCTTAGCCCTTTCATTGTCTGGAAGTAATGTCCAATACCGTCGTCAACTTTAATGCCCACACTACCTCCCTTAACAATTTGTTCAACCCATTTACACCATAATGGTGCAAATCCTTTCATTCGCAACGTTTGTTGAAGAAAGGACCAGTTGACCTTATCATATGCCTTTTCAAAGTCTAGTTGGAGGATAACCCCATCTAGTTTCTTCGAGTGCATCTCATGAATAGTTTCGTGAAGAATGACTACCCCTTCCATGATATTCCTTCCGGACATGAAAGCCGTCAGTGATGGTCTGATAATCTTTTGTGCGACCAATGCCGCCCTGTTCATCATCACTTTAGTGAAGATTTTGAAGCTTACATTTAGTAAGCAAATAGGACGGCATTGCTGAATCTGCTTTGCCTCCGCCAATTTAGGTAAAAGGGTTATAATGCCAAAATTTAAGCTAAATAGGGGAAGATCGCCTCTGTGAAAATCACAAAATAAACCCAGAAGGTCTCCCTTAATTAGCTCCCAGAAAGACTGATAGAACTCAGCCGGAAAACCATCCGGTCCCGGTGCTTTATTATGTGCCATCTGAAAAATGGCCTTTTTAACCTCCTCCTCAGTGAAAGGGGAAGTTAGAATCTCATTCTCTTCACAGCTCACTTGAGGAATATCCTCAGTCATCGACTCAGCCATAGAGAACCCATTAATTTTAGAAGGACCAAAGAGACCTTTATAATAGTTGGTGATGTATTTTTTGAGGTTCTCATCCCCCTCAATTACTCCTTCCTCCTGATCTGGCCTAAAGATTCTAGTTTTCCTGTGCTTACCATTGGCCACTAAATGAAAGTATTTAGTGTTGCAATCTCCAAATAACAACTTAGTTATCTTGGCTCTTTGATACCATTTTATTTCTTCCTCCCTCAGCATATGTACAAGTCTCTGATTAAGGCAATTCTTGAGATCTATCTCTGGTGCGTTTAAACACTGGCTCTCAGCTTTTTTATCTAACTCATCAACCTTAGCAATAATTTTAGCCTTCTCCTTCTTATTTGAACCACTAGTGTTTCTTGCCCAACCCCATAGAAATTGTCGGAGTTGTTGTATTTTAAATTACCAACGTTGTAAAGGAGTCGAACCCCTCTTTTCTTTACTCCACACCTCTTTCACCAGCTCATGAAAGTCATCCCTAAGAAGCCACCCCAGTTCGAAACGAAAAATGGGTTGTTTCTTGGCGTTGCATTTTGTACTGGTATTTAAAAAGTGGCGGGTATGATCTGAGATCTCCCTAGTTAAGGCTTGTACAGTCGACAACGGAAACTTAGTTTCCCAATATGTACTTACCAAAATTCGATCTAAGGTCTCATAAGTTGGCATTTCTCTTGAATTTGCCCATGTATATTTACGGTTAGAGAGCTTTACCTCATGTAAATTTAGGCTATCAATGATGGCATTAAAAAGAAAAGGCCACAGGTCATCATATCGGTCATTGTTCTTTTCCTACGGATTCCTTATTATATTGAAATCTCCCCCCACTAGGAGTGGTATATTTTCTTTTGCGCACGTCTGCACCAACTCAGAGAGGAAAGCTTCTTTGACGGTTGGGTAGCACCATAAACCGCCACTAGAATCCAACGGCTTTTATGTTTCGAAGATGAAATTTAATATAGAAATCACCTTCGTCCACTCCTCCTATGTCATACGTATCCAGGTTGATCCCAAGCAACATTCCCCCAGATCTACCATGGGGAGTTGTCCAATGCCAAAAATAATTTTGACTTGCACAAATTTTATTAAGAATTGCCTTGGAATAATCTTTCTTACATGTCTCCAACAGAGCAATAAAGTCTAGCTTTTGCTCTTTGCACGTATATGCTAGAAATCTATGTTTAGCCAAGTCGCTAAGACCTCTGCTATTCCAAAAGATTCCTTTCGTTTTGAACCCTTTTTATTCTTTCTAACTACTTTAAACTTAGCATTTTTATTCTTTCCTCTAGCTTTATTCTTTTTTAAGACGGTTTGGAAGTCACAACTTAGGTGATCATCGTCCTCATCCATCACCTCCTCCATTAGGTCACCACATAAATGACCAAGAGTGAGGTTCTCAAATTCAAAATTTTCCTCCTCGTCCTCCTTACAAGACTCATAAGAAACATCATGCCCTCACTACAACTTGGATCAGAGTAGCTGTTGACCTGAAGCTTCTCATGACTCATGAGGCGGAGGTTAAGGCGTAGATTGCTCTTGTCTCTAGCTCGATAAATTAGGTTGAAGTCACCTGCTACCAACCATTTGGTGCCCAGCCTGCGGTTTTAGGTTGCGCAGGTTTTGTAGGAATTGAGGTTTTTCATTATACCTAGAGGGCCCATAGACTGTGGTGTGGTGAGTACGAAAGTATGCATATGTTTTGAGTGCCTTGTAAGGCAGCTACCGCTCCTCCCCTAGCATATAAAAGAAAGGCAGGATGCGCCGTCGCTCAGTTCCGTGAAGCCAACCCGCAGTTCTTTCGGTAAAAGAGATTTAGGTACGTACCCATGCAGTTCTCATCTCCATACGTCATTTTCGTCGTTTTATAAATTTCTTTTGTCACAAACAACGCTAGCTATGGTCTGGCTCTTGTTTCATCCTTCGGTGACCTCCATATATATTAATTTGATGTTAATTATCTCTTCTATTCCCTCGTAGTTGAAGCAGATCTCTAATCCTAGATCTACGATATATAGTCAGTCTCCAATATATAGCTTGCTGTATGTCTCTAGGGACGAAGAGAGACAGATGAATTTCACTCTGGAGGAGCTCTCTAACGCCAAACCTAAGCTAAGCCAGGAGACATACTGGAGCAGATATTCGGTGCCACGAGTGTGAGCTCCATCTTCTGATGTGGTGATTTAATTCGATTCTCAGTTACAACATATGTAGTCACCCTGCCGTGTTTCTGTTGATATTTCTCAATAAGAAAAGAAGGGATAAAAGTGGTCTCTCCTAGAACATAGCCCTATTCAAAATTCCGAGGATGAAAAAAAAACTACACTTCAATAGGTCTTCTAGTGTAACCCCCGATATTGGAGAGGTATCTAAATCCCTTTCATCACCCTCTTTTCATAGGGGCTGTAACCCCCGATATTGGAGAGGCATCTAAATCCCTTTCATCACCAGTGATAAATGGGTCTCACGTATTGTATCAAAAGAAGGAAGTAAGATTTGGAGAGCACTGCTGGAGTTGAGACTAAATAACCAACAGTCAGAAAGTTGAGAGTTGTTAATTAACTCAAGAAGTAGAGAGTATGATTTGAAGGGCAATACTACAGATGCTGTTATGATTAGAGGAAAAATCGAACTCCTCCTAGACGTTTCCGTAGTCTAAACTGTATTGCAGCAAAAAGATATCTTTATTTGAAGATGTTTGAACGTGTCATTGCATTATTATTACTTAGACTTCGGACCGAGTACGTAGTTGATCAGCAAAAAAGAGATCTTTATTTTTGAAATGATCAACAGCCCCAGCAGTTGATCAGCTCTGTTCAATTTGGTCGATGTCAGCTACGAAGTTGTTCTCACATGTGTCTGAAATGGAAGTAACTTGCATTGCAGGTCTTTTCTGCGATAAGTCTGCGGTTGTAACAGCTATGTATGCGGTTCCTCCACGGAAGCTTCCACTTCTGACCGATGACCACGACGAGGAGTCGAGGAACAGAGGCATGATCAACCAAGACGACGGTGGCGGCAGAGGAGCAGCAGAGTTTTCATGGTTGACAGCTTTGGTATTCGCTTTCCTGACGTTCAACTCGGGCATGGCGATCTACCGATCCGACGGCGACCGTGGATCGGTTGCGTTCGTGGTGGTGTCCTACCTGGACCTGGTGCTTCTCTTCGTGTGCCTCCGTCTCTTCGAGAGGGCTCCACGGGACTCGCCACACAGGGAATGGCTCAAGGCCTGCGTGTGGGGGCTCACCACGCTGCTGACGCTCATGTTCTCGCACAAGGTGGCAGCCATCATGCCGCCGCTGGTGGCCATGGTCGTGTGGGCGATGGCCTTCGCCACGATCGGCGGTGGCTTCTACGCCTTCTTCATCCACCGCGACAAGACTGCCCAGGTGGAGGCGGAGAACTGCTAGATGTTTCTGCCACGGCCACTGTCCTTTGGCGATCGATCGAGCTGCAGTAGTTATTGTCATGTGTGTGTTAAATCGAAAAAAACAAGTGTGGTACTTTTGTGTCCATGCAGACAACGAATACAAGAGGTGCTATATGGCATGGAGAGTGATCTTGGAGTAGTACACCGATGGATGCATATATGAGAACAAGTTTTTATTCAAACTTTTCTTTCTTTCTTGATGGATCAACTTTAATTTTTGTTTTCTCTAAAGGGACATTAGAGATGAAAAAACATGTTGGAATTGTAATGAATAATTATGTCACAGACAACCAAAAAAATTCCATCACCATGGTTATTTTCTAAGGAAAAACTATCCTCAGCTGAGTGATTCGGAGGCTCTCCTCATTCGATTTGTTGGGACACTTCCAAATCAGTGTGGCCAAGCGGCAAATGGATAACACGGAGTTCAGACTCCGAACTTGTCCATCACGTGATGCGTCGACATTCAGCTTGGAGATATCCGCGGGCAAGAAACTACTCAATTCAGCTCTAGTGGCCACCGCTATTGTTTCCAAATACGCCATCTGACATACGGCATTGGATGCTTTCTATGGGCGCTGCCATGACCTGCAACTGCATGCATGGCAACGTCGTCATTGACCCACCAAATCAAATTCTAGGTCATTTCACAAAAAGAAAGAAAAAAAATGAAATTCTAAGTCATCATAAACTTTGTAGTCTAGTCTAGATTCCACACTGGCGAACGTTCCGATGCTCACGTCGACGTGGACACGGCGTGGATTTCCAAAGACGACTTGGCGCAGTTGTAAACTTCATGGCAATTGCGCGCGGCTACAAATATTGATGATCTGCCGAATTGGCGATGACTAGAACGAATCGAGATGCTTCGAGTATGGATTGGATCAGTAATCGTCCAAACGGTGCCAGTAAATCGCTATCCACTTTCTTTGCAGTCTACGTAGTGCATTATGCAGTAGCATCCATTATCTTCTATTATCGTCTACGCGCGGCGTCGACACGCACTGACTCGGCACCTGCAAATTCGAGAGAGATTGCTCTCGTGTCCACAGTTCAACACTATTCCAGAGTCCAACCCCGTTCGAGAAGAGCAGGCCCGTCTATGTCAACTAGTCCTTCAACAGGAGCTGCTCAACGTACACGGTAGAAATTGATGTGATGGTTCATCAATCGAGAAACGTTTCTATTTTTATTCGTCGCACCACTAGGGTCTTTTGCTTAAAATATAATTCCATTTTCATCCTCTAACTACAATGATTGTCTGATTTTTAAGCCTAAATTGTAAATCGGAGATTAAAAACTATCCGGCTGTTGAAACTAGATCAATCTAAAAAACAAATTCTAATTTAGTTTAAGAAAATCACAACTAATATTTTAAATAAAAAGTGAAAGCCAACACTAAGGTGTTTTTAGAATTGCAGCCTATATTTTTGTGTGCTGTTTTGAATCTCATTTGTTCTTACTCTTATTATTTTAGTATTTCTAGTCACGCTTTACTAAATTTTTGTTATGCGGTCCACTTAAAGTACACCTAACAATAGGTAGTATCCTGCCATAGTTTTGAGAGCAAATTCCCTCTATGCCATTGGAAAATTAGACGCATCCCTTATGTGCCATGGAAAATATAGCGATCCTTTCTATGCCATTGGATTATATTTGTCCATCCCTTAAATGGCATTCAGTTCCAACCGTTAGGGACGTCAACCGTTTGTTGGCGCTTCTTTCTTATACTAACCCGCCATTTGACACTTAAAATAACCCAGTTTTTGCATATATGTTGTGTTTTTGAGTATTTTGTGTTTTTACAGGAAAACAACTCTTGAGTGTTTATGTCCAAATCCCAAAACCAACTACAAGCCCGAAGAAATTAAACCCAATAGAGGAGCCCAACCAATAACTAATGGGCCATGTGGGCTTCCATAGGCTTAAAGTTGACGGCATCGTCGAGCTCTTTGATTTGCATATTTGGGTCGCATTATTTGAAATATGCATCTAGTAGATATTGACCCCGAAATACATGTTGTCCAGAAGAGTATGAATCCAAACAGATTTCGGAACGACGCCTTTTTGTGGATCTTAATTTCGTTTCTAAGGAAATTTATGAATACGAAAGTTCTTGAAAATTTCATGCCACGGAATTAAGAGTTTGAGTTTTCCTCATTTGGAGTCTGTACGTGGGAGATATGACCTCAACAAGGAAGGGCTGCTAAACAGGAAAATCTGAACGTGGTTGATTTTATGGGAATCTTGTTTGCTTCCTAAGGAAAGATCCGTGGAAGGAAAAAGATATCACGCCCCCAAGACTCCCATAGGGTATAATATAATCATTAGGCATCCCAAGAACATCTATTAGATCCATCTACCACCGGAGGGCCGCCGAATCGAGGAACACACATCGGACAAAGCCAACGGCCGCCATCCTCGACATTGCCTAGGAGATGGCTTAGGCTAGACCCTAGCCACCATGGTTGGCCCTGCGTGGTGAAGCCATGGTGGGATTCTCATTGAAGGCATATGTACATTAATGGTGATATCAATCTAAACTTGTCTCGTTACTTTGATCTTCTAAGATGCGTGTTTGATCTCATATGCCTAGCTAGCTTACGATTAAATGTAATCGTGGTGATAAGTCTATAAGTTTGGCTATCATATGTTCTTAGTAAGATTAGATCTAATCGTGGTGATTAGTTTAAGCCTTGCGGATACATCTTAGTGGTACGCGGGAAGCCGGTCACTAGGATCTCTCGTGTAGTGACAGTATGCGGGAGTAGGGCCGCTGGAACGTGTATTGTGGAACCTTGTCCCATTGTAGGTTCTCTTTGCTTGATGATTTACTACCCCTAGTGTTGTGTGATGAGTGTGGGAGGGAAAGGCATCACTTACGGAACTTTTATAGGATCATATCCACTTATCAGAGTACGAGATAGGTTAGGTTATGACTTAGGCCGGAATTGTAATAAAGGAGATGGTGGGCTCATGCTACCGAAGGTCGTGTTATCTCGAGTAGGTCTGTTGTGATCATCTAATCATACTCCTAAGGGTTGTATTTATATCCTATGAAAATCTTGTTTTCTTGGCTCCTAAGCAAAGATCTCGTGGAAGGCAGCCCCCAAAACTCCCATAGGGTATAAATACAACCCTTAAGCGTCCCAAGAATATTTATTGGATCCATCTACTACCGGAGAGCCACTGAATCGAGGGACACACACTGGACGAAGCTAAAGGCCGCCGTCCTCGACGTTGCCTAGGATATGGCTTAGGCTAGACCCTAGCCACCATGGTTGGCCCTGTATGGTGAAGCCATGGTGGGATTCCAGAGTCATGCCTTGATGCATCATGGCACATGTACATTGAATGGTGACATCAATCTAATCATTCCTCGTTGCTTTGATCTTCTAAGATGCGTGCTTTATCTCATTTGTCTAGCTAGCAAAGAATAGATTTAATCATGGTGATTAGTCTTTATGTCTAGTTGGCTTATGTTCTCTTCATGTGTCTATAAGGCGGTGACAGATTATCATCGTGTGGTGACAGCACGCGGTAGGGAAAAGGACCGTACGATATATGTTCTTAGTAGGTTTAGATCTAATCGCGGTGATTAGTCTTTAGCTTGCGGATACATCTTAGTGGTGCGCGTATCCCTCGTGTAGTGACAGTATGCGGGAGGAGTAAGGTCGGTGGAATGTGTGTTGTGAGATCATGTCCCCGTATTGAAGTACGAGTTTGGTTAGGTTGTCACATAGGTCGGAGTTGCAATAAAGAAGACGATAGGCTCGATGCGACCAAAGGTTGTGTTACCTCGAGATGGCCGGTTGTCTTTGTTCGCTCATCTCACACGCGTAATATATTCACATAATCTCACACATACACATGTTCAGCACCTTATATGAAATATGTGCTTCATGATAGGATTAGTTCCGTTGAGTTAGATAGAAAACCCTAGTAAGTTCATTGTCAATCCACAGATTCATAAACCTTGGGGGAATACTCTAAGGGAAGAGCTACAACGATACGTGCGCTTGCGGGTTACAATTGACGCGTCTAAGGAGCGTCAACACTGATGTTGTGGGTCCCACGTGTGTTAGTTGATGACCTCTTCTCTCCATCGAATATGTCCACCTCCCTGCTTGCGTCATGGCCGGCGTGGAAAAGCGGGCGGGAGCCACGCCCACCCTACGCGCCCGGGTGGCAGCGGGCCTCGGGTAGGGGGGTGCCCGCCCCCGCGTGGAAGAGTCCGCCGCCAGCAGTGGTGCACGCCCGGCGCGGAGGCGGACAATGATGGGCGAGGCAGGTTTCGCCACAGCCATATCACCGCCAGCTAGCCGTTCCGCCTCTCGATCATGCCGCCACTATCAGTTCGCCCTTTTCTAGCCATCGGAGCTCTGGCAAGGGGGGCATGTCACCATGGCCACAAGTGAGATATTTTTTGCACCTAAGCCCTCGCAAAAATGTGAAATACTAACTCTAAAACTTTGTGTCTTAGCACTTTTGTAGAAAACTCCCAAGAAATAAGTACAATGCCAAACCAAAACAACATCAGACATATCCAACAGCTGGAACTAACAAAATTACATAGAAGGGATGAAAGCACAGAATGACATAGAAGGGATGGAAGCATAGAATCCAATGGCATAGAAGGGATCGCTCTATTTTCAATGGCACAAGGGGACGAGTCTAGTTTTCCAATGGCGTATAAGGAATTTGCTCAGGTTTTGAATTTCAGTTGTGATTTTACCCTCATTTTCTTGCACTTTGCATTTTTTTACACCACCTTTTCATAAACAAACGCTCTGTTTACCCCCATTTTGTAACTGTTACCTGCATCCAAAATAAAACAATGAGAAAATAACAGGTAGTCTAAAGCGTAGACATCACATTTATAGCTTGATATTGAGTGTGCACTTCTTGTAATGAACTAAGGACAAGTTTGGGCGCTGTCATCATCATCATCCGGCAAGGATGACAAGTTTGAGCGAGCGAGGCGACTCATTTCAGGTATAAGTGAACGACTCATTATTTCAGGTGTAGAAGGAACAACGAAGTGAATTACTTGGTGTATATGGATCCAAGTGAATGGACAAGTACATATAGCGTGGATAAAAGGAATCCATTTGAAATATAACCTTTGTAGTCGATGGTCAAATAGCCACTACAAACAAAATCATTTAAAACTTAGGTGTTAGAAATAAATCCGCATAAAATTATTTGTTGGAAAATAGTCATTCATAAAATTGTTGTTGCAAACAATACCATTTGTGTATATAATGGTTAGCTTTGTTAGTTACATGTCAGCAATAGAAAAGATATGAATGGAATGTAGGGATGCAATATGACACATCGGTTGGAGCGTGGAACAAGGCCAATATATTAAAATCCGAATGAGAAGTCTGCATATAAGAAATAGGGCTCAAATTTAAGAGTTCCAGGGCAACTCCAAACAGACCCACCGTTTCATCTTTCATGCAAGTCTGCCAAAATTTGTGGTGTTGGTCCAGCGCGCACAGGCCTAGTGAAGATGGGCTGACTGATTTCGTGGGCCAGGAGAACTAAGTGGAGGGACGCCCAAGTGGAGTTCTTTTCCTGATTCTTAAAAAAGCTAAAATTTTCAAAGGGTACAAACTACTGAAAGAGTGAAAGAAGAATGTAAGGTAATAAAAAATTTGGCCGCTATAAATAAAATGAATAATAACCACTCGACTATACTCGACCTTGGCACCCACCAACGGCGGTGGGCCACTCAGCATCATCCCTGTAAAAATCCGTACGGGGAGCACTCGTGTCGGAGCGCGGTCGAAGCTCGCTAGAGAACCCACCTCCCTCACCTCGCCGAAGATGATCAACGGCGATGGAGAAAGGATTATAACTGAAGAGAGGAGAAGCAAAAATCAAAGTGTTATGATGGAGAGTGAGACACTCAAATATTGTAGTTTGGCTTTTTTTTTTCTATATTAACTGAGAAATTCTTGGGAGGCACTTCTTTTCAGCTCAATAAGCTTATAGCGTGAGTGCAAGCTGCGTCTAAGCCGATGCTGCAGCGAGGTGGTACACAATTACTCGATTATTGATTCAACCGAAGAAATGACCAACAACAAACCATACGAACAGTTCAATTCGTCACACACTCACACTGACCAAACTACTCTGCAAATCCTTTGCAGCCACTACACGTAGGCTACTACGTAGCACACACCAGAGACAACCACATGGAACAGTTCATCACCGGAGCAGGAACTAAATTACTGCTGCATGCATGGCAGCCAGCCACCCACGGATGGGCCAGCTCCTAACAGCAGCGCTGCGGCTGGATCATCTACTCGATGCCGAAGATCTTCTTGAGCAGGGCGATGAACTCATCCACCTTCTCCGGCGGGTGGAGGCTCTTGGCAACACTCTCCCTCTCCCGACACCTCCTCCCCCACGCCGCCACCCTCGGCGCCACCTCCTCCAAAGCGAACTCCCCATACCTCTCGTAGCTGGGGAGCCACGCCACGAAGGGCACCGCCGCGACGTCCACGAACCCAAACTCCTCCCCACCGAAGAACTCCTTCCCCCCGAGCTCGCCGTCCAGATTCCTCAGCACCTGCACGAGCTCGTCGCGCGCCTGCGCACGCGCGTCCCCCTTGAGCTTCCACACCCGCGTCCCCGCCTCGTAGATCTTGTCCGTGTAGGCCGCCCAGAACCGGGCCTGCGCGCG
The DNA here is from genome assembly GCA_015342445.1 of Digitaria exilis. NCBI lineage: Eukaryota > Viridiplantae > Streptophyta > Magnoliopsida > Poales > Poaceae > Digitaria > Digitaria exilis. Next base: position 1,977,001 of record JACEFO010002671.1, read on the forward strand.
CGCGTAGGGGTCGGAGGGGAGGAGGTCGCGCGAGGAGGAGGTGGCGGAGGGGAAGGCGTCGTCGAGGTAGCTGAGGATGACGAGGGACTCGCAGATTGTCGACACCTGGTTTTAGAAAGAAGAAAACCAGATGCATCTCATATGTGTGCCAGGATTCCACACATATGATAGACCCCATGAATAAACAGAACAAAAAGTTACAGCGGAAATAATAAAATAAAGACAATACAAACGTTTTCTAGCAGCGGAATCTTGAACTCTTCACCACAGGGAACTGTTGACTGGGGGTTGCGTACGCCTAGCATCACCTTCAACAACTTCTCACACCTTATGAATACTGAGCAGCAATAAGCAAGGATGAGTACACTTATGGTTGGTACTCAGCAAGGCCACCGAAATAACCGGAACGATTTAATTAATATTAACTTTCGATAATTTAATCATGTGAGGGTCCAGGCCGTTCATGACCGCGAACACGGCTGTTATAACAGTTTTACACTCTGCAGAGGTTGTACACTTTCACCACAATTCGCGTAAAAGCTCCGAAGAACTTTAGACCCAACCATGCTGCACCACAAAGGCGCATACCACACTTCCGAGGTGTGATTGCATAGGGACGCTACGAAGCCTTTACAAAGAATTCCTACATGTGTGTTTGTTCCCAGTACCGACGGTTTCAACAGAAGATACCCTCTTCCGATCCCCGCACCAACACATCCACAAACCAATAACCACCCAACAGGCAGCACAAACACAACATGTAGTTCATCTAATTATTCGGCTAAGACCAGAGCCATGTAGTATTGTGGTTGTACGGTTAATCCCGGGTGGTTCTCCATGGTTTCCAATTAACAGATATGATCTCATAAAGCATAGGTAGAAAGATGGTTAGGGACACTTGCCTTTTCCGCAAAAGAATACCACTGCTCAGTCTTCAACTCTTGTTCTTGACAGCTTCGGAACGATGCTCCTCTAATCGTAGCAAACATCGAGCACAAGCACAAACATGCAAGCAAAGAAATAAATACAACTAAGAACAATACACCAATCAAAAGAAAAGCTTTAAAAAGAACGTACTAAACGATGGGGCTCGCTACTACGATCACAAGGGCGAAACAAACGTTGAAAACGGAACAACGGTTGGAAAGGTAAAACTATCGAGAGATTTATATTATAAAAGAAAGAGAATACTATAAGATTTATTGATTTTAATTATGAAAAGATATGTAATGAATACTTCAGAGAAATATTCAGTATTAAATTAATCAAATTATACCTTAATATGAAAAGACGGGTTAAAGCCTAATCAAACTTTATTTGCAAATATTTATATAATAATTATATCAATTAAACATTTTAACTTGCAAGAAAGCATGAGGGAGCATCTAATCAATTAACTTCATATATGGTGTTGAACTAAACAAGTTAATATTAAAAGCACATTTAAGTTGGAAATTAATCATATTAATTTAGATTGCACAAAACCGGTGGTTACACCTAATTAGATTTTAATTATGAAAACTAATTCAATAATTGTTAATCAAGTTAACATGTGATTATGAAAACTCGGATATAACCTATGTAGCTTTTATATTCATAAAACCAAGATGAATGTTTATTACCATATTAAATTAGATTATGAAAACCGAGGTATAACCTTATATAGCTTTTAATTAGAAAAGCTAATGAAGTAGATATAGATATTAAACAGGTTCACATTTATTCACAAAAACTGATGCAAGAACCTAGTCAAGTTTTATTTAGAAAACTAGATTTATTATTGAGCATTAAGCAAATTATTTATTTATGAAAACCACTATATTAGCTAAATTAGCTTTCATTTAGAAAACATATGAAATAATCATGAACCAGATCAACATATTTGTTTATGAAACCATGGAACATAACTCTAATCAGATTTTAATTAGAAAAGAGAGTTCAATAATTATTAATCAAATTAGCATGTTTGCTTTATGACACAACGGGTTAAGCACTAGCCATATTTTAATTATAAAATATTGATTCAATAATTATTAATCACGTTAACATCATTTGTTTATGAAAAGACAAGATATAAGTCTTACCATATTTTAATTATAAAAAGATGGTTTAATAATGATTAATCAAATTAACTTTTATCATAAAACATGAAGGTTGAACTCTAATTAAATTTTAATATAAAAACTAGTTAAATTCAGTTAGGCAAATTAATTATTAGTTTATGGAAACCAAAATATGAGATAATTAGATTTTATTTGTAAAAGCATATGAAGTAAACATCATTCAAATTAAAATATTTGCTTATGAAACAAGGAGACATTACTTCTAACCATATTTTAATTATAAAACAGTAGTTTAATAATGATTAAACAAATTAATCTTTTATAATAAACATGAAGATAAAAGTCTAGTTAGCTTTAGTTTAGAAAACCAAGGTAACAGGAATTAATCAATTAACTTTGATTATAAAATATGAAAGTAGAACTATGATTTGCTTTTAGTTCGAAAAGCTAGTTAAATTATAACTAGGCAAATTAATATTTTAAATAAATTATAAAACATGAAGTTGGAACTCTAATTAGATTTTATGCAATTTGTAAAACATATGACAAATATAAAACAAGTTATTATTTTATTTATTCTCAAAACATGAAACTTGGTAAACAACACTATTAAAACTAAAGTCTACGCTTTTAGAAGATTAACGCAACAAAAACGAGGTTAAACGGAGACTAAACGTGAAATCTATGGATAAAACAAGGTTCAAGGGCTTAACTGCGAAGAAACTAAACTAACCGGGGTCTAAACAGAAGAAACCGAGGGCTAAAACATAATTTCACATGAAAACCCGAGGGCTAACACGTAAAACGGCAACTATGAACGGCGGGTTCTATTTTCCAGAAGCTCAGGGGTTTAACTGATAAAAACAGGACCTAAACGGAATTACTTTTGAACTATCGCGGACTGCGGGTTGATTTCTAGAAAACCTAGGGACTTTTATGCAAAATAGCCACGGCTGGCTCGGTTGACCGGCATGTCTCAGATCGGATCTAACGTGGACCGTCGGATTTCGATCGAGCGGCTGGAAACAAAAGGGGAACTAAAGGTCGCCGGAGTTCGCGGCTCGCGGCGGCGCGCGGCGGCGCTCTCGCCGGAGATGGTCGAAACCGGGGCTAGGACGCTCTATTTCTCGCCGCGGTTGGCTTGAAAGAGAGAGGGAGAAACGGGTAACCCGTTTTGGGGGATCTAAGCGAGGATTGGCCGGCGGAGGCGGCTGGCGACGAGCCATGGCGGCTCGGCTATGGTGAGGATGGTGGCGCGGCGACTACGGGCGAGGAAAAACAACAAGAAGAGGCTCGGGAGATTCCTTACCCTCACGCGATCCTCGACGACGAGCTCGGAGAGTCGAAGGCGGCCTTGAGGGCTCGAATTGCGGCGACGGCGCGAAGCTAGGGTTTGATGGCGGCGCTCGGTTCTAGCTATGGCGGAGGCTGCGATTAGAGTTGGGGATCAAAGGCTCGGGCGGCGGCTTATAAAGGCCGAGGAACGGGGAGTCCTTGCGTGACGCGCACGAGAAGCCTGGCGGCGGCGCGTCGGGCTCTGCTCGGTCTTGAGCAGAGTCCTGCTCGGAAACGCCTGAGGAGGAAGAAGGGGCTGACAGCGGGGCCCGTTGGTCAGTGAGACACAGAGAAAGCAGTGAGAGAGAAGAGAGAGGATGACATGTGGGGTCAGCTTGCAAGTGAGAGATATCTTGCGGGTTGGGCTGGGCTGTGATCTGTTGGGCCGAGAGGGAAGATGGGCTGAAAGGATGGGTCGGCCCAAGAAGAAGAAAAAGACTTTATTTCAGAAAATAGATTTCTAGTTCAAATATAAATCCAGGAAATCCCAGATAAAGCATTTAAACCATAGAAAAATATTCCAAAATCTCCAAAAATCCTAGGAAAAATTCCAAAGATAGAGTTGGAGACTTTGAACCGAAATAAAACACTTGGAGCTCATGAAAGAGATTTTAAAGTCTTCCAATAAATGGATTTGACTTTAGGAAAAGAGAATTAATTCCCAGAAAATTTAGGAAATTCTCAGGAGGGATTGATCGACGTCTAAACGCATTTTGAAAACTTCACACTCAAGAAAGATGAGATTCAACGACACGAATGCAACATTTCAATTAAGGCAACACAAAGCATTTTTATTTGATTTAGGAAAATGATTGTTTTTCCTACACTTATTAAGATAAATGTTGAAAAAGTTTTAATAAATAAAATAAAGCATATTTATTTTATTTAGAAAGTGGATTATTTTCCTACACTAAAATTGATAATTAAACAAATGTTGGAAAAATTTTAATAATTCATGAAAATCATTTATTTAATTGTTCTATCCATTCACATCCCGAAATCCCAAATTTCGGGGTGTGACACAGATGGGGCGGCCGGCGTGGAGGAGGACGGGGACCTTCTTGTGGATCGGGTTGGATTTGAGGAGGAGCTCGCTCTTCTTGCCGAGGAGGTCTTGCTCCGAGTGCTCGTAGGGGATGCCCTTCTCGGCCAGCGCGATGCGGCAGCGCTGCCCGAACGGGCTCACCCAGAAGTCCAGCAGCACGAGGTCGTTCTTCGTTTCGTCTCCCGTCGCCATTGTTGCCTCGTTCTTGGCGTGCGTGTGGGGTGGTGGCGAGTGGAGTGAGTGGATGGTGCGGGTACGGGGTGGGAGGAAGGAGGGTGTGCTTTGTAGGTGAAGGGGAGGAGAGATTGGTGAGGTGGGTGTTTGGAGTGGCCGTCGTGATGATCGAGAGAGATTGGGTGGAGTAGAGCTGATAAAGAAGTTACAGATAGTGATGACGGAGCGGTTGATGCGCGCGGGCATCGATAGATCGCCACCATCGTCGGGTACTGAATGACTGCTACTGAATTGAAGGTGTGCCCGTGAGCAATCAAGACTCGAGAGCGAGCAGATCGCGACACGGAGCAACGACAGATCGCCGCTGATCCGCTGCCGGTTGTGCATGATGGGCACCGGCTATCGCCGAGCTGGAGAGAGAGCCTGGGATACGTACGGGAGGACTGAGGAGGAGAGGGCAAATCACCCACGACCCACCAACGCGGCACGCATGCAGGACCGTGCGCGCGTGGTGACCGCAGAGCCACACGTCCACGATGTTTTGGCACTTCCGTCAACAACAGCACTGCCTATCCTGCAGCCAATGAGTGATCCCTTTCGGCCTTTCCAGGGAGTTACCTGCGCGTCTCGTAGTCGAGCGCGCTAGGTTTCTAACTGCCATGCCGTTTGTACGTTTAGTTACAAAACATTTTCTTTAAAAATATACTATTCATTTAATTTTTCATGGTTCATTCTTTTTCAGTCACAGAACAATATTTGTCTACAGTGTATTTTAATATCTATAGTGTTTTTCCAAAAAATCTTCTCTCATCTAAACACACCTTAAACCATCCTCTTTTCCCGCTGTGACCTAGTGTCAGTATTGGCAAATCACAAGCGCAGCGTCTCGTCTGATTGGGTTGGGTCATCTTCATGGGTTTCGTGGCTTCATGCAAAAACAGGTTTGTGTGGACACATCAGCATATGTTGGGACCTCACCTGCACACGGCCACCGCAGCGGCAGCTGGCAACAGATCACCTGAATGACCTGAGAACAAGTATATACAATACTTGTACTGTAGCACATGTGATTGATCGGGTGCGTGCTTGGGCCGTCGCCTCAGCCCGCAAGCAAGCCCGGTCCAGCCCGGTTTTTACCAGGCCCGGGTCTGGGCTGGGCCGGGCCGCTCATTTGTACATCTCTACTCCTAAAAAGAACGGAGTTAGTCTTCACGTTCGTCCGTCGTGTCGCGTCGCCGCTTGGTGAAGCCGTCCGCGCTCCCTTCCGCCCGCCTGCTGTGCCTACTGTCCTGCCAAAATGGATCGTGCGCCGTCCCATCATTTGCTCAAGAAAACTGCACCACGATCAGTGTTCGTATGCGGCCGTAAATCTCGCAGTCAAGCACGCATCTTCCGTGATCTTGCACCCACCAATTACGCACCCACCCAGCAACGTGGTCATATGGTTTCCTAATTCGCTACGAAGCCGTCTTCATTGCCTCCTCCTTTAGACCTTGACCTCGCTCATCTTATGTGCGCAGGGCGACGAGGCAGTTGTTGATCACGTACGAACCCCGCCTCGGCCACGAACTGTGCCTGAAGTAGCTTGGAGCAAGGATGCATGCAGCACGAGGATCCATGGTTAGTCCTACGTGCTTGTTCCTTTTATGTGCATGTGCGGTTTCTCTGTTTTGTGGATATACTCATGTGTGCCGCACGAGGATCCATGGTGTCGTAGTGGCGCTGCCCTTCTCCCTCTCCGCAGCGGGCCCCCCGATTGTTTGATACGTGAACCACCGCCGGCTGCCGGCCATAGGATTGCGCCGCCATCTGACGTCGCGCGATAGATCGCATGTGTATTTTTTTTTCTCCTCTACTGCAATTGTTTTATCTGATCGTGAGTTCGAATATCTGATTGAGATGTTGTTTGTTTGAGCAAGACATACGTGCATATGATGCTGTTTGATTGAGATGCTGTTCTTTTTGCCGTGCAACACAACCCTTCTTTTTTTCCCTGCAAGAAGGCGCCAGCACATCTCTTCTCTGAAGATACACTGAAATGATAGGCAAAGGGCCATAAACCTTTCCCCGCTTTGTTACGAATTACTAAATGTTTTGAAAAATCTTCCAATCTATCTGTTACATTTCACCTAACAGCCAGCAAGGCCCTTGCATCTCCCTGCGTTTTAATCTAAGACTGTTCACCTTATGACAGTAGACTGAAATTTAAGGAAAGAAACTCCTTAATTATTTTTTTTTCTTTGATACCGTATGTTTTTGGTTTCATTTGTGGGTACTGTTCACCATATGACAAATAGACTAATTTAAGGAAAGAAACTCTTTGGTACAATGTATCCTGTTTTTTTATATATTTTCATGACATTTCGCATATTGTTTTTTTTTAAGGATATCGATTGTAGATTGAAGAGAACCTGATGGTATAGTTATTGTGATAACATGTCTTTTTCTGTCATTCTTTTGCCATAAGCCTTTTGTGACTTTCAGGCTGATTTCTGATTCTTTCTTACATGAAGTCACACATGCAGCTAATCATTTGTTATCTGTTAGTAATCGAGGTTTAGCTGCTGAAGGAGCAGGCTCTTCAAGCACTGGGGCTCTGTGTTGAGTTCCTGGCCTGTGTAGTGCCTACTTCTCTCAGTCTCGGGGGCATTGTAATCTCAATCGTCATTGTGGAGGACAAAGTGGAGGTGGACAGCATCCGGCTTTTAATTATTTTTTTAAAAAACAGCATCCGGCTTGCGTCGCTACTGGCACACACTCACCAATCTGCGTGGAGAGCAGTCGTTGGCAGTCCTGATTGGAAGGCATACAATGTAAGACGATTCAGATCAGGTTTATCTTTTACATTTAGAACTCCATGCATGTGGTTGCAGTAATGTGTATAATTTTTTTCTTGTGATCTCATTTTTAGCAAAGTCTTCTGTGATCTCATTCGCACATATGACTATTTAGTTTCACCTATGGCAACGCACGGGCACGAAATTATTTTTTGGTTGCTTATTCATATTCAAATATGAGGTAGGTTCATTGCAATAAACAATTTGTTCAGGAATCTACATTTGATCTGCCTCAAGCTCTATGATGACTAATAAAAATGAGGGCAGTACCAATTGGCTATGACATACCTGCTAATTTCCAGTATGGCATACCTTCTATTTTCCAGTTGAATTGTTGCCACGTTGTGTTCATGGCTCATTGTTCCAATAATGCATACCTTTGTATGTCGCAAGGAGCCAAAACATATAAAAAAAGGATAAAAAAGAAAAAAAATAAGAAAAAAGATAGATTGCCCAGGCACAGCCGCCGCTTACCTACTGCCATTGAAACAAGGAGCCAGACGGCGCCGCGCCTGGGCACCGGACGAAAGGATAGCAAGGGGCACCGCCTGGACGCTGAATCTAGACGGGAGGAGGCAGGTGGCCAGGTGTGACCGTGTGGGCGTGTTGTGGCGGCGAGCAGTCGGCGGGTGGCGTAGGAACCTTGCGGGCATGCGTCGTGTGGTGGCCTGACGTCTAGCGCTCACAGGCATGCACTAGGTCGCTGCCCCACTGGTGCCTAGCGTCCGATGCGGGGGGGTGGAGAGAGTGGGTGAGGTTGAGGCGTGAGATGAGACTATATACCTAGGGTTGGGATCGATTGGCTGAAAGTGTTATTGGGCTTCAGTGTGGACTGGCCTTGGTAGGTCTGCAGATAACAACCTAGAATGTTTAGTTTCCTGCACGACAGTCCAACCGAGCTCTTTCTGCAAAGGTATTACTCCGGTCTTCATCTTTTTGCAAGCCATATCGATCGTGCCTTGCAGACTTCTCTGTTGACCTTACATTCACCGTTGTTCAGCACCATTCATAAATTTTATTTGATGCTACTTCTTAAAGGCTCATACTGTTAAAAGTGTTTACGTTTCCTGCTCAGCACTATCCAGTGGTTGTTTTTTATGTTTTCTGAATTTTTTTTGTTATTAATATTGCCCTTAAAAATTTCACTTCGAGGGTGGACTATCAAATTCATCTTTGTATTTTATTCTACACATGCAGTTTCGATTTATGAGATATGGATCTGAAAATCAATAATGGGAGCCAAACTCCATTTCGAGTCCCAACAAACACCACCAATATAGGTACCAATATATGATGATATTACACATGTTTTTTTGCCACACATTATATCTATATGAAATGTATATTACCTATTAGATGACCCTACGGATGGAAGATCATCTACATCGATTGAGCATCAACAACCTCTGGATCCTAGAGAACGAAGGAGACAACGAGATAGGGACAGATATGCGCGGATGTCTGTGCAGCAAAAGGAAGGATTACTAAAAAAGCGTCGTGAAGAGTACCAACAAAAGAAAACAGAAATGGCCAACATTACCATCAAAGACCAATTGCAAGGTAACATAAATAAACAATTGTTGACGTTTTTTTCACATAAAAAGTTACCATCTCATGATTTTTTGCATATGCTTGCACCTTTGTAGAGCAAAAACAAGAATTAACATAGGAGCAACTTCAATCAAGGCGTGCAAAAGATAGGAAGCGGTATGCAAATATGACTCCGAAGCAAAGGCAAGCAATACGTGATCATCAAAATGCAAGTAATATGCAGCCCGAACAAAAAAAGGCAACGAGGGACCAGTATAAAGCACGTCGAAAATTACACCGCAACACTCTTCACAAAGACTCCATAGCAATGATCAACCCTTTATATAATCCACTGGAGGACTCTCCATAAGGTCTTATTTTAATCACTTTGAAAAGAGGGGAAATGCGATGTTTTCATGGAATAACTAAACTACAAGTGAATGAAACGTTATGTATGACATCAACAAAATCAAGTGCAATCTATAATGTTTACTGGACTGATTTTTGCTTGATTGAAGCATCACGTTTGCCTTTCGAATTCTCGATTAACCTCAGGATATTATATTGCTTAGCTGAACACCATATAGCCCATGTTTATTATATATGAAACACATATGGTTTCTGTTTATTTTTCGTCCTCGTATATGGTACCCACCTATCAGCTTTTGTATCTTGTCCCGTAGCAACGCACGGGCACGAAGCTAGTCTATACTTACAACTCACCTATGCACAAGAACCAAGAAAATGTGTGAGAGTGACAGGTGGACCCTATATTTATTGAAAATGCTTAACCACTATATGAGTGGGCTGAAAGGTGAGCTATAAGAACTCATACAGCCAGCAGCTAGCTAAATCATTAGCCTTGCTCTTAAACATAATAGTGTTGGTCCATATATAATATATTATGCCATGAGAGAGTAATGGACGGCGCGTGGAATGGTTTAGAGATTTCATGATTGCTACTAAGATGATAAGCAACAATTGAGTAGGACCAAATACTGAAATAAATGAATCATGGATCCTTTAATATCTCTTGGGAGTTGATTATACATCTTGTCCTGGTGACCCTCTTGGTAGCTAGGTTGGGCATGTGAGGCTTTTACGGTATGCTACTAAAAAAGATGTGAGTTACGTGTATCTCATTAAAAAGTTTACAGACACTTATGTGCCACAAGTCTAACTTTTTTTTTACTTATGTGTCATTTTGTCCAACTTCTATTAGAACTTAACAATTTGTTCGAAGGTGTCCGTGAGCAATAAGACTCAAGAAGGAGCAGATCGCGACACCGAACAACCAAAATCGCTGAATCACGGGTCCGCTGACGCTAGTGATGGGCACTGGGAGTCCAAGAGGGCAATCAAACACCAACGCGACACGCATGCAGGACCGCGCTGCTATAGATCGAGTCGAGCGCGCGTCGTGACCGCAGAGCCACACGTCCACGATCTTTTGGTACTTCCGTCACCGACAGTGCCTATATCCTGCGGTGAGGGGCTTTGCAATGGTAACTGTGGACTGTTTATTAAAGTTGATCTAAGTGGTTATAATAAAACTATTACCACCTAGGAAGTAATATATTGATTTTTTTATATATGTTCTTAAATTCAATAATCTGTTATGTGTGCCTACAAAATAGGCTCCTGCATGTATAATGTATAAAGTGGGCCTCAAATCGGGCGTCTACAAACTAGGCTCCTGCATGTATAAAGTGGGTTTCAAATGGGGCGTCCAAAATTCTGTACATATCCCTTGGCAGCACAACGAGACACGGTATAAAAAAGCACGACGTGATACATGACATGCTGGGAACGTTTTTGTTGTAAAACACGTCGTCATCGGTTGGATCTTCTCCCTCTCACGCCTCTCATGATAAACACAAGAACAAAGTAGACAAGACACAATGTAGGTGGAGCTTCTCTTTATTCCTCATATTCGATAATTTACAATGACAATCTCTCTCATATATATACTCCGACCTATGACTAGAGTTTCGGTAAGAGCCCACAAGCAACCGGACATGGACTAGGACGTCTAGTCCTTCTTTCCTTCTATACAAGTCCGGGCAACCGGACATGGACTAGGACTTCTAGTCCTTTCCTTCTATTCAAGTCCGGTTGTATTACAACACTCCCCCTTGGGCGATTACCACGAATGTATATGCCTCATTAAAAACTCCATCTGAAAACCAGTGGGGAAAAAACGGTTATTGGAGATAAGAGTACATATCAACCGCAATTGTATTGCATATGTTGCCTCGTCAAAAACCTTATGTGAGAAACCTTCAAATAAAAACTCACAAAGGGAAAACGAGTACAACATCAAACCTTCTTGGTTTCTATATAATTATACATTCATCATTCTTCATGAACAATGATCAATCTTCAAGATTATGTATAAACTTCATGTTCTTACAATAATGATATATGTGATCTTTAATAATCAAGTGGTATACCTTCATGGTAAATAATCATTAAGTTTATTCATTCTAGATAATACTTAATGAAAATATGTGCTCCCCCTCGTAACGACATTCTTTGAACTTCATGTTCATGATGATTTTTAAGCACATTCTTCATAAATGTGTAAGAATATTGGTATTCAATTACCAAAATATTTAGTCCTTCAAGGACTTACTATAGTTCTTCTAAATTATTTTAGAAGCAATACTTCGAACACTAATAACCACTTATTTAATTATGCAATACAAATAAATTTTATCCTTTCATAGGAACATAGGACAATGAGTTACAAATTAGTATACCTTCGAGGTATTATATTTTCAATCCTCGGTGTTTGAGGTTAGTCAGTCTTCATTTGGCATTTGAAGGGGATAATTCAATTTGCCAATCACCAATATACCTTCTATGGTATTCGAGGATACTTGCTATTCAATGATAGCTAGCTATTTTATGCACATAATAGTGCTTGTATGGTACATTCAAGACCATTTAAATCCTCGTTGCACTAGTCTAATCATTCAAGTTTGTACGAGTCTTCACTTGTATCTTCAGGATTGTTGGTGCTCATGCAGGAGTTGACTGATGATAAGTCATTCAGTGACTATTTTCTTCGAGAATCTTTAATTCTTCAAGAATAATATTTCTCTTCTATGAGAAATTTTCTCATGATAGAGAGAAATAATTTTCACAATAATTTGAGTTCTTCTATGAACTCTTTACTTTTACTCCTTCTAGGATATGCTCTTCGTGGGAAACTTTAATATTCATTCAAGAATATTATCTACCTTAGACATTTAATGTTTAGTATGAGCTTTGATTCTATTTCTTATTATTTTATTCCTTCGAGGAAAATGAGTCCTTCACGGATCATTTCTCAGGGATTTTCAGAATCCACTGATTAACTGCATAATATTTTATTCATTTATTCATGACATTTGCCAGATATGTTAGAGAATATTTATTCATACATAATGGGAGTTTAATAGTCTTTTGAAAGACTTATGAACCATAGTATTTTACCATATCATCATTTCATAATGACTCGTATAGTTTGAACTTCTAGGTTCAGATACTTTCTTTATGGTTCAACCTCAATTGCATTCTTTCATTGACTCGATATGCGTGCTTCATGCAACTCTGCCATGGACTTTAGTCTTGGATCCATACTCTCGTTTAGAGAGACATTTGCAAATATAGAGGTAATGTTGTCGACATTCATTCAGTTCTCCCACATCTTCAGGATAAGACTATTATATAGTCAATAATTTTCTGCTTATCCCAACACAAAATATTGTGCACGCTTTAAAGTGTTAGGCATTCATCTTCGTGATGAATATTTCTCAATTTGTGAGGTAATTAGCCTTAAAGGTCTTCTGCTTTAGAATTCGCGGAGATTCTATTTAAATTGTTTGACAAGTTCATTTTATCTAAAACCAACAGGCGTCCCCGTAGATTTTAAATTAATGACCAAGTCCTTTGCCAGTGTGAGTATATTATTAGATACCCGGGATATACCACACATAGCATTTTGTTTACTACAAGTAAATTTGAACTTCAGGTTGTTTCTCCTAATTTCCGATGTCCCGTTCGTGAGTATTCATCATGTGCACATTCTCACTGGGATCAAGTCCTTCTGGGAATTTCACTTCAAGTGTTGGCCACATCAAGTGGCGCCCCCGTGGGCTTCCTCACAATTTCAGTTTTCTGGCAATATACTTTGCTTCATGCAAGTATAATATAGTGTGTGTTTATATTCCTGCTTCAAGCTTCCAGGAATATTATATGAAGATATTTCTTGCTTCAAATATCAGGCATTCATATGGACTTTCTCTCCCCCTAATGCCAATATTATATCTTCATTACTAACATACTTCTAAAATGTTCCCATGGGCTTAGTATAATGGAAATTCAAATCCATTTTCCAACTTCAAGTTGATGCCCATTTATGTATGCTATTATGGTGAAATAAAATAATAGTTACACACACTTCTTTTAAATATAGGGGTTATTTGTTTATATGCAGTGAGCTAGACTTTATTAATGTGGTAACATGAACGCTACATTTATATTAGCATAGTGTGCAATGCGGTATATTCGGTATACCTATAATTTGCACGATTCGAAGTCTACGAGACTATTTTTATTGTCTAGCTTCTTTATTTTTTTTTGCCTATTTATAAGCATAATACTCATACCATATACTTCAAGTATTTAACATAATCTTTCAGTTTATAAATATACAAAATATAATCTACATGAAATTTTCTTCTAGAAAAATAATTGCTCATTCATTCAAGAATTCCCCATATACTTTTGATTCCATAATATAAAATGTTTTTCCACATAATAGACTACCAGGTCTATATTCTTTTTATGTATCCGCAAAAACCCATTCTGATTTGGGTTAACCAATTTCTAATTGGATATACGCCAACTCTAGGCCATTTTTCACCCCCTGATCTTAACCTTCTTGACTAAAATTTTACTTAATGATTTCTGATCATTTAGTATATGTGCATACTGCGCACGAGTGAGCTAGCTTGCTAGCTAGTTGATAGATTTTTATGACGGACTACTAGCCATCCTAGTGTAATGGGGTCTGCTACTCAACAAGAGAAGCTTGAGTTATACATAGCATCCAAGCTAGTGTGAATACAAGAATAATACAATGGCTACAAGCCAGTGTAGAGCGAATTTTTAATGTGATACCCCTGCAAAGGTACTAATTAATGTAGTGACATGATGATCCTTACATTAATGTGGAATAACTGTTAATTGTCGTTCTAATTGACACAATGGTATATGGATTACAAAAGTATATGCAGAGTTGCATGCTTAGTCATTGTATTGACTATGGCTACGGGCCAACTTGCACGTTGATTGTCCCACATCTAATAGGATGAGGCTCGGAACCAACAATCTTATAGGATTAGGGATATGCCTATTAAATTTTTCTGTAATTTTATCCACATTTTTCTTATACCTCTTGGCCCAAATTTCTCCCCCTCGTCATACCACGATTGCACTTCAAGTGATGTAATGCTTCAAGCATGATCTATGAAAAAGTTTTATATAAATAAATTATACTGCTAGTATATCTAATATGATATGAATTTATATATTATTGTACTGTTCGGTGTACAATAATAAGATGGGTAGAATAATCTTCAAGTGTAGGGCTTATGTATTCAGTACATAATTGAGTAATATACCATTCAAGGCTATATTGAATCCTTCAAGATCAATTAATAAGCTTGTATATTACTGGTTTTATGTGCTTCTTGGAAATTCAATTTCCATTCTACCTTCATGGTAGAAATGCACAATAACGTTCATGGTTCCTTGAGGTTGTGGAAAAATTATTTCAAATTATTTATAGGCAATATAAACCAATTATTTACAATATTCAGTATGTATTATTTATTTATTCCATGAGATTAAACTCATTACTACATGTAAAAATTGCTACAAGCATATAGGCAAAAGGTAATGTGAGAAAAACCTATGCAGAGCTAAAAAAACACCAATTTGTTGAATTTGCCTTTGTAATCTGGGAAAGATTCTTAAATTAATGCTATACTTCAAGTTTAAAGAAAAAATCATAACTACTTACTCTTCAAGAGTATAACCAAATTCTTCATGAATAACTAATAATGCAATTTGTGTAGAAGATTCTATTCATTCATGGTTATGGGTTGAGTATAAAACTTCTCTGTCTCATTGAATCTCCCCCTTAGCCTAACATTACTTCTGGAATATACTTAGTTTTCTTCCACTTCTATGGCTTATGCATCTTCTGCTAGCATAAATATTTTTTATTGAGTTTATGCACAATTCTTCTTAAATTGCAAAATTGTCTACAAGACAAACAATATGCACAATTCTCCGTGAATTGCAAAACTGTCTGCAAGACAAACAATATGTTTCTTCTAGAAGACATATTAATTTTTTATAACTTCATGTCATATCAAACTCAATTAATTAATATCTTTTGAAGAGTTTTACTGCTAGTAAATCATAATGCCGTATTGAAAGATAAAAATGTTCAGTTTCTATAAGCTAAAATAACTTCAGAGTTATATAGCATCTCTTCTAGAGATTATATAGTATCAAGCTTAAACCAATAGTATATTTCTTAAAGAAATAATAGACTTTATGCCATATTCTACATTATTCATGCAATTGCTACAAGCACACTTCATGTGTTTTAGTGCATGAAACAAGTGCAAAATTAATTAAGATTGGTTAATCTATTCAATATATTGGTTTTATATATTTTCCCAGAATTTTCCAAGGAAAAACAAATATTTACCCATTCACACAATTGCCTAGAAATCATTCAAATATGACACTCTCAATGGCATTATGTCTAAGGTTCTTCAAGATTGAGAGAGGTCACAAACCATAATCATTTTATGGTTCAAGATAATTTTCTAGCCACTTCAGATATTAATGGTTCAATATTCAGAATTATGCATCCATTAAACATGCTAGAAAAAGTTTTAATATGAGCCTCGTAGGGGGATTTCAAAATTTAGAGAGCTCATATACCTAGAACCATGTTTCTATGATTAAATACATTGCATTACTGTATTTATGTGTATTTTTAATGATATAGCATAAATCAAACATAAATAAATTACACATCTTAATATGCCGCAAAATCCAATTATCTCAAGGTGACTTTATTTCATTAAATCCAAACTTCGAGTTTTGGATAAGAAGGAATTCTGAGTTTTCTACCAGAAACAAATCATTGTGAGAGCCAACATACATGACCTGCGTGGTCTAGCATGAATTCGAGCAGTCGCCTGTTTCTTTCCTCCTTTTCACTTCAATCTCTTTCCGACGAGATCTATGGACGGAGTGGCGGAGGCTGCGTGCCGGCCACTCCTTCAGTGTTGGGCGTGTAGCGTCGGCATCGTGACTGCTTTAGGCAATGCGGTATCACGACAACAATACCTCAGGTGGAGCTAGAATGCGGATCACGGAGATGGACGAGCTTGGCTGCTGGCGGTGCTCAATGCGGACTTCGGTTTCTACCGGCTTCGAGCAACGTATTTGTCTTGGCTTCGGGCCGTAGTTTGATGAGTGAATTTGACTCCGAGCAACATTCAGGTCCGGGTGGCGGTGTGACTTCCAGTCACGATTTTGGCAAAGGCTGTGTTCAGACTGTGTTCAGATTCAGAAAAAATTACTTCTCCAACAAGTTTTTTCTATTCACCCCACTCATATAACACGCTTTCTAATGTACTATTCATCTAAAACTTTCACCCACTCTTCTGAATCTGAACGCAGCCTTAGGTGGCAGTCTGGAGTATGAGGCCGACAAATCTGGTGAGCTCAGCTTCAGGCAGGGAATTCATCCGCCGCCTTAGGGATTTTGGCTACAAGCCTCGTGAACAAGACGGTGTACACAACAAGTTTCGTTTCTGTGTTGTTCGTCGCTTAGCGGCACGACTTCCGGCGGCAACAAGACTATGCGCAGGATGTAGCTTCAAGCGGTTGCATGGGAGCCAGTTTGCGTATCTACAGGATATAGAGCAAAGAGGCGTCATGTGTGTGTCCATCGGTTAGCAACACCGTTAGGCCATGTTGTGGCCCCCGTGTCTTCATGCACCAATAATATTGTCGTGTATGTACAATGCCTAGTCTGTTGCTGTCAAGACTAGTTTAGTTCACTTTGATCACATATGAACACATAATTTCCCTAGCTGCCATGCCATGTGCATCCGCTATGTCTGCATGCTATTAGTTGGGATTGGGACGATTAGGATCACATTATAATTTGGATCCATCTTTCGCTTTGTTTGCTCACGTGTCTACTGGATCACATATATGCCGAGACCTTCTTGGCTAAAGGTACAGTAGAATCTCTGGTTGATGACCGATATATTAAAAAGGTCCAATCTACTGTATGATTTTAAGAAAATTCATACCCTGTTTATGATGCCAATCTGATCTACTCCACTTGCCGCGTAGGGCAGTTATCAGTAGATACATACCGCGTAGGGCATTAGGCACGGTCGTAGACCTGCCTGCTTGATGACGATGATGTTGTTGCAGTGCAGATCAGTGCAGGTAGAGGTACCAAATCTTTCCGCTAACGACGTTGATGTAGTCGACGTCATCGAAGTAGTCGTCGGCGAGGACGGCGGCGAGATCGTCGGCGTCGAGATTGATGGCGACTCCTCCGGTGTGGTCGACGAAGAGCGGTCGTGCTGATAACGTGTTGTAAAACACGTCGTCATCGGTTGGATCTTCTCCCTCTCACGCCTCTCATGATAAACACAAGAACAAAGTAGACAAGACACAATGTAGGTGGAGCTTCTCTTTATTCCTTATATTCGATAATTTACAATGACAATCTCTCTCATATATATACTCCGACCTATGACTAGAGTTTCGGTAAGAGCCTACAAGCAACCGGACATGGACTAGGACGTCTAGTCCTTCTTTCCTTCTATACAAGTCCGGGCAACCGGACATGGACTAGGACTTCTAGTCCTTTCCTTCTATTCAAGTCCGGTTGTATTACAACAGTTTTTTTCTCGGAACATTTTCTCTCCGGCAAACATGAAATGTGACATGTCCTTTTATTTTTATCCATGATACACACATTATTGGTAATTGGTTTGGCTCTGTGTTTTCCCTAGCAATACATACATCACATTAGATTTAATAACATTGTTTATCCTAACATTTACGTGACATATTTTCTCCTAACGTGATACTTATGTGACATCTTTTCTTGTAAAAAACTTCTTGTGGCCAATAGAGTGTAAAAAACATGCAGATTGGTCAAGAAAGTAAAAAAAAAATATTCTAACATGACATTTTATATTTTTTACACTTTTTTTTTCATGTGCATGGATGCATGCACGATTACAGCCACGTTCCACCTGCATGGCCGCATGCACGATTACAGCCTAGTGTCATACTGTCATATACCGCGGCAAATCTCAAGCGCGGCATCCCGTCTGATCTGGTCAGGTCATCTTGATGGGTTTTTGTGGCTTCATGCCAAACATGTTTGTGTGCACACATCAGCAGATGTTGGGACCTCACCTGCACACGGCCAAGCAGCGGCAGCGGGCAACAGATTAAGACCTGAGAACAAGTATATAATACATTAATACTAGCACTCTAGCATGTTAGTGTACTCAGACCAATAATGCTCCACTGCATCAAACCGGAATGAAAAGCACATATCTTCGCCCTGTTCAGAATATAAAATAAACAAATCGACATCGCCGGCACTAGTATAATGGTACTATTAGCTAATCCGACATGGAGATTATATTTGTTGATGACCTTGCGATCCACAAGGGACGGCGGCTTATAGCTGGACCCAGCATATCCACACAGCACGTGACGTCGAGAGAATAAGTTAAAATATGTCGTGCCCGTTGTCACTTTAAAGATAATGGCGTTGGTCTATATATTATGCCATGAGAGTAATCGACGGTGGGTGGATTGGTTTGGAGATTTCACTGTTTGCTACTAAGATGCTAAGCACTAATTGAGTAGGACCAAATACAGAAATCAATGAAGCATGGAACCTTTAATCTCTCTTGAGAGTTGATTCTACAACTTCTCCTGGTGAACCTCTTGGTAGCTAGGCTTCGACTGTCAGATATTAATTTCTATATTGGCCATGTACGTATATGCAAACAACATAGGAAGATGAACAAAACTACTGACTACTGTTTTTTCTTTTTGCGAAATTACTGACTACTGTTTTGAGGTCACTGGTAGCAACTATGATAAAATTATCGCCTTTGAAAATTGAAAAGAATACAAGAACCTTGAGTTGGTCAAGAATATTTTACTGATTCGAAGTTTTCCTGAAGTTGGACTTGGACCTATAACAGCTTCTTTCATTGTAGTCATACATAAATGAGCTTCCAGCAAATGGACGGAGCATGATCACATTTATCTTCCGCATACAGATTAATAGAAAAACATTCATCATATTGAATCAATATGTGAGAGGTCAAAGAACCGTCAAATTTTAGTTCCTGAAAGCTACTTTGTGGGGTAAGAAAACATCCTTAAATAGGTTATTTGAGTTTCAGGTGTGCGCAAATCCATAAACCTTCTTGGCCCTAAGGTCACTCCCCCAACATGGAGGCCAACGGCAAATAGGTTTGAATCATTCGTCCCACTTTTATTGCATTTAAAATCGTAATCTTACAAACATTTGTTACCGTACGATTTGCTATAATAAAATTTTATAAATTTTCACCATCTAAACGAGCTCTGCCTCTAATTTGTCGGAGCAGTGCAGTGGGGATCGACCGAAGCCACCAGCCCTTGTGCTGCGCGCACACATTCGTCTTCCGTGCCAAGCCCCGTGTTTAGTTCCAAAAGTACTTTTTAGTTTCTATTCATTCTCCTCACAGAACACGCATCTCAAAAAAAAAAATTTCACCTTTCCTATTCATCCCCCTCACATAACACGCATTTCAAAAAAAAATAATTTTTTCACCCCTCAACTAAACACCCGCAAACAGGTGAAGCCGATTGGCGATTGGAGTTAGCACGAGCCCAGCGTGCCGCCTTTTCGCATGGTTGCCCGGGCCTGTACGTACGCAAGCCCAAATAAATAAAATAGTGTGACAGGCCAAAATCTACGGGAAGGCTTTTTGGTTAGGCTATTGAACCTCAAAATGCAGGGTGCCATCCAGTTCGGCCTATCATGGCCCTTTTCAAATTTAATTCAGTCTGCCCACGAGTGTGATTATCTTTTTGCTCCGGCCTGCCAGCTTGGAGGCCCGTCTCAGGAGGACTATTAACATAGAACCCTTTCTCAGGTTTTCTAAGAAAAAACCCCTTTCTAAAAAACATATTATTTCTTTTTTTTTATCAAGGGTCGGTGTCTGGTACATGGGTCTTCGTTGAATCTGAGGTTTCCTTGGTTGCCCCCTACAAGCGATGTCCCCACTGACGACGAATTGATGAGAGCACAATGATAATGAAATGTGTGATACTTGTAGTTTCCTGACTTTCTTGGCAGGACAAGTTGAACAAGCGGCGATGGATTTGGATGCACGTGTACGTGACACGGTCTGCGCCTGTATATGCCAATATGACAAGTAAAATCTTGTATGCCTAATAATCGATTAATTCAAAGCAATGGACATTGGATTAACTGAGCAACCTCTTGATTTAATTTACTTGTTGAACCAATCAACCGAATTCATTACAGCCACCAATCGGCCCACATCCTGCAGAAGTTAACCTAGCACCTTTTTTTTTTTTAACTCTCAGCTTGCCACCAATATAAACAGTTACACACACCTAGTTGTTCCCACTGCCACAGGCGATCAATGGGCAATGTCATTACCCTTTGATGATCCCTGCATTTCTGTACTTGTACCTGATGGCCCAGAACAGGAAGAAGAGGTAATTTAGCGCGCTGAGCACGCACATGAGCCAGTAAAACCGCTCAAGGTGGTAGTGGTTCAGACTAGCACCCTGCAGCCACGGCCGGTGGTCACCGTGTCCCGTCGCGCTGTTCACGATGGACACAAGCACGGAGCTCAGGTAGTATCCCAACGCCAGCGACGCCCACGACAGCGACGTCGCGAGCGAGCGCATCCGCGACGGCGCCTCGCTGAAGAAGAACTCGAGCAGCCCAGCCAGCGTGAACAGGTCGGCCGATCCCAAGAACAGGTACTGGAACGCGATCCAGAAGAAGCTGATCGGCAAGGGCTTGGCCGAGTCGAGCATCCCGTTGTTCGCCGCCACGTTCTTGCGCTTGACCTCAACAATGGCGGCCACGGCCATGGCTACGATGGAGAGGACGAGCCCGGTGCCGATGCGCTGGAGGTGGCTGATGCCCATCTCTGTCCCCGTGACGCGACGCGCGAAGGGGATGATGATGTGGTCGTAGACGGGCGCGAGGAGGATGATGAACGTGACCGGGAACACCGGCAGCGACGCCGGTGGAACGATGAGGCTGCCGACGCGGGTGTCCATGGTGGCCGCCTGCTCGACGGAGAACGTCGACAGCTGCGCGAGGCAGCAGTTGAGCATGATGGTGGAGAAGAAGATGGGCAGCACCATGAGCACGATCTTGACGTCCTCCACCTCCTGCACCGTGCACGACTGCGCCGCACGGTTCAGGAACGCGAGCTCCAGCGACGGCTCGGCCGGCGTGTTGGCCGCCATGGCGTCGGCGATCTCCATCTCGCCGGGCTTGCAGTAGTACTCCTTCATGTCGGTGCTCCCGGTGGGGCTCGGCGCGCGGTCGATGACGGCGCCATTGCTGGCGCTCTGATGAGCTCGTCCTCCGCCGCGGCGAGCGAACGCGGCGGCGATGAGGACCTTGGCGATGGTGGTGAGTGGGCTCCCCGTGGGCACCTTGTTCCGGTACAGCTTCGAGCCGGCGACGAAGACGGGGATGGAGAGGAGGATGGCGATGGTGGAGATGCCGAATCCCCACTGCCAGCCCTTGTTGTCCTCGACCCAGACGGCGAAGGTGACGGCGATGAGGGCGCCGCAGGAGAGGCAGAAGACGAAGTAGTTGAAGAAGGTGGAGCGCCCCTTGCGTCCCCGCGGCGCGTGCTCGTCGAACTGCTCCGCGCCGTGGGAGGGCAGGGAGCCCTTGATCCCGCCGATGCCCAGCGCCGTCAGGTAGAGCCCCGCGAAGAGCATCGCCTTCTTGGCTCCCGACACGGGCTCGCATGGCGCCGCCGCGCCCGGAGCACCCTTGGCGCACTGCGGTGGCATCAGCGACGGCGTTCGCGCTTGGATCGTCAGGATCACCAGCCCCTGCGACATGACACAATGCACACACATTTCCAGTCACTGAAAACAAAAGTATGTGGACGATGCACAGCCCATGTATGGCCCATTGTATTTTGGTATGGGCCCAAATTCTACATGCATTGATTATGTGAGTTCTTTGCAGTTGATTTCACTTCAGAGTTCAGACGCACATCATGTCGAGTGAGGAGACACCAGTCGATCACGGTCGAATGATTGGGCAAATATCAGGCGACGGCGACAAAAAGCAAGCGCACGGACGCGGCAAGTGCAAGTGGCGGCGGCGCGGCGAGGCGCTCGCCAGTCGAACACCCGTGCGCGGCGTCGCTTTGCGCCCGTGAGCCGGGCCGCCAACCAAAGCAGGGGAGGAAACCATCCCCCGGTGACATCCCATCCCACCCACGCGGTTACTCCTTTGACCTGCCATTCCGGGGTCCAAACAGAAAGAAAAAAAAATCATGGTGATAGCGGGAGACCATTTTTCTATGCACTAGCTAGCTTCGTTCGCCAGCGCTCTGACTAAAACCTGCACAGTGAGATGTTTGCAAGGCTCAACATGATCCCCCCGGCAGTTTCCCCAGCAAGAGGAGGGAGGCACACCGTCGTCGCCTCTCCCAAACGAGAACGGCAGTGTGGGCGTACAAGATCGATCAGCCTCGCTCAGGTTCGTTCATCGTCTCCCAATCCCACCCGACTACCAGAGGCCGAGGAGACGGGAAACCGACGCGCATGTCGTCGCGTCGCTGTCCATCCCCGGCCAGCTCCGCGACGAGTGCCCTAACGGCCTAACCACCCGGTGCTCCGCTCGATCCGTTCCACACGAATTCTTCCCGGCGGGCCCCCGAAGCTTCCCGAATCCCGACGAGGCTGGAGATACGCGGGCCCCTGTGTCTTCACGCGCTCACGAACGCACGCACGCGCAGCCGGCCGGTGCCGCCGCCGCACAATGCCCAGCGACGACTGAGGAGACGGCGATCCTTTTGGTTTTTGGCGCGACGTGGCGAGCGGGCTCGCTCACTCGCGCCGTACACGGACGAAACCCACCAGGTGTCCGGATCGATCCATCATGCCGGCCGGCGTCCTATCTAGGAGGGTGTTTAGTTAGTGGGATAGGTGGAGATTCTATATACACTGTAGCAATGAATAGTGAGAAAAAGATGTGAAATGATGGGATTGATGTGATGGGAGGAATAGTAAATATCTAGGATTAAAAAAAAGCCTTTAAAGTGACTAGACTGGACAGGACTGGGTCACAAAATATTTCTGGTCATCTGGTGGCCGTGCGTGGATGGATGGCAGATAAGGACGTGGTTCGGTACGGACCACGGCGAAGAGCCTCCAGAACGTTCTGCCGTCACACGGCGCGGGGTTTTACCAACCAGCTGTCCCCGTCGCCGATCCGGCGTCGACCGTACGTGCCCGTCAAATGGAAGCCATTTGCCTTCTTCCAATCCAAAAGAGCAGAAAGATCCTGACGGGCAGGGACGCGTCGCGCGGGCAGATCAGCAGATGGCGGCGGCGAGATTCCCCCGCCGACCCCGCGCTCTCGATTGGCCGCCGCGCCGGCGTGCCGATTGGGGAACGGGATGGAGATCGCAACTGCGGCCGGCACCACCGTACGGATCGCCCGAGAATGGCCTCCCGGACCCCCGGACGCATCCGCCGAAAGCTAGCGGCGAGGTTACCCGCTAGTCTGCTCTGCTGTCTCCTACGGCTGCATTTTCGCCATCCACGCGTACGTTCGGTTTCCACTACCCGGATCGGAACGAGCAGACGGTATCTTAGCTTGCTTTTTTCGCATGTCTTGTGCATCGACAACTTGTGTGTGTCAGGGAGACAGGTGCTGTGCGTGACTTTGCATTTTATGGTGTGTTTAGTTGGGAGGGGAGGAAAAAAAACTTTTTTTGGAAGCGTGTTCTGTGAGAGGGATGAATAGGAAAGTTGAAAGAAATCAAAGAAGAACTTTTCTGGGAAGCGTGTTTTTTCTGAGAGAGATAAATAGTAGAGTCTAAAAAACTTCTAGGACTAAACACGGCCATACGAGGAAGGGAATAGTAGCTAAATGGCCACAATCGACAATCGGCCTCAAACCATTGCAGTCGCCCTACGCCCTACGGTAGTTGTTGATGCAAATAACTGTGCAGTGACTGCTTTGTCTTTTTTTTCTTCTGCTTTTTTGCAACTACAGTTGGGCTCAACTTGGTACGAAGCACCCACGTGATCCACAGAACACGTCACTTTACTACATCAGCGTCCATCCGACTCATCAAATGGCCACAATGGATATTTTGCAGCACAGACAACAACAAAAAAAAGACCATCTACCGTGCGTCCGTGCCTAGCCCCACATGTCAGCGACACAAACATACCGACGCGTTCTTCCCTGGCACGCAGGAAAAGAAAGCATGCCACACAAATCCATAACACTCATCCCACCATTTGCGATCGACAACGGGCTTCACATGGATATCGTTGCGCCGCCGGTTCTTTTCCAAAAGTGACAGGAAGCCCACCGATCAGCGGTCGCCTGAACAAGGCCCCCCCTACGGCATGGCACGGTTAAGCCCATGCCCTACGCTACACATAGGCTGGTGATGGCCTGGTGCTGTGTGTGACAGCACAATGTATGATCAAGGTGTGATTAGCTTCCCTTTGACCCAGGGTACCGAGTCAAACCGGCCCATATGATCCTGTTGGCGAATAAAGTGATGGCTACCACATAATCATTGGCCCTAATTAATCCTCTCGCTTGATCAGCTAGCTCCTCCTCCTTGCTTAACCCCAATCGCAGGGAACTCACTCTGTGTTCATGAATGAGCTTGCCCGGCCGGCTTCAATTTGGCCTACTAGCTAGAGTGTGAGTGCGGGCACTAGAAGAGATTGATGGACGTGGAGCACGTAAAAACGCTACGTTCTGGTTCAGCTGACGATGATGATGGCGGAGGTACGACCGTGTACTCTGGTCACTTTTGAGATTAGTGGTGACAGTGATCGCCAGGCTCTCTATATATGGGTGTATAACCTGAGCCCGGGCCACGTGTCGCCTCGTCACCTTAGCTACTTTGAAACGGCTGGTTTGACAGGTGCATGAGAGAGCTGCGATATCTATCCTAACTGACCCTGCCATCCCGTAAAAAAAAAAATAGATCATGAGGACAACGTGCCGAGGGGTCAGACGCTGACGTGGCTGCACAGCTGGGCTGCACATCGTATTCCTTCCCACGCGAGCGTGGAGATATACGTAGATATGGTGACGACTATGATGTCGATCCGACAGACAAATCAAGGGCAGATCAGAATTCATACCAGGAACTCGATGAAGGCGCTGACGATGTAGGTGGCGTAGGTGGTGAAGAAGGCGTCGGAGAGGAAGCCGCCGAGGAGCGCGAGCAGGAACGCCGTGCCCATGAAGTTGGTCACCGCCGTCGCCGACTGCGACGGCGAGTAGTGCATGAACCCCATCAGGTACGTCACCAGGTTGCTCGCGTTCGCCAGGAACGCCAGGTTCTCCAGCACCTCCACCACTGCACAGTTCAGTTCAGTTCAGTCCAGCACCACCGTGAGCATGGCAGCTAAAGCAGGAGTGATTAGTTTAAGCGTAAACAAGTTATACACAACTAATAATCCTGTAAAGTGGTATAACTTTTACCCCTGCTATTTAAAATGCCGTTGGGTCGATTGATGAATAAACAAAAATCACGTAAGCAGCTAAACTACGACGCCATACATAACCGCCCCCATGATGTGCAGCCTGGTGCCCTTCCCTATGGGTACCCGTCAGCATGCCTTACGATTCGTGCCGCGTTTTAATGCGGGTCATCATTTTTGTTCTTGCCTCGCTCTCTCACGGTGTAGTATCTGAACACCAACGGCTGAACTCACCCGATCGATCTCGTCATCAGATCAGAGAAGAGAGACACAGAGGCGCCCCCCCTCCGTCACACCCGCATCGGGACGACCTGGCTGAATTCGTGACGATGATGATGACAAACAACACCAAGCAGTTTCTTTCCCCTTTCCCACATGGCAACCGGATTTGTCTGCGGCCGCCGGAGCCTTCCAGATCACAGCAACAAGGGAGCGCTCCTTGGACCAAGGGCGGCGGCGGCGGCCACGAGCTCTTTACGCTCAGTTCGGCGAACCCGTACGTATGTGCGTCGGAGGAAGATGGAATCAGCCATGGACGCCGCTGGCGAGCATCCTCTGCTCATGGAATGGGACACCCCACCCAAACGAAAAACGGGTCATGCAGAAGCAGTGCCAGGGCATGCAAGTTGTTGGAGTTGCTTTTTTGTGTGTGTGTGGCTGTTGGGTTCGTGGTGCAATTGGGGGCACAAAAGTCGCCGAATTCCCGGGCGGCAAGTTGCTAGCAAGGCGCTGGGAGCAGAGCACCCGGCCGAAACCAACGGAAGGCTGTTTCTGTTTGTGAAAGGAAGGGGGAAGAATGGAGCCCAACGGACACCACACCAGTGGGGAGAGAAGAAAAGGAGGAGAGAGGAGCGACCAAGAAAGAGGCACCACACCACTTGCGCAAAAAGATTTGCAGAGACGATCGGGGAAAAGGGAGGAAGAAAGCAGAGGAGATGGAAGCCGTGGCCTCGAGGGTTGCAGTTGCAGAGCTCGCCCCGCCGCAGAGGCCAGTAGAGAGCATGGAGGCCGGTGGTATCCTATTCGATCCGTCGCGCAGGCCTTTTTTTTTCCCCCTTTCATTCCCTCTCGTCCCCAAGCAGAAGCAGCAGGTCCCCTACCTGCTGCCGGGCCCCGGCCGCGATCGACGTCGGAGCGGCTCTAGAAGAATCTGGAATTATCGACAGCGCTTTCTTACCGAGAACGAAGGAGGCCGCCAGCATGCCGCCGTGCCGGGCCCTGGTCGCCGGCCGGTTCCGCCAGTCCACGTAGCCATCCCACCGCTCCGGGTCCCGCGCGCCATCCTCCTGCCACGAGAGCGCCGCCGCCGCCACGGCAAAGAAATCATCAGCTCCGATGATCGAACATGGAGGAAAGAAATGCCCAAGGACGATCAGCCGGAGGAGGAGGACTCACCATGGTGCTGCCCTTGCTTGGGGCTGTGGAGTACGAGCAGGGAGAGGGCGAGGAAGGAAGGAGGGAGGGAGAGAGGCAGGATCAGGGGAGATCGCGTTTGAGTTCACTCCGTGCCTGGCCGAGAAGAATGGGGGGAGGCTGGTGTATTTAAAAGTGTGGAGGAGAGAGACGGGGCGATCGAGGGACCCGACTCGCGGCCTCGCGGGGGAAGGGCTGCGCGAGGGGTAAAAGGCGGCGAGAGGGGCACCACATCGCAGACCCACACAACCGGCCCGGCACACAGGGCTCCTGAGAGGGACCCGATCGACGCTCTGCCGCTGTGGGTCGGTGATGTCAACCTCAGGATGCCCCATAGAACCAGGAAAGAGGATGGGACATGTTGGTAAAAATTGGCTGGTGTTGCGCCGTAGTTCCTCGGTCCCAATAAATACTATTTATTTTAACTTTATTAGATATACATAGTTTCTGTAATGCATCTAGACGTACGCCATGTCTAGATACGTAATAAGATCCATGTTTCTTGAAAAGTCAAAACGAATTGTATTTTAAAATAGAGGGAGTAATTCATTTTGTTTTATTTATTTTTTTTACTTTGCAGAAGTATGAAAGGAAGTCATTCCTCAATAGGCTGAGCGCATCGGTAGTTGCAAGGATAGAGATGGTATATGTCCTTTCCTTTCCTCTTCTCCTTAAGAGTAACGTGATAGTTTTAGATATACGGGTACTATGCATTAGGATCTTCCTAAGAGTAATTAGAGAATTTAATTTCAGGTCTATATTTATCATGCATTAGTACTACCATATTATGCATCCTTAATTAAAAATTTTCTAACATGCTAAAAAAGAAAAGGGGAAACTTAATTAGTACTATATATATACTTCCACCAATTTGTGTTGCCAGTTTATATCGAAATTTAGATTGATGGTTAAACCTTAGAAAGATCATGATCGATCAACAACAATCCAAAATAACTTATATATGTTACAATTAATAAAAAATAGAATATGAATATATATATATAGTAGGTCGAACAAACTAGCTGACATGCTTGCTTAATGCTTGGTCCAGCAGACGACACACATCCAACAAGTACATAACAGACACATTTTTTGTCGCTAAGAGAGCCATCTGGGCATCCGGTTTGGTCAACCTCATAAGAGGAACAGTTGCCTTAACTGACCATGCAGAGACTCCTGGCTCAGAAAACAACACTTGCCCCCCTGCAGCCTTGCTCCGGTGTGCTCTTCTTACAGCCAACCACTTCTCTAGGTCATAAGCAAACGAAACTTTTGGATGCGTACGTCGCTGGGGTGACTGACTCGTGAGGGTGCACGCAACAGTACAGGTCATGGATACACACTTGGTCCCTCGCTCGCATATTTGCATGGGATCACTCTTTGCTGGTGGTCGTTTACTAGTTTATTTCACTGCAACTGTGTGGCGTGTTTTGTGTGTGGCCATGCATGTTTTGCACACTGCAAATGGGTACGGGGATAAATGCAAAGAGTGGAACTAATGAGGTGATTCTGGATGGGTAGGTCTTCCTTTCTGGTTAGTGGCTTGCATTCACTACCCCCCCTCACTATCAGAATCTGGAGGTGTATGTGTTTTTAGCGTGCCAGAAGGACAAGGGAAAGGCTTGAAAATGCTCCTAAAAATCACATTTCCTTGTGTATCAACAGGTTGTTTTATTTTAAAGAAAAACTTGGATTTGCCTGAAGATATCTTGTTGGGTTAGCCCATATATATCGTCGTCTATCATGGAAAACATGTGCCCCGATAGTTTTTTCTAATAATAATGGCATATTAACCTTTACGATTGTCCTACACACCGTTTACTTGTCAAACTGGCATCTTATTGACTTTGAAATTTCAGGAGTGAGGAAACCCTGTTACAAAGAAACAAAAAAGGAATCCTGTCGTAGAAATGGATACTTCATTCTTCAATTTCTCACACAACCTTTTTTCCCCGTTTCAAGTAGGACCACCATCGAAGCCAGTTGAGAGTTAAATGTGCAAGCTATGTGTCACCTCAAAAACATTGTAGTCTTTTCATGGGATACAATATCGTTTCTTCCCTAAAAAGAATGACCTTTGGTGTGCTTTCAAAAAAAAAAATGACGGCTTCCGGTTGGTTCTAGATTGTCCCTAATCAGTGGTGTCTTGCTCCGAAATGCTTATTACATGGAAGTTGTTTCCTAGACCACTGTACAAGAGTAACTATTTTTCCTAATGGTTTCTTCTTACAATGGCTTAGTATATTTGGTTAACTGGCCATAAAACTATGGACAATGAGAAGGTTATGAAGGACTATATTGTTGGCAATTTTCAAAATAGGAGCCAAGAGGGCAGCCATTTAAAAATACTGACCACTTGTAAATAAACTATAGAGAAAGATCGGCATTGGATTGGATCCCTTGTAGTGACATTAGATCGATCACAACATGCTACATCCTGTCTATTTCGGAGAGGTGCGATATGGCTGTGCATGGTTTGTCGATACAAATGTCAGGCATCATCTTATCCATCAGCCGGCGGCGAAATGCCGAAGTGCATCAGATGGTTCCAGATGACATGTATGTCATATGTGCGTGTGGCTGTACGTATTTTACGTAGTGGAAGAAAAGAAGGAACTGTGCTCTCGTTTAAATCCACTGTAGACGTATAGTCGTGATTCGCGAGAAATTCACGTCGATCGATTTGCTTTTGTCGCCTCAACAAACACCGAATATGCGCTTCACATGCACGACACAACAGGTGCAAATCTTTATCTCTTGTCTGTGCCGTAGTGCTACTGGGGAAAACAACAAAGATGCAGAAATGAGTGGTCGTGATATATGGTGATGCCTATCGAGAGATGTCATATAGGCGAATCCATTTTGTCCTCGGCGATTAGGTCATCACATCTCCAAGATCAGGGCATGGGATGCATATTTCCCTGTTCCGTCAACAGAGAGGGATATGCACCCTAAATTTTCACCCATCTTTTTGCAGCAAAAAGGAACTCGTCAGCTTATAAATGTACCGGTGATGGTAGCTTCGCGTTCAAAACGCACATGGCGTGCGTGTTCTGTAACACCGATATATGATAACAACGCCTGAACATCCAACTTGCTTGCTTGGATTATTGAGGGTTTGCCTGTTTGGTCATGCTCAAGCATGTGCTTTAAGACAGTAACAGGAGTGTTTTTGGTGGTGTAAAATGTGCCCCTGCAGCTAGGTAATCTGTTGCCTGGCCCATGCAAATGCCGTACCTATTGCACTGTCTCGCACGCGCCCTGCTTATAACGTGTGTTTCGTGCATGCATCCGATCCGTCTGTCGCTCTGTCTCCAACCCCGGCCGAAAGCTAAACGTGTTAGGCGAGCAGCAGATTAGCAGACCTTGCAGCTGGTCTAGTCATGTTTCCACACCTAATGCGTCAACTAAGATACGTTAAACTAATAAACACAAGACCTTGCTCTTTATCCCAGGAGAAATCTATAAACTAAGTTGAACCGTGGTCTACCACATGAATGTACTTTTCTTTCCAAGCATATGTATACTTATAAAGGATATAAAGCTTTTGTGTCGACCAGGTCAAATAATAATAGTACAGTATGTTACAAAAGGTATTTCACAGGAAACAATCAGCTAGCCCACCGGATTGCGTGTTTACTTTCCTGCACAATGTATAAAATTAAATGATTTTTTATGACGTGTGGTGGCCCAGCAGGACCCAATGTCTATCTAGTAATAAGCCAGACTCAGAACGAGGTGTGCATTTGCATGGGCGAGATGCCAGCAACTTTACTCAGGAATAAGGTTCTCACAGCTAAGCTGATGATATTTGTGTCATTTTCTCGCTGCTTTAATTTCTTCTTCCCCACAGCATGCATGTTTTGCTATCTTCTTTTCATCGTATCGGAAGGATCGATGGTGAATTCGAGATGCCTGCCAGTACGTCTCTACCTCCACCTTCATTGGGCCTTCGCCATAAACCACATCTGAATTGGTGATGGTCTAGTTACTGACAAGATTGATGGATGCATGTATACAAGCATAAATGCCATGTTTGTTTGCATGAAATAATTATATAATCTAGCTTATTGGTGCTAAAATATATAATTTAGATTATTTATTTCGAGATTATATAATCTTTGTAGAGTTGTTTGCCTAGATTCTTGAGGGAATAAATGGTTGGTGTATAAATAATCTGATTTTAAAAAAAATACTAATTATACTAAAAAGAGAAGTATGTCCCGCCTCCGGACGATTTGATTGGGACTGCCTGAGACCTCCGCATGGCTGCAAACTCAACTCTACTCTACACCAAACCACGTACCACATCCCAAGAGAAGATGCCAATGGCCATCATCGCAAACGTCGTCGTCCCCGACGATGTCCTACACCAACCAACCATTGCCATGTAGAGGATAGGTCGCCGTAGTGGGCTGCAAGCCAACAAACCACCACGACTTCTCCACCATGCCACCTTCATCTTCAGGTCATGTACACACACCGATCTCCCAAACCCTAGCCAAAATTTAGTTGAAGTCAGAAGAGGAACCCACGCACCATACTGAAGGAGCTACCACCATGCAGTGGCCCTCACTGAAGTACTGTTGCAGCCACCATGCAGTATTGAAGCACCACACCATATCCTAGAACTCCAAGACAAACTCAATGATTGGGGCATCACCACATACACGCCTCACTCTACTCCTCAGAAACACCACCTTACAGGGGCCTCACCACTCGCACCATTGGACTCACTAGGGATCTAGGTTTTCTTCACCGTTAGTAGTGTCATAGTACCACCGAGCCACTCCATTAACCTCATCCTCATCATACCGCTGCCGAAATCACAGCTACACCACATATGCGCACTTAAAGCCTTCAATGAATCAATGACATGGCTCAACACCTCTTCTCATGTCGGATTGGGACATTGGCATAGGCCACAACTCACTCTATGTGGGCGACCTCTACCATCATCAAGCCACCACATGGGGGCACCAACACACCACCAACCCACCACATGCTACTCCAAGAAGTAGATACCAGCCACCGCCGCCATCAAGGGATCCTCCGAAGCGATGTGTCAAACGAGATAAATGTCTCAGACGTCATCATCGTTGCTCGGATAGAGCACGATTTTCACCAAGAGGACATCCCATCAGAGGGGAGAGAGATTAGGCAACATACCAACGCATCCAAGGAGGAACTTGGTGCCCAAAGTCATCAGTGTCGCAAGGCTTTATCTCTCTACCACACTCATCTGACTGGACAAGGAAGCATCAGGGAGAGAGGAACGCATCGCAGACACACACTTGCACATCCGCAAAAGGCAACGCTCCCATGGCGTAGCAAGTAGCAGCAATGCGGACCACCGGTGGCCACACCACCACAACGTACCAGGGAGCTTCGTAGGCACCACATCTCCACACCACCACACCACTGCAACAATTGCGGCTCACTGATTCCTGCAGCTCCTGTGGCGGACATCCGCTAGCGGCCCACCTCCTGCGGACTGTGGGACATCACACCTATGGCTATGGCGCCCAAACAAGATGTACCGCCCATCAATGTGACCAGGGGCGGACCCACGTTGTGGTGAGTGAGGGCACAGGCCCTCACTCAACTTCTTCTAATCTAGTTGATCGACTAGATTTCACCATATAAAAGCTTCGTTAATTTAGTTGTTTTAGAGGTGTTTTGAGGTGTGCCCTCTCTCAAATTTTCCTCAAAGTCCGCCCCTGAATGTGACATAGTAGGATGAAGAAGTGGGGGTTCATGCGCATCAACTTCGTGTCGCGCTTGGTCTCCACCGGCTCGTCGTGCCACCAAACGTCACTCATTCTACCCATCTGGGTGTGCAGACCAGCCATGCCATAGCGTAGACCGATAGTCAGACCACAGAACAACCTGAGTGACACCACTGGCGGCAGCAGTGCCGTTCAAATCCAGCTCAAGCCGACCTGCTAAGTAACCCCTCCGACGTCCACCCGCGGGACCTAGCCATGAGCAGGCCTCCTCTACCTGAGCAGCGAAGCTAGCACATGACAATGCCAGGCAGCCCACACCCAGCAGATCCACCGCCAGATGGGGCGTCGTATTGCCGCCGCAGCCGCCACATGAGGCCCACTGGCTGGATACAAGCACCGGGATTCCGGATCCGCCCGTCCCCCAGCAAGGAGGAAGTTCATCCTATCACCCACCAACTCCAATCGCGGAGGGCTGAGAGCACGGAAGGGATGTGCCCCCTAGAGGCAACTAGCAAAGGCCCCAACCACCACCATTCTGACGGCCTCATGGACTTCTAGCGGCCAACTCTACGGCGAGGCGAGAGGAGAAGGGGAGAAGGGGTGGATGGCGGCGCGGCTTAGTCGTTGTCCGTGCCGCTCTCAATCGAGAGCAACATGAGGCCTGAGCTCTGTTACTCAAATTATCTGAAATAAGCACTCCTTGGATGGCATATGGGATTATGATAATCTATGGTTATAGATCATATAATTTAGATAATAATATACTCCCTCTGTCCTAAAATTATGGTCTTTTTGGGTGTCCATGCCACGAGTTTGATTAAATTTGTAGAAATAAATGCAACATTTAAATCTTTATTTTTATAAAAACACTAGATTTAAATATCTATATAATGATATCTATATTGTGCTATAAATTTAATATATTTTTATATATAATTGACCAAAGTGTTTTCTCGGGAAGTGAGTAAGGCAACTATTTTAGGATGCATGGAGTAAGTTGTTTGTTGTCCACAATAAATTATAACAAATTATATAATCTAGATTATATAATTTTGAGGGCAAACAAACAGCCCCCACCATCCACTCAGAAGTCATGACTATCGGCTCTGCGCGGCTTAGAGACTTGGCCATCTTATTCATCAGTCCAAATGGCTGATTCCTAAGTTTGTTCAACGAAGTAGGCATGCTTATTGGTTTTCTCTTTGCAGAAGAATATATAGAACATGTGTATTTTACTACATAAAACCGGCTGTTGTAACTGTGTAGCAGGCATTCTCATCAACTTCTTAGACTTTTTTAGTCGTCGCCAATACACGTGTTTGACGAGATATGCCTCCCTTTCTGCTATATTTTCTTTTTCTATACAAACAAGTAAAAGATCTAGCGTCTGTTACGTTAGAAAGAAAGACCACAGGTTGTAGGCCTATGTTCTGTCTTCTACAGCTACTTCAGTTCAGCCCAAAAATATGTGGAGACCTTAGACCGCGACACGCACGAAGTAGTATGTTAAGCAGCCACATCACCCAGATACACCGGCGGCGACATTTGACTTGGCATGCAAGCAACCTCCAGCTCCAGGGCTCCAGGTATGTTTGTATATATAATAATAACAATCATATCCCTTGAATTGCTTGTAGAAAGCGGCAGAAAAACATATAGGCTGGTTTTGTATGTGCATGTGAACTAGCCTAGCTAGCTAACTATCTAGTCGATGATTATCTATAATAGAGTATAGGCTCTCCGTATATTTCGTTCTATAGCATGCATATATACATGTAGTTGGAGTATTACAATATTCTTGAGCTATAAGTACCTGTCAGACAATGTCAACTACTAGATGCCAGTCAGTTAACAGTCACTTCCGTGCACATGGTGTGGTATCCCTGCAGACCAAGGCAAAAGCTTCGTTTTCGACGGAAGATGGAAGATCAAATCAGCAAGTTAAAAAGATAGGAGAACACGTTTATGTGCATCTTAACAGTCGATTTGACCGTTTGCTTTGTTGGTTTCTTTGGAGTTAACATGAGGTTATTTCCAGTGGAGAGTTTCACTTCTTGGTTTCCAAGCTAGTCGAGAATGCGACCGGCTTCTAGAGGACTTGGTAGTAGTTAGCGTGCGTTGAAGTTTGACATGCATGGTGAAAGGTAAAACATACAAACCAATCAACAGTTTGTCCAAGAAGCTAGCTTATAGTTGACAGCAACAATGGCCCTGCTGCAATGGAGGAGTATTCATGAGAAAAGCAAATGAATTAAATTTCTCATGAACCGGCCCTACAATGAACGTTCTAGGGCGGCTAAGCAGGTTCAGAAAAACATTTCTATTTCATGTATACAATAAATATTATGCAAGTTGTCATCTGAACTCCAGTGTTTTGGGGGAACCGTTGACTTTCAGGCTGGATTGATCAATAGAATTTGCAATGGCTAAGATCACAGGCAGCATATCATATCTGACAAGTTAATAAGTCCTTGAAAATGGAGCCGTGCAAAGGTGGCAAAGTCATCTTGCTTTCTGATTATATGTCTAATTTCTTTGAATTCTGTTGTCCATGATGATGTATGCTTCTTGACTTGTTAATTCTTTTTTCAATTGAACCTGTTGATAAGTCACAGGTAGCCTGCCAGATACATAGAGACACGTAATGACTTCTTGTAGCCACCAGCTGGTATGTAGTATGGATTAATTAGAGAACGTCGTACACAATATGTTACATCTCGTTCTGCATGGTTCCTCTCCTCGCTCACTGGCTGCTTCTGTGTCCACGATAATGTAGATTCTGCTGTGAAGTTGTGCTGTCACCATCCTCGCTGAAACACACAAAAATAAAGAAAAACAAAAAACAAAAAAACATACGTCTGGAGTACTAGTATAATAACATATGTACGAATGGCTCCAATTTCACCTGACGTGCCTCCTAATTAGACCCAATTCCATGCATTGACTACGCTACAATGGTTGGCTTGTATATGTTGCAATGCAATATTCGTCTTGCAAGTTGGCCATAGTCGTGGCAGGAGATGATCAGCCAGTGCACAGTAGTACATCGACGATCTGTTATGGCTCCTCAACCACTCTTATAATCTAGCTCTTAGCACATAGCTCATAATATAAATGATCGACATGTCATTTCTATGTAATCTTAAAGTGTGTGTATCGAAAAATCTCTTGATTAAAAGATATCTCTTCTTTTTATTAAAATATAAAAAAGTATTCTAAAAGCTCAAAAGGAACGATTGGAGGAGGCCTTATATCTACCATATGACCTATTGCATTTACAGCCAATTAACAGCCGTTCGGCCTGCACCATGGAACAAAAGTCGTCTTACTGCAGAGCTCGATCAGTAACTAAAGATATATGTGTCTGTCACCAGTCAGTTCGTAATCGATCGACGGCCCAAGCGGTAAAAATAAAAGACTCTGCGCATCCACTGATTCCATATGATACATTGTCTGGCCCCTGTCCTCAGTTCGCATGGGCGGAAGATTGGCTGCTGGTGGTGGGTTTCATAGACCGAGCTTTAGTCAATATCTCCACTACGTACGCAATTATCTCCGTCGATATCCATGGAAAGTCGTTCTGTCTTCACGAGGCTCTCGCGTCCACAAAATGATATGCATCAACTTGTGACCATCGGTCGCCAAGTGTCCAAGTGCATGCCAGATCAACTTGAGTTTGACTCAACAGTTCAGTGCCAATAACATTTACCCCGACGTAGAGGAAACATTTACACGTCAGCGTAACCCTGTCCCATACGAATTAAATAAACACGAGGTAAATACACAAAAGGGGCATGCAGGGGTATAGATCACCACGAGCGAGAGACGTGCGAGGTTAGAATTAGAAGAGGCGTTTCGTTTGTCATACAGTCATACGGGGAGTGTGTCACTACGTCAAAAGTGAAGAAAGGAGACACTTGAAACAGTGACGAAAAATTAGACACGTCACTAATATCGAACAGGTGAGCCTGCAAACAGGTTAC
Organism: Digitaria exilis; assembly: GCA_015342445.1. Lineage (NCBI taxonomy): Eukaryota > Viridiplantae > Streptophyta > Magnoliopsida > Poales > Poaceae > Digitaria > Digitaria exilis. The sequence goes on from JACEFO010002671.1 coordinate 2,013,991, forward strand.
TAGCGGTGGTAAGCCACTCTTGCGGTCATGCCTGCACGCGAAGTCAAAGGCGAGGCTCCTCCAGGGCAGATGAAACCACAGCTGTGACCACACGTGTGCATGCTTTTGCTTTCCTTCCCGGCCGCCCTTTTTGGCCTTTTCGCCGGTCGATCGGTACACAGCTTCTTTACCAACGAACTGACAGTACATCTCGCGTCGATAGAACGGCAAGCAGCAGCCGATAGATTCCACCTAGCGTTAGCCCTAGCTACCTAACTTATGGAAGTTAATTATCTTAGCGAGCTTTTTTCACCGCACGAGCCGTGATGATTGACAAATGACGCGAGAGATCAAAGAAAGGTGGTGAGAGTTAAGTTACGTGTGGAGTATGGTAATACAGTTCAGTCCTAGTGTCATATCGTGTGCAAACATCATACCGGTACGTGCGTCAACACACTTCTTGAGCATTGCAGCATTTTCTATGGCGTGCTAACTGCTAAATATTATGACTACCAGTGGTCAATAAGTATTGCTTAAAAGGAAACCTCACGCATTTATCTAACGATTACTGCTGACTATGACCATATTTAGATCCTCGGGAAGTTGGAGAACTCCATGCATGTGTTCTCTGATTCGATCCCCAAATATTATTTTTGATTTAAAAAGGGAAAATTTCATTTTTCACCATCCAACTGTTTCAAAAGTCTGATTTTCAACCTATAACTACGAAGCTAGACACTAAACATCATCGAACTATTCAAACCGGATAGATTTGACCCTTTGGGTGGTTTTGAAGATGATTTTCGATTTTATGGAAATAGAAAGAATATTTTTTAAAACTTAAAATCGATAACTAATTCATTTTAAATAAAAAAATATGAAATCAGCGTCAAAAGTTTTTTAAAATATAACCGGCATATTGGTACACTATTTAATGTTATTTGGCTATTACATATTTATATTGCTAGTGTTTTATTGTTTATTCTTAAAAACTTAGAATAAAAATAAATAACATGCAAATTACTTTAAATGGTGCACCAATATATAGGCCATATTTTTAGAAAACAAAATTGACATTGGATTTATATTTTATAATTTAAATAAATTATTAATAAATTTTTAATTAAATAATTGTTTTAGTAATTTTAGGAAATAGGAAACCATCTTTAAATTAAACCATTTAAAGGGTCAATTTTGCACTTTTAGATAGTTAGATGGCCCTTTGTCTCCGATCTTGTAGTTGTGGGTTGAAAATCAAATAACAGTTGGAGGATAAAAAAAATTGGCTTATCCCTTCTAAGGATAGTCTTTTTTTCACAATGTATATAAAGTTCTAAAAGAAGCATATGTCTTCGCACTCACTAGTGCATACACACACGCTTGATGTTAGAATATTTGGGCTCGGCCCATTATTCTATTAATTCAAAGGATTAAAAGTTTACTTTAAATGTTATAGTTATTATGGTTAATACCATATTGATAGTTGAAAAGGATCTCAACCGACTTAAAGGGTCAACCGTTGGTGCACCCCTTGTGAAGTCGGTAAGGGGAGGTTGGCGAGCCACACGCACGCACGTTCGCTCGCCGCGCCGGGACGAGGCCGTGGCCGTGGGCGTGGCGTGGCGTGCCATGCCTGAGCGCGGGCGCGGCGTGCCTGAGCCTGACGTGCGGGAGGGGAATCTCTTTTGCTGGTTATGGCAATTGATGACGCGATAATTGTGACTGGTTATGGCAATTGATGATGTGATAATTGAGCCTTCCCGATCTCTCCCGTCCAGGTTCATCCTCCCGTCTCCCTCCACTGGGCTATTTAAACGGACCCTCCCTATCCTTCGAGATTCAGATCTGAGACTACTCCTCCTTTGCTGCTACTCCGCTTCCCCATCGCCGGCGCTGCGCTCACATCACCGGCGAGAACAGGTGCCTCCGACACCGTTGCCTCTTCGAGATCCTGCTAGGGATATTGGGGCAATCAGGTTTCTGGGGAGCATCTTCACGCGACTGCTCGCCCAGAATCGTTGTGTCTTCACCGACGTATGGTTCACCGTCCTGGACACTCCGCCACCGTTGAACGACTACACTGCGCCGCATCTTCTTCCTGTACGACTCCGACGCACGGACTGCACTGCATCAACGGATCTTCCTGCGTTGAATCTGTATGACTCCTTCGAGCAAGGCCACTCGAGGGATATCATGAGTTCAAGTGGTATTCCTCCAGCTGGAAGCGGCGCAACCGATGCCTCCGGAAAAGGTCCCGCCTCGGGGTACATTTCGATGTCCGAACTGTTATCCTTACTTTTATTTGTGTTTTTATTTAAATTTGTGTCAATTTTGAACACATGTACCACTATAGTCATGCAAATATTTGTGAATCTTATTATAATCTTTGAAATTAAAATATGGTATCTCACGTAATTATCCAACACTTGACTATACACATTTGTTTTTTTAATATTAGAGAGCCTAGACACCTTTTGAAATTTGAAATAGTTCAATTCCGAGGCATCCTTAGTCGTGATCGACATCGATCCATGGCACCAGCCGACCTTGCTCCGGCCGTTTCTCTACCGGTCGCCGGACTGCTGGGTATCGATTCCTCCGACCGTGGACTATCACGTCGTCAATACGGTGGCGTTCAACCCGGACAATAATGATCAACCGTAGCCGATGCGTTCGTACACATGCATGCTGATGTGGTCCAAAAGGGTTAAAGCGCTCTCCCGGTCGTCGCGATTCCGATACCTTCAGCAGAGCACAGCATTTGGTTCCTGCATGTTATGCTACACGTATGTCCTTGGACAAGATAACCTATACCTGGGGTTGGTACCTATACAGTCTGAAACAATAGACTAATTAACAACTATGGTATCAGTTTCTGCTTTTACGCTAAAAAAAAAGTTTCTGCTTTGAGCTTACCTTGCTAGTGGCTAATTTATTGTTCCAGACTGTAGGTACTTTCATCATCATTAGAGTTTCCAGATGTATCTTTACTATAATGCGCACATTTATAAGGATAAAGTCTAATTTCCACCGTTCAACTATATATCAACCGAGTTTGATTCTAGCCATCCAGCTCCAAAATTGGGTATGCTTGACCATCAAAGTGTCAAAACCCGTTTACATTTGACCATCCGGCTGTTGTAAAGATGACACGTGGTAGTTGGTCCCACATGTCATAACCCCCCTCCCTCTCCTCCCCCTCCCCTTTTGCCTGTCTGCCACAGCACCTGTGGACGGCATGCCCTTCGCCATCATCGCTCCTGTCGTCAGCCATCACCGCCTACAATGGCCCCATCCTCCAGAGTCAAGCATGGGAAGCGGCATCATGAGGAGACCATGGGAAGCGGGTCCTCTGGTGTCAAGAACGACAGGCATCAGGAGGTTGCCAGAGGAGGGGATAGAGGCGGGGATGGTGGACCCTGCGGGAACTGTGCAATGTCAGGCGGGCAGGAGGTGGGAGTAGTGGGGCCGTAGTGGGTACACCGGGCAGCGGGAGAAGTGGGGCCTTGCGGGCACTCCGACGCCGGTCGCGGCAGGAGCAACAGGGCCCACGAGCGCAGTGGGAGCAGGGGCCTGTGGCCACTCCCAAACCAAGCTCGGCCTGCGATGGGAAGCGAGAGCAGCAGGCTCCACGGGTGTGCCGGGGAGGGGCGGCGTGACCACTGCCACATGTTATCCATGTCGTCGAAACCACCACCAAAATAACCGGATGGTCAAATATAAACAGTATTGAAAGAGTTGGATGGCTAAATATTCTTGATTTTGTAGTTTTGATGGCCAAAACCAAATCGAGGACATAGTTCAATGGCTAAAAATAGAACTTTTTTCCATTTTTAATAAATGAATGTGTATCTAGAGTATATATAGGTAGCACGTGTTCAATTCAGATATTTTTATGATTATAAGTTTACCATTTCTAAAGAAGTATCGCACATTTTAGGTTGAAAAAAAAGATGATACAATTTAAAAAAATGCCAGACACGGTAACCAGAGAGTACTCCCTCCATCCCTAAAAGGATGACGCTATGGGATGCGTGCACGTGTTACTTTCTCAACTTTGACTCAATTTGTAGAAAATATATGTAATATTTATATCTCTAATAAATTTGTTAAAAAACTAGATTCAAATATCTATCTAATGGTACTAATGATGTACTATAAATATTAATATTATATTTTATATATAATTGGTTAATGCTCAAAGATACTGTTTTTATTGGGAAGCGAGAATGACATCTATTTTGGGACGGAGGGAGTATGTTCTAGATGTCATCCGATTCCATTATATAGGAACCTAGCTACCTGATAAAATAAGCTACAACGTAACTCTACATATACCACAAAATATTGCTTGGTCCTTAGTGTGGGTATACTTTCCTTTGGTCCCCCATGTTTTTGCTAATGGTTGTTGTCGATTAGAGTTAGAACAGTGGAGAAACCATGGATCTTGTTCCCTCCTTGTCCATACATGTAGGAGGAATATAATCTACTTTTCGGGGAGCCTGTAAATGGAACGAATAAGAGCATACAGTTCTATTCCCACAGGCTCCTTTAAGGATTACCATCCACATATGGCTAGCCTGCAAGGTTGAAAGCCTCTCCGGGGGTAGACTTAAACTTTTGCCTGTCATATCCGCGCAGAACAATATTCTTGGTATCGTCTGATTTGTATTGTGGCAGGTCTTAAGTGTAATTGATATCGTTATATATCTACTAATCCTGTCTCTTATCTTAACTTAGCCATTTGATGATATGTGTGTATGTCACCTGAAATGAGAACCTTGTAATAAAACTATGAAATTTTAAATGCAGCTTGCAAACAATGATATTTTTTTCTTTGTATGAACACAGCCAGTTCTTTTTTTTTTGTAAAAGCTCAATTTGAAGCAGATAATAGACTACGGAACAATTATAACTTAGTTGGATACATCGCAAATCTATTGATATTTTTTCTTTTAAAAAATATAAGACCTTTTAGCTCGTTGTTTAAACATAAAGGTGCACAAAGTAAAAAGGGTTTCTTGTAATTGCTATGGAAGAATATTGATAGTGCACGGAATCTAATCTATGTCACTGATAAGAATCTTATGTGTTATTCTTCTTTCTGTAAATATGTTCAGATCACACCTCTCTCTATTCAGTCCACAGGTGTAATCCTTGCACAAGTTATGAGAATATATGGTGAATACTTTCCCTCCACTCATCAAGTCACTTTATTATTTCCATCCTTTTGAGTTTAGGTAACTGTCTTGTAATAGAAAAGTTTTCTAACTGCGAGCAATGGAGCCAGGGAAGTCTTTTTTGTACTATTCCTGATTAACTTCATTTGCATGAGATGAGTGTTGGCACCATCAGGTGGTGCTTATTGCAACAATCGTCATTTGGATCACTAGCTAGCTAGTCGAAATCACACAGACTATAGTTGATCCTGCATCCATGGTTGTCTCTCTTACCCTTAGCATCACAGTGCAACAACTATAGATGAAGCGGAGCTACTCTTGGTAGTACAGGACAGAGCAAGGATGTACTAGTGATAGCGTTGCCCTACATGTTAATGGCAAGTTCGTTCTCTTTGTAATAAACAAACATAAAGGCTGTTCTTGGGAGAGGCAGCTAGCCAAGCTATGATTGTTAGTGGCATCCAATGCACACACAACAAGATGATCTCCTGGAATTGCTTTCATGAGCATTAGAAGAGTGGAGAAGAAGTTGTAGCTTTTTGTGCTGTGGACTACCAGAGCAGCTTAAGGCTTAAGTTTCGGAAGTTTGATAAGTATGCTTTCTAGCTTTTTTCTTTCCTTGTGAAAGCAATGTAAAAAATGATCAGATGAACAAGGATATAGCTGTTTTGTTATTCTTAATATAGAAGTAAGCAACTGAAGAGGGATGAATAATTGACATATTTGATTTGATTCCAGGCTCATAGTTAGAAATTAGAATTATATGAAACATAGTTGTGGTCAGACATGAACTTGAGAACCAAAATGTTTGGTAGGTCCTCATCATATATTGATAAAATCATAACTTAATTCTTATTTTTAAAAAATTATAGTCAATTTTGTTATAATGGCTGGCCATGTCCAAGACAAGGTATAGAATAAAGCAATTTAGCAAGTGAAGACAGCAGTTGACCTAGCAGTCGCCCTGGTATCAAGTTGATCCTATTATAACTTTAGAATCACAACTTGTACTTAACTTTGCTTGTAGTGATAGGCCATGTTCAGGTCGGCTTCAGCAATTCAGGTTGTCTGTACTAATGGTTGCATCATTAAGAGAAAAAATTATGGAAACTAAAAGGCGGTATGGTGATCATTGGAGCATCATCTATTGCCATCTCGAGTGATCGCCTTGGGATTAATGAATAAATTCGCAATGTTGCTTAGTGAACTTGGTTTACAAGCACGCATGGATATGTATCATGAGAAGAGAACTTGGTTGGAAGAGAACTAACAAACTATCCACGTCAGTTTCAAAGAGACAAGACCCAATTGGTCGAATGTTGATCCAAGCATACACTTTAAAAAGGTAGTATGGTGATTATTAAGGCATCTATTGTCATCATAAGTGTTTGACCTAGGATTATTGATTTTTTTTAGATATATATAGTGGAAGAAAAAAAAGCTCCGGGTTCAGTTTTGCACAGAGAAATTGCTATTTGTGTATAGTGTTTGATCATGCATGTTCTGTCTTACTACATATGTCCGTACATGATTCTTAAGTTATAATTAAGCAAGATAAGAGAGAATGGCTAAAACTATATGGAGCATGTACTTGGCTCCACCGTCCTGTCCATTTTTTTTTAAAAAAAAACATATTCAGTCAAGGAGCTGAGAGAGACAACTCATTTGGCCCACACTCCCACTCTGTATATATGGATCCAAACACTACTACTTAACTAGTTAACTTCGTTTGTGATGAGTCGTGCTTAGGTCGGCTCCAAAAATTAAGGTATTTTGATCCGATGGTTGCATTATTAAGGAAACTGTTCGGAATGAGAAGTAATAACCTGATTAGAACCAATAAAGTTTCATTGAAACTTACGAATAATTGACTGTAAGAAAATATAAAAATCTATCTACTTAGCTTAATACATTATCATTGCCGCGAAGAAACACTAATTTACAAAGTTATTGCACTAAATTGTGGGTTTTACAAGTTGTTGAGCCAATATGCACCCACCTGAAAAGTTATTGTACCAGATTAAGTATTCTATAAGTTGTTGGACCAATCCGTACGCACATTCATGTTCTTGTATGTTGGGTGCAATTTACTTAAATAAAATACTTACACCATCATGAGAAAAAAAAACCCTCCTCGAATCATGCATGGGGTTGACTTGAGATATACTAATGAACAAGGTTACATTGTCCCTTAATTAGCTAAGTTAGTTTACCATATCGATGCAAACAATAGAGAGATTACTCCTTGGCTCATGAGAAGAAAACCTTCTTCTCGCTTGCTTGCTTATGCTGATCCCCCCAGCTAGTGGCTTCATTTTAAGGTGCTGCAGAGACAACTCATTCGGTGTTAGTACTTATATATAGCAATCCAATCGTAACTTAAAGATTTATAGCTGCATTCAACTTGTTTATAACGCTATGGCGGCTATGCCATGTTCAGGCCGGCTTCAACAGTCCAGGTGGTCCTGAACTACAGGCAGCAATAGCATCATTACGCAAATTATATGGGAAACAACAAAGATTATTAGAGCATCTTTGGACAGCTGAAGCGGTTGACTTTGGACTAATCAACAGGTTTGTGTTGTTTGAAAGCGAGGTTATTTTACAAGGTCGGTGCTGGACAACACAGGAAGACTGTGCTTCGCTCGCTGGCCCGCTCTGATTCCTCCAGCTGGTTTGTGTTGATCTGATGACCCAATTGCATTTTATCCATTCTTTTTATTCCTTCGAGGCTGCGACCGCGACGCAACCTCTAATGTTGCTCAGGGGTAGGGACAAGTTATACTCTATCGTTTGACTTGTACACACGGGAAAAAAAATTCTTAAATCAGCAAAGATCTTCAACTCTTTGTGGGCCCCGCAGTTTTTTAGTTTTATACTATTTCTTTTTTTTGCGGTAAGTTTTATACTATTTCGTTATCCAACTTGCTTGTATTTAGAATAAACAAAATGGCATTCACCGAAGAAACTAGAAGGGTGTTTCGAATTGCTAACTCCACTCCAGCTATAGGACACAGCGGATCAGTCGATCGACACATCGAACAAACAGAGCATCATATACTTTGGGTATTTCTGGTGGCCTCATAACTGAAGCTACAGGGACGCGTAACGGGCTGCTAGCTCGTTGAGCCGAGAAGGGAAGGCGAGCATGGGGTTTCTGAAATGCTGGCGTCACTTTAGCCTCTAGGCAAGTCAATAGGCTCATCAAACAAACAGAGCACCATCCCTCCGAGTCTGCGATCTCAGATTCTCAGCGACCTCATCAGATGCTCTAAGTCCAGTGACCAGTGCAGCCTACTCTACCCACAGGATAGAGCGATCATGGCATGCAGCGCATGCTGACCTGGGTGTCGCACGGTGCCCATCCTGAACGGGAACGGCGTGCAATCCTTATCTCTGTTTTTTTTTTCAGCATCAGATTAGGATCGTACTCGTACCTATCCCGTCATCGTCACCGGTGTGGCCATGCACTGATGCTTTACCGGCCGGCCGTCTGGTGGCATCGTCGCCGCCCGCGTGCATGTATCGGGATGCTACCCCTCTTGACCTCAGTGACGAGCAATCAAACGTACTAGGTAGAATAGAGCAATTAAAAGTAGAAGAGATTCAGAACGTGCGGGGACACCGAACACGTACGTACTGGGTGCTGCTGCGGGAACAAGAGCGATCCGAATCCGATCGACCGAGGGTGGGATGCTCAGATTGGGCCGGCTGCTGCAAACATCGTCGCTTTGCTAGGGACGACTGCTGCCGAGGGCCGACGTCGATCGATCCGCACGCATAGTTGGCAGAAACCACGGCCAAACTCTCAACAACAACAGACTTTTTTTTATGAACATTACAAAAGGTGGTTGTAATTTTCATAAATAACAATATTAACAACCGGTTGGCTATTTGGATAGTCGATACTCGATAGGAAGACTATAGCATGGATCTCAAATAGTAGAAGATGTTTAAACTAAGTTGAACAATACTAATCATATAGAATGAAATGGAGGAGCTCATGTATGCAAAATAGAAATGGCCCTGTGAACTTAGAACATTTCTGCTCTTTCTTTTGGAAGGTCAAATAAACGAGGACGAGCGGTTTGAAATTTCTAAAGATGTGCTTGTAGTTGTATACTCATATATGTGCGGCTTGAAGGAAAATTTCTAAAGAGGCCACCTGGACATCCTACCGCCAACCTCACACTTCTCGCAAGCACTTCACCCTCGCAAAGGATTTGGACCACGAGAGTCTCAGATTACAGCAAACCCTCATCAGGCACCACCAGAAGCTGAGCCAGGATATGAACTTCCCAGGGATGATGAAAAAGTGCACTAACTGGGATGGAAAAATGGTGTGCTTTCCAGTAGGGGTGGTACACAATCTTCTTGAGCTCCCATTTCCCTCCCGACTATGCACCAGCCAGCTGGATGCGAGCAAACGACCATATGAGGAAGTGGAACTCAGCATCTAGTGGCACGACACGACACATGCCTATCAACCAGCTGCGGTTCTGCAGGACGACCTCCATCGACAAGTTGTAGGCAATATAGGCTGGCATGTCGTTGCCAGGCGTGGTGAGGACCAGGTGTGTCAAAGAGGCTTCCTTGACTCAATAGGGGCAGGGCCTAGGGAGGGCCAACAGGGCCCATGCCCCCCCCCCCACACACAAGGTCCAGCTACAATTTTTATATATTTAACTAGTGTTAATTGCTTTTAACAAAAGTTGTATAATTAATGTTCGGCAACTATAGAACAACTAACATGCAAGAGATGAAATAAACAATGAGCATGTAAGTCAGTTGAAGAACAACCAGAGCAAAAGATGCATCCTTTGATTTTCATTTCCTAATCTGATCGGCAAATCGGTCCGTACAAATATACCATGGTAAGCTGCAGATGGCAATGAAATAATTCATTTGCACCCGTAGAATGCTTTACTTTTATGGCAAAGGCTAATTAGCTTTCATGAAATATAGAACAATAAATGCTCGGAGTCTATAAAAGGTCTATTTGTCATTTTTCTCTCACTTTTTTTTTTACAATATCGTTCGTAAGAGATTTACATTATTGCATGACTTCTCTGGCTTTTTCCCCTGCCATATTATGTGCATTAAGGAGCAACTGTAGTATGAAGTTGTTCCTTTCTTTCTCCTCAAAATAAGTTGACTTCTATGGCAACTATAACAGGGAGAAGTTTTACAAAATACTTTCATACACCCGTTTATAAAATATCTAAATGGTCATGGTATACTGGAGTTACATATATATATACTTTGCGAAAAAAAATCTTATAATTTTATTTTCAACTCGTCGTCTTGGCCCCTTATGGTTAAATCCTAGCTCCGCACCTGCTCCAAATGCCGATAGGCTATTGCGCTGGCAATATTTGCGAATAATCACATCCTTTCTTTTTACAATTCTTCATTGAAATAATACTATTTCATAAAATGACAATAATACATACCATCAAGACTCCCACATCAGATTTTTTTTTTCAACCTCCCACATCAGATTCTTCATAACACAGGCGATTCAATCGCAAAAGAGAAACAGAAAACGGAAGGCATACCTATGCAGCCTGTTTATATAATGGGCCTCAAGTATCCAGTCTCTTGAACTAGGCCCAGTTTCTTTTTCCTGCCGGGACGCCCGCCCCCTTTTCTTTGTTTGGGCTACCAAATGGGCCATGGCGTCATTCCTGGCCGTGGTCTCGCCCGCCGCCGGGCGAGAAACCCTTTCTCGATTCCCCGCCGTCAATGCCGGGCTCGCTCGTCGCCGCCACCGGCGACGAACCTACTCCCAACAGCGACCTCGGAACCTTCCACGACTTCCAAGTCGCGAGATGCGCCGCCGCCGCCGCCTACGGCCTACGTGGCCGCGCCTCCACCTCCGCTTCCGCCACGCCGACGTGTCAGCCTCCCATCCACTCCCCATTCCTCCTATTACTACTTGTCTCCGCCGGCAACTGTCCCCCCCCCCCCCCCCCCCCAACCCCCACTGAAGAATCCGCCTCCGTTCCCTTCGAGGAGGGGTGACCATGGCGGCGCAGGGATCCCTAGTCGCGTGGAGGGCCGTGTTCGCGGCGCTGGGCGTGGTCATGGTGGCCACGCTGGTGTACACCTGCGCCACTGACGGCTCGCCGTTCCGCCTCGATCTGCTTACACCGTAAGTAGATCGTTCACCCCCCCTGGTGATTATACTCCGGCAAGTTTTGACACCGTTGCTAGTTTAATAGTTTATTATGTGCTTGCTTGCGGATTGGTAGGAAGATATTACGCTCTTGTTTTGAATTGGGTGTTTTTACGTTCAAGGTGCCATTGTGAGGGCTGCTAATTGCGTACGGCAACTTGCTTGTCCGCTGATTAGCAGAAGCAATGGGCCACTCGTAAGTTTGGTGGTAACTCTATCATTGTGAAATAGTTAGGAGACGAGATGAATGAACTGGTAACAGGGTAGCACCTGCAAGGCCATCTACCTTAGTTAATTCATAACTTTGCACGATGCATGTTTTATAAGCATAAAAGTGTACAATGTTTCTTGTACCTGGGTATTCCTGGATCAGTAAGGGGGTGTTGGTGTGTTGCCAATTTCTTGCCATTAAAATTTAGGCTTGCTCATCAGTGCTGCAAGTAGTATAAGTTGGTTGGTTGTGCTAGATGCTACTTTAGAGTTAGTGTGGAATCAAAAGTTTGCTCTTGCGAGAAGGCCTCTAGCCTAGTGATTAGAGCATCCGAGTAGCACTAAGCAGCACAGGTTTTACTCCCCATGGAAGCAAATTAAACGGGGCGGTTTAAATGTAACCACCGCAGTTTGCCTTCAGTGAGCTGCACGTGGCCACCCTGTGGTGCGTCCGGCTAGCCACCCTTTGGGCTCTGTTCTCGACCAGGCCAGCAAGAGTTTCTTCTTAGTGCAAGCCATGGGGCGTTCTTTCCCCCACCGGTCGTTTTCTAAAACTACTTCAGAGTAGGCATATTAACTCTTCCCCAAGCTTACATGTACACAAGATACATGCATTCACTTTGAAATCGTAATTATTTGTTCTATACAGGTGGATGGTGGCAACACTGGCTGATTTTTATGTGAATGTTATTGCCATATCGGTAATGCCTTGATTTTCCTGACTTTGATTCCTAAGCAGTCACTTTTTACCAAAAGTATGTGGTGCTTACCATCTCATTAGGAATAGTTTGCTGGAAGGGCCTTTTTACCATCCTTGGGAGGTAACAAGATACACTGTCAAACTATAACTTGGGGAGTTACCAAAATACTTCAAATATTTTGGTACCTCTGAAGGTATAGTTTAGTAGTATCTCTTGGAAAAACTCCCATGAATGGTTAAGGAACTCCTTATGGAAAGATTAAACTTAATTTCTGACTAAGCTAGAGATGGGTCTTACATGGTGTTTTCAGGCATGGGTTATCTACAAGGAAGCAAACTGGATAAGTTCAGCGGTGTGGGTGCTTCTGTTGGTTTGCTTTGGCAGGTATTTGATTCCTTATCTCTAATATTTTGTAAACCTTTTAGTTTTATAGCTTCTTTGTTAGCTTCTATGCTTTTGTTTGAATAGATGAGTCCTCTAAACTTGACGGTGTCCACCTTTTTGTTTCTTTTTTCCTTTCTATCTTTTCAGTGCTGCTACTTGTGCTTATATCGTTAAGAAGCTTTTTGAAGTAATCCCTGCAGGATCAGCCCAAGATCCACTTGATCTTCTGTTTATCAGGTAGAGTACCAAGTTATTCATGATTAACCATTTAATATGCCATGCCTTCAGCTAATTAACTAACACTGAAAGCTAACGATTAGTTGCACCTAGATGTTGAGTAACATATTGACACAGCAAACTGTGTTCCACCACATTTCTTTCTGGCACACTCACAATGTAACCACACAAGCTATCTTTGTTGATCCATTGAGATGTTCAATTAATGCTCTTTTGCATAGGATGGCTGTTAGTTGCATCTTATGTTTATATTAATGCTAATTCATCTCGGCGTGTATTCTCAAAACATTTTCAGGCAAGGTAATCTATCCCAAAAAAAGTGCTCATATGTCATAGTTGGAAGGATTATTTTCAGCATTTTGGGGATATTCATGGCCAGTGTTGTCATATATACTGTCATCACTGATGGACTTCCTTTTAGGAAGGAATTATTGACACCGTAAGTGAATATGTCATAATTAATACTTTGTCACATGTACTGTCTTCACTGATGTCATCAATGTTATGTTAATTGATTGACAATTTAGATTGTTGACTAAATATAATTTGTTCATCATTTGGACTAACATAAAGATTCTCTATTAAATAGAAATCTAAAGTTCACTCTCTATTGTGCTAGGTGGATGGCTGCAACCTTAATTGATTTCTACATAAATGTCTTTGCAATATCGGTAAGACATCTTGAACTTGCGCATGCATGCAAACTTTCTGGGGTGAGCAACTGCGCACCAAATCAGCATGAATGAAATAAATTGGAGGTTTAGTTGTTAGTTGGAGCACATCTCCAATCAAAATGTCAGTGTACCAATTAATTATGTCAGAAGAAACACAGAAATTTCGGATGAATCGTAAACATAAAGAAATTATAGAAGAAAACAAATTATAAAGAAAACAAACAATGCTACTTTAAATTATGAAATTTTATCTTGAACTTCTAAAGCTAAAGGTTTTAGAGTCCAACACTATTTAGGCTAATTCTAAAGGTTTTTGGGTGTGTTGATTCAGTGCTTAGAGCAAAGTAGTTTGCTTATTCATATAGCTCATGTTTTTTGTTGAATATGCACTCCAGCTATTGGTATTTGTTTCAACTAATTATCTGAAAAAGATCAAGTTTGTTTGCATGAATGTGATGTGAAAATTTACTGTCAATCTTCTATCTTTTCCAAACAACAGATACCCCCTTTTTTGGTAACTAATTCTTAATTTTTTTTAAAAAAAAATCTGAGCTTTGATCATGCCATGAGCCCATGCTGTTATTAATTTTATCTCAATCATAGGGAGCATATCTTTTCGATGGAAATAATCAATCGAGTCTGTTCACTAGTTTCAGTGGACACCATGACTGCACATTATTTCTACATCTTTTAGATCCTTGTATAAAATATGTAAACGAATGTTTTTATTACTTTGATGATTAATATTGATAATATGCTTGTAGGTTTGGGTTGCTCACAAGGAATCGTCTTGGATATCAACTACCATTTGGATTGTCTTGTTGATATGCTTTGGAAGGTATATGAATCTCTTTTGAGGCTCCAAGCATAAGCACTTACTACTATGTTGAGTTACAGAATGCTTTTACTGTGTGCTGATTTACAGAATACTTTGTTAGTCAAGTTATTTCCATCTTATCTTCGGTTTTCTAGTTTGTTTGTTTTGTTGATTTGTTCAGTTTGTTAATTGCCTCGAGTCATCTCTTTCTGTTTGAAGTAATCTGTATTTAAGAGCAATAGTCATGTCATTCACGGCAGGCAATGTCTACCAACATATAGTTCTCTGGTCTGTCTTTCCCTGAGTCCTCCCTACTAGTGCCCCTGCTTCATCATTACCTTGGTAGTGATGCAATCCTTATGTCAGCACCTTGGTCCAATGCAGCAGGTCAAATGCACAGCTGCTGGTGTGCGCCTGCTAAATTGTGGCACTGATTGTTCCCACCCGTGACAGTATCTTAAAGGGGTCTTGCTCTTGCATACATGCAAGGGTGGGGCTATTATAGACATGGGACTTGCCACCAACACCGGGTTGTTCAATTATTGCTGTGGCATGGTATTTTAGCAACATAAGTTTTGTTCAAGTGCATTAGTTTCTGATAAAGAGATTTGATGGTTTTGTTCTCTTTGGATGTTTATCTTCCGCTAATTTTCATCCCTTACTAGAAAAGCCCGCGGCGTTGCCGCGCATGGCCAATAGATGTAACCCGTAATACGTTTTTTTCCTTTAATATTTTGTTTTGAAGTATAGTTTTTGTTGGATTGTAAATTTGCGGAAGAAAATTGGATATAAGTATTGAATTTTATTTGTTATGTATGAATTTTGTAGATTATGATATTTGTGTACCTTTTATGTTGAAAAATTATTAGTTTAAATATGTTTTGGGCTAATTTTAAAGTGAGTCCAATTTATTTTAAGTTTGTTGTACAATATATTTGTTGATTTTTAAATTCATTTTAATGGTCGGATGTAAGCTATAATGGGAGAATTGGAAAGTGAGTCTAGTTTCTTTAAGTTTGATTTATAGTATGTTCATTGATTTTTAATTTCGATGTGCGTCTATATTTAATATTTAAAATTTAAAGATGTTTTGGTGTCCAAATCGTATGCAACTGATGTCATGTAATCATTTGCGCACGTATATAAGTTTAATAGAAGTTGAGGGGTTAGTGGGAATGCTTAGAATTAAAATTTTTGTTGCATACCAAAGACATGTTTTATTTTTCAATTGTTTTTTATTAAAAACTTCTTGGTTTGAGGACATTCCGATATCAAATCGTAGGTACGACGGATAGTACGTAAACATTTGCATGAATGTGTATATAGTAAAGTTGTAGGTTTTGAAATTATAAGCGAAGTTTATGTTGAATATATTTTGGTTCGAACGTGTTTTGGTAGTCGATTGTACATATAATGTTCCTTTGTGAAAGTTACGAATAGAATAAGCTATTGTGCAATTTAAGTTGAATCCGATGGCTTTTTCAAAAAAATTCCTGAGAGAGAAAAAGGACGGCGGGTTGATTTTATAAAAGTTTGGGGGTTTCTCTGAAAATGTTCTCTAGCCGGTTGGGGGTGGAGTGCGGGTTGATTTGGCGGAAAGTTGAGGGCTTTTCTATAAAATTACATGTGAGAGGAGGTGGACGGCGGGTTCTATTTCCATAGAACCCGAGGACTTTTTTGTAAAATGCCAAGGAATGGCTCAATCTCGGCCCTCCGTCCGGCCGATCCGACGGCCGAGGGAAGCCGATGACGTGGCTAGCTTCCCTAGCCTCGGAATTGGCCACGGATCGTAAGGGGCGATTAGAGAATACTTATTAAGAGTCATTTTCATATTAGATAACAGGATGTACTTATTAAGAGTCATTTTCATATTAGATAACAGGATGTAGCACATGCAAACCAGTACTATCAGACATCTAAGGGTGTAATACCCTGTGATAAAACATCTTAATGTGTGTTCGAGAAAAATATATTAGAAATAAATCTTGTAAGCTAGTATTTATTGTTGCTTAATGTTCTTCCCTATCTTAAGTGAACAAAACAAAAAAAAAATAAGCATCGAATCTAATCCAAACACTGTAATCCCAGGCGCAAGCTATTCATGCATGAACAATATTACAATACTAGTAAACACCTTTTGCAACTACTTCTATTGGCTCTCGTACCTGCATTCGGTGGATTGTGGGAATATTTCTGCTTGTAAATCTTAACATAAGATGTACCGATGAATTTGTATCACCTAAATACTTAACTTGCTATGTGCTAAATATCAAGGTAGTTTGTTCATGTTGGTAAATTGTTATTGTTACCATGATATGTATACCTGTTCATACGTCAAAGTACTGGAATATTATCTAATGCTTCTCCCTAGTAGTAGCTCCCCTTGGGATTGTGCATGATTCATATCTGGCTGGTGCTTTCCTACTTGAGGGAATATATACTGCCCTAAGTTACACATATACAATTAGCTTCTGTGACCCATCCATCTACTGAAGTATGACTCTTAATAAGTACATTATGTTATCTAATATGAAAATGAACGCTTCTAGTTTTTTATTTTCTATATTTTTTATGATTTTATGTGTGATTTATGAACACTTATCAATTTTTCTTTTCTATGATTCAGCATCAGTACATGTGGATACATTGTTCTCCAACTTTTCCATGTGTCATATCAAGATCCAATCTACCACGTGCTATTGAACTCTCACAGCAAGTACGGAATTGCGACTTCCGTGTAATCCTTGAGCCTGGTTGGCTTCTAGCTGTCTAAACTTCTGCTACATTTGGTCATTGATATGCCATTCATGATTCACATGTTTGAAATGTAGGAAGACTTGAAAATTCATTGAAGTGTTATGTTCAGCCTGGCTCATAATAATACAACCGTTTCCTTCTACCTCTATGTGAACCTACCACAACTAATTGTGTATCATATAGCATTAGAGAAGTTTTGCTTTGAGTGAAACGATAAGTTGGCCAACTTCTCAGGTAAATGAACTATAATAGGCTCTTTAGTTGTACTTCTGATTCAATTCCTTGGACAGTTTTCTTTTCTTTTTTTTTTCCTTTGTTTGTCAAATAACTCAATCATTCAATGAAAATAATTTCGGAAATCAAGTGATGATTTTATTTGTTAGGATGCAATGGACACGTCGTGTTCGAAATATTCTTATGATTTGCAATTAAATGAGCTGCTTGCTCTTTTTTGCACATATTGATCCCTGGTGCTTGAAGGGGTTCAAAGCACTAGGTGATCTCCATGTTCCTTCAGTTAATCGATGGTTGCTGTACATGTCTCTTATTCCCAGTAATTTTTCTTCTAGCTCATTTGTACCTAGCGACTACAAATTCCGAGAAAAGTCGAAAACACATTCGGGTCTATCCAGGTGCTTGCAAGAGTTAAAGTGATCAAGCATAGATTCTGGGATGACACCATGGAACTGATTATAACCTACCAGGAGCACCTGGAGCATGGAGGGAGTTAGCTGGTTCATTGAGAGGTAGCCTGCTGAGCTTGTTGGATTGTACAATGATGAAGGTATAACCCCTCAAGGTGGACGAATTTCGAGCATGGAGCCTGTCTAGTTCTATCAAGAATGAGCCTGTGATGTGTTTTCTGTAAGAATGAATGCTGAGGAAGGTGGAAAATTGCTTGTCAACCTGCTCTCATGGATATCAAAAACCCAAGACTGCTAAGGATGACTGGTTCTGTGGTTCACAACGAAAGCAGGAATATGGCTTTCAAGACCTTGTAAAACCGTGGTACAGCCTGACACTCTGCCAGGTCACTCAAGAAGGGGCGAGGCAAGTTTACAGTTGCACGCCTGTCACCTCGCTCGCTGCCTTCTTGCCACTCACGGCTCCGTGTGGCGATCTCGCCACACCACCGAGCCGCGACCCACTGTCGTGTGTCACGACCGCTAGCACTCCTTTTCTAGGGCCGCCGGTGAGTCGGTGACCGAAGCACTCTAGCAACCCTGGGACCCTAACTCGGTGGCAGTAGCACCAGCCCACAGGCGCATTGATGGAAACTATCAGTCTCTTCGTGTTCATGAAGTAGGCTCCCTGCTCCATGCTAGAGCCCCCATATTAGAAAGGCGCCAATCCTCTATCCTCTAACAAATGATTAAAAGTACAGGGTAAGATTTACATGTCATTGTTGGTGTTCACTGTTGAGGTTACAAAAAATAGGGTAAGCCCCTATTCAAGAACTAGAGTCTGATTTAGGAGGGGTCATTGTTGGACATGCTCTAAACTACCGCACCTAGATACAAGGATGGAGGGAGTACGTAATGAAAACACACGCAAGTCGCGAAATGGAAGACATGATCCACAACCAAAAGAAAATGATTGTTAAGCCATCATGCTCTACTAGCAAGTGAACAACAGTACTGTTGCTCAGCCATGTAGAGCCGCTAATGCTTCTTTGATTGTGATGACTCCAGCATAAACATCCTACATTGTTGGTCGATCCTTTGGCGTTTCCATACAGTTGAGCAGTAGCCTTCTAGATGATGTCATTGGACCATATGATGTTGTAGATTTCTAAACCTAAATCACAATTTGGCAACCGTATTATGTTCCGTCACCGATCCCTCTGTTCCTTCTGCTTTCTCACTACCGTTTAGTGGATGTAACATGCACTTCCCATACGCAAATCCAAATGCATCGTTAGAAAAAATTACGACATCATCAATATCGCAGCAAGCCACAATTTCAACAAGAATGAAATCGAGGAAAGACAAGGTCTGATCCACACCAGCCCCATCAGTAAACTTTGTTGAACTCATTTTTCTTTTTTTCAATTAATTGGCTACCACAAACTCTGTTCCAGGTAATTAGAGACATTCCAATACACAAGATATCAGAATAGACGACAGCTCCCACCAAAAGAGCTTTCACCAAGCAAGGATGCGCCAAAAAGTGCCATCTACCAATCTACGTCAAAAACCCTGCATATTTGGTCCACAATTTCATGACCGGCATCAACTAAGGATAAAGTTTCTATGATGAAACAACCAGAATTTCGACCTGTTGGAAACACAAATGTAATGCGCAAAACATCTTGGGTTCAGATGCATAATCTGTTCGAGTTGCATTTGTTTCAGCTCCCTACTCACCTTTTCAACTGTCTTGGCATGTCTATGGTCAATGAACTTGCACAAAAAGAATCTACAGGCTACAGATGCAATGGCATCAGGTACTAAGTTAAAGTGCCCGGTCATGGTTTCTGGTGCATCGTTGGTTGGTCTTGCAATTTGTTTGAGCTCTCTGTTTCAACTTTCTGAGCACCTGGTTCTTCTATGGCCATTGGACTTGCATCATTTGGCTGCAAACAATAATAATCAGGGAAAAACGCTTTGATCAGGGACTAGAGTATAGGACAACCAGAGAAAACCACCCTAAAGTTTAAAGACATGACTTAGTACAGAACTAGTACATATTCTGCAAGTACTCTGAGCATGTCCCCTAGAACTTTTTATAAGTTGACAGAATAAATATTGACATAGACAAAGAACACTTACAAGTGTTTGTTTTGAGGAACCAACTCCATCAGCCACAGGCCCACTGCCTCTTGAATGTTCTGCAGCTACACTATTAACATCCTATATGGCACAAAACAGAGAGCAAGAATGTCACTAGAAGAGCATGATATAAAGGAATAAAAGGTAACATGCATCATGTTCTTGCCAAAAAATCTTACTTTGTTTCAACTAGTCCTTCAAGCAAAATAGATAGTACAGAACATTGACAAGCTCGCCCAGAAATCAGTATATGTGGAAACATGGAACTTACATGGAGGGGAAAAGATATCCCCTTCGTTTGAAATTATAAAGCATATTTCAATTTCATTAGGACAAGGCTTTGACCAAGAATTACTCTGTTAATATTTCATTTGTGATTCAAAATTATACTCATAAAAAAGTCTTTCTGAATACAAATTTAATGACATCAAATTTGTCACGAAAATTATTTATTCTAGCTGATTCCGAGAACAATTCTAGTGCTCCAACCTCTTGTGGTACTCCAATACTCCACCATTAAAAAAATACATGAACTAGTATATGAAAACTTCAATAAAAATTATTAATGGATAGAGGATGCAAAGATGTATGTTCCTGCAAAGTTTGAGGCTTAACAAAATTTTGAGCAAGGAGGAACAAAAAAGATAAAACCAGCATGTAAACCGGTCAGGTACACTGTTTATCTAGAGTTCTAGACCCACGATTTGCACACATTCATATACTGATTTCTCTTTTTTTTTCTCCTTGCACAAAATTTTGCTTATCCTCAAACTTTGCATGAACATTGATCTTTGCATCCTCTCTATCCATCCTCAATTTTTGGTAGAATTTTTAATGCACTATTTCATGTGTTTTTTAATGGTGGAGTCTGGGAGTACCACAAGGGGTTGGAGCACTAGAATTGTTCTCGATTCCGAGAACAGCTGTCCGACTAGTAAGAATTATTGCACCATGCTATGCTAGCGCATCACCTAGAAATGCTCATATATCTTCCAATTCAAGTACAAAATACATAAACACAAAAAAGAAAATTCACACTCATCAACCATGTAAATTAAGACAAGTGTTTTTTTAAAAAAAAAAAATACCATATCAGTTGCCTCTGTCTCAGCAGGTTCTTTCTTCATTCTTACATTCTGTATGCTGCTTCTCCTATGAAAGAAAATGGCAGTATAAACACATAATATAATCACCTGAAGCTGTTGCTGCTATAATCACATTAAAGTTGAAGAAATAAGTCAAAATAAATACCTGCCAGAGTCCTCCAAAGGCTTGGCATCATTCATTTCCACATCAGAATCAGCATCATGTCTTTCATCAGGGTTCTCTTTATCTTCATCTTGCTGTACAAAACAGGAACACAGATTAGCATGACAGGATGATTGACGAATGATTTATTTGTGGCATGCAGCCTCCTCCTCAGATCACATCTCCCACCAGTGGCAGCCAGATGGGATAAAGCTTTTGTGGAATTCTGCATTTGTACACTTCATGGAATTGCATCACTTGTTGAGGTACAATTTTTTTAGTTCATTGCATTGCATTATGCAAATTTTTGGTGCTGCACTTTTGTGACTGCACTTCATGACATGCTGGATTTGTGTTACCGTATTGTGTTTTTCATATTTATTAGGGCTTGTTGTTTTATTCCTTTTTGTTTCTAGCATTCCCATTTTCTCATTTCAAGTTGTTTGTAGTTTCTCCATATGGTTCTCACTTTGCAATAGGGGCTGCAAATTTTAGGGTTGTACTAGAGTTCTTCAAAACCTCATCTGTGTACTAGGGAGCTGTGCCCCACTTATCCCATTCAGGGTGGTTGAGTTCGCTGAAACTCTATTAAGGATGCTCTTGTCTATAGACCTGACTTATTTTAAAGGATAAAACAACAGGACAAAACTAATTTATTGATTGTAAGTTATAACAGAATTCTTACCTCAGGTAATTCAGTCTCTGGAGGTCGCTCTTGAAATTGGACACTAGGAGCATGTCGGAGTTTTGATAGGTTATCAAGAAGTTTTGATCTTATATCATCCAATTGATGCCGTGTGTTTTTGTTCTCCATGTTACTTGGAGCAACATGTAGAGTGTAATCTGGACCAAAATACTCATAATACTCATTAGGGGGCATCTTGTCAGTGAGCTCATGGCCCAGGGCAACTCCTGTCTTCTCAAAAAAAAATGTGAAAAAGGGAAGAAGGATCAGTAAAAAAATATAGGTAACCAAGAATATTTAGGAAAGCAATATTCAACCAGTCATTTAACAGTATATTAAATGGACTTATCCTGTTTCATTGATATGAGCACAATCTACTATTAATTCACTGAACGAATTGGAACTTGGAAGAGCTAATCTTTGAAGAAGAAAAAATCAGTTCAGAAATAATTTATTCATTTATTGTTAAAACTATGTGTTACATAGTAAATAGCAAAAAACATTTTTATAGCATCTTAGTAGGCTCAAAACACAACATGTGAACTATAGGAAAACAACATTAATCAGCACTCCACAAGTAAAACAACTGGATAATGACAAGCACAAATAAATTTATAAAATAAAAACGCTTCATGGCAATACAAACAAAAATTTCGTAAAAAACATATTTTGTAGATTAATTCAAAAACCATTATGATGTTTCAAATATTGCTCTGAAATATCCTAATAAAATCAAAACAAAGTAATAACAGAACAAGGAACACAAGTATAAATAAAAAGAAAATTGTGTTTTACTTTTGCACAAAGGTAGAATGCGAAGGAAAAGGGCTTTTCTAAAGTCAAAAGACAAGGTGAGGACAGGGAAACTGAAACTGCTTTCAGTAGTGCCTTAAAAGGAAAATGAAATATTAGCAAATTAATTAGCTATAATGTTAGAATCTCACAACAGTACTTGAACAAAACATTATAGGTAAAGTTGGAGGGTATGGCATTTTTTTAACATATATGTAACCTGATTTAGAAGACTATCTGTGTGTGTTTGAGGTAAATGGAAAATACAGACAAAAAGGAAAACCTATATAAAATATTACTTTACATGAGTATTCATAGTTGCAACCACTGTACCCGTTCTACTGCACATTTTAGCCAGATTTTTGTGCTACACAGGACAATGCAGTAACTTAATTTTTTACATAATTAATCAGACAAGACTACTGGAATAAGTAAAATAACAAATAACCAAAAAAGGAAAAGGCATTATAAAATGCATTTTTCGGAAACTTCAGTGTTACATACCTCGTAGCACCAACATCTTGCAACATTTCTAATGGTATACCCACCACCACCAAGCAGCAACAGCGGGACATTGAAGGACCTCATGAATCTCACGCACTCCGCGTGCCCCTTAATAGATAAATTGAAACAACCCAGCCTGTCGCCCGACAACGAATCCGCACCACACTGCAGCACGACTGCGCCAGGGTTGAAGACCTCCATTACCTTGCCCATTATTGGCTTAAACAACGACTGGTAGCTCTCATCATCAATACCATCATCCAACGGAACATTCAGTGAGTAATACTTCCCCTTTGAGTGTCCAACATCACGAATGTCCCCTGTCCCAGGGAAATAATCCCCAAACTTGTGGAATGAGACCGTCATCACCCGGTCCGTCGTGTAAAATGCCTCCTCCACGCCGTCCCCGTGGTGGATATCAATATCCACGTACAGAACGCGCTACAATGCAATTACAAAAAAAAAAAAGGGTAATTCCAACCATCTCCGACTAGTGATTTTGAAAACTTCCAAGAAATCAAAGAGGGTTTGGCATACCTGGTGGTACTTGAGGAGCTCGAGGATGGCGAGGACGATGTCATTGACATAGCAGAACCCGGAGGCCTCGCACTTTTTGGCGTGGTGGAGTCCGCCAGCCCAGTTGATGGCGATGTCGTGGCCGTGGTTGAGCTTGACGGCGCCGCCGACGGATCCCCCCGCGTAGGTCTGGCAGAAGCTGTAGAGGCCGTCGAAGACGGGGCAGTCCTCGCCGACGTTGAAGCGCTTGAGCGCGCGGATCTGGTCCTGCTGCGTCTCGGGGGTGACGGAGCGGAGGAAGGCGACGTAGTCGTCGGCGTGGAAGCGGCAGAGGTCGCGGTCGCGGGCGGGGTGGGGGCGGAGCACCTGCATCTGGTCGAGGAGGCCGTAGCGGCCGAGCAGCGCGTGGGTCATGCGGATGCGGTGCGGCTTCATGGGGTGGCCCTGCCCGTAGTAGTAGTTGCCCACCTCCGCGTCGTAGAAGTAGCAGACGCGCCGCTTCGACCCGTCCGCGCCGGTGGTCGGCAGGGAGTTGCCGCCGCCGCCGGCCGACGCGTCCATCGCCGGATTCGCGGCGGCGCTCTCGCTACCCTTTCAGCGACGGAGCCTTCTCTGGGGTGCTCGGCGCTCGGCGGCGGCGTTTGAGTTGGGTGGGGGGCTCGGGGACTGTAGGACCGAAGAGGGCAAGAATTTGGAGGTGGTATCTATCTGGGCCTGCGACGGCGAGAGTGGTACGATACCATTTCTTTGTAGATGTGCTTTAAGATCAGTGACGATTTATTTATAATGTAAATTAGGGTTACCAAGTTGTATACTTACACAAACTGGTATAGCCACTCCCTATTCTCACCGGCAGTGAAAAAATAAATATTGCTATTTTGTACTCCCTTTATTTTTTTATGTCATACAGTATTAGGTTTTCCTAAGTCAAACCTATTTAACTTTGACCACAACATCTATAATACCGATTTTATTTCATCGAATCCACTATCAAATATATTTTTGTACCATATATGTTGGTAGTATAGTTGTAGCTATATTTTTATATAACCTTGGTTAAAGTTTAACAAGTTTCACTTAGGACAAACATAACACGTAAAAAAACCCGAAGGGAGTAGGAGATAATGAAAATAATATGAACGGCAAATGGTAGGAATGAGATGAATCCAGAATTTGTATATGCCATGGAAATATATATGTTGTGCCACTTATCCTCTACCTTTAACCATCATGAGCATTCTGTACTATGTTTACACTTCTATTCCCTTCATTGGTTAGAGTACATCGTCTCTCGGACCTCCCCATCACCTTTTAATCTTGCTAATTAGCAACTCGTGTGTTATCTTCTTGCATTTTGCCTCCATTGTTCTAACATAACACTTCACCAACCCCTATTGCTAGTACATTCCTGGTCTACCCCACCACTCTATGGCCACATCACCTCCTTGGTCCGCCAATGAAATACTAGTCGGAGGCACTATGCATGTCCGTATCAAAGATGTTGACTCAAAGCATCAAAGAAAAATATGTATTTTATCTTTTTTTATGAAAATAGTACCGTGTCAACATACTAAAAATTAAAAAATGATCAAAATGCATTCAAGATTTCGTGGATCAATATTGGAATATAAGCCCATCCCAAATTACTTATATGTTATACCAGTTTGTGAGTCATATAAAAATATAAAAGATAAAATTAATTATAAATAATTGTATTAGATCATTCAAAATTATATTTATTTAAAGGAAATATTTAAAAATAACATTGTACAATGATACATTGAAGGAAACAAAATGTTTCAAGAATTTCGTCAAAAAATGTTTCAAGAAAAACTTGTTACGGGCCAAATCCATCAAGTTTTGGGTCTTTGGGCTTTAAATTCCGATGGAGAAAATTCTTAATAGGGGAACCCAAAATGGACCTAATGTAAGTTACCGAAGATTCAGATATATTTGGAATCCAATGTCAAGAAGTTCAGATTTTGCGTTTAGGCCGCCTCTAGTGGTCAAAGATACGGGTTGTTAGTTGTTGTAAGAAATGATCTAATAGATAGGTTTTCCAACAACTTCTTACCGACAAAGGGAGAACTGAAAAGAAGACATGTGGCACGGGAGGATCATTGTGAGGCTTGTTGGGAGCCGAGTGAATCCCTGTATTATGTTGCAATTACATGTACATTTGCGAACCGGTTTTTGCAAGTGGCGAGGAAGATTACGGGATGCAAAATTCCGGAGCTACAACCATTGACGTGGACAAAAGATATGCTTTCAGGGGATAGATGCTCTGAAAAGGATGCAACTTTGGTCGTTTGCGGGAGCATGGTCACTATGTTCTGGTCGAAATGCACGGAGGCATGGCAAGGAGCGATGGAGCTTAAGGGCAGCTGTGAAACATGTTGCTACATTAGTTGAGGAAGTCGTATGCATGGACCTGGGTAGCGAGACCATGCAAGGAAGAGTGCAAAAGAACTAGGAGAAACCTGATCAGGGTTGGTGGAGAGTAACATTGACGCCTCCTATCATGTTGATTCCTCTTCAGGTGGCGGAGGTGTGGTGATCAGGGATGGTAACAGTCGTTTGCTTGCTGCGTAGGAAAAAAGATATCTGCACTTGGCAGATGCGATGACTGCAGAAGCAATGGCGACAGGGGGCGGGCTCCAATTTGCAAGAGTGCAAGGCTGCGATAGGGTGATCCTTAAGATGGATAATCTCCCTCTAGTGTTATATTAATTAGGTCAATGGCCTATTAGAAATAATCAATAAAATCTAAGACACATGACACGTGGAACTTCATAAGGCTTTTGCCATTTTGATCATGGTTTGATGACTATTAACTAACATATGATTAGTGACTAGTAAAAGATGGTGGGTAGTGGCCCTTGAATGGTTGTCATCAACCATAGTAACATACATCTCAATAGATAGAAATTACTACCTTGATGGCATTGACATGAGCAACCAAAGGACCATCTTTGATGATATTTTCATGGCATTGACATGGGCAGCCAAAGATCCATCTTTGATGGCATTTTTCATGGTAGCCAAATGTCTCTCCTATGGTGGCCTTTGATGGCATTGAGTTGGCTAACCAAAGGTTTCTTATAGTGCACTTTCCTGGCATTAATCATGGCAACAAAAGGTCACGTATGGTGCCCAAAGGTCACATATGGTGCCTATAAGGGAGGCCTCCCTCCATTATCTTCCCTGTAAAATACACACCAAAGTTCCACTGTTGCGATGTGCTTTTGTTCTTCTCCGTTCCGGTATTCTAAGTGCACAGACCTCCCCGGAAGAGTAGGCCTCCGAAGCTAAGCCCTCATCGAGACTTTGCACCCGAGGAGTAGAGGAGCGATCAAGTTTTTGGGGAGCGCATCCGCGCGACTGCTCGTTGTGTTTGTCTATTTCCTGGTGGAGGCGCATTGGCACTACGATCATCTGTTGATCGACTACATCAAACAGGCTTGACTAGCGATGTCAAGCAACGGCGCATCCGATTCCCTCGGAACTGGCCCCGCCTCTGGGTACTTTCTTATGAACCACCTATGTTATTTCTTTATGTACGATATGTCTTCTGGAATAAGCACAGTGCATTATGCATATGTTATGATTTATGCTTTAATTTGGATTAAAATAAACCATAATGCCCCTAATTCCAACATCCGGTACATCTCCTGCAATCGGGAGAAGGTGAACATAGCGTTATTACTGGTTTTTGCAAGAGATCCGAGAGCTAGGCACGTGTTTTAGTGGTGTTAAATTTTCATTTGTAAACCGGGAAGGCAAATAGGGCAGCTTATGTTTGTGCGAGTCTTGCCTTGGAGTCTTCGCCGGAGGTGGAATGGTCTGTTGTTTTCCCGGCATGCTTGTTGTTTTCCCGGCATGCTTGCTTAGGCCGGTCTTAATGGAGGGTTTCATGGGAGTTTTATAGGCATTAATTTCACTGCCACATCAGCAGTTTTGCTAACACGGCAGGGTATTTAATAGGGGGGCTTCAGTGCCACTATGAAACTCATGTGGCACAATTATCTACATGAAACGCTCATTGAGACTGGCCTTAGGGTAATTGAAGCACAAGTACTCTTGACACAGATTGTAACCCTACTAAACCCTAATAAAGCTCTCGAGGTTTTGTGTAAAAAAATAGATAGGTTTTCCAATTGTAAAAGTAGCATACTAATTCTTAGACTCATACTTCAATTCCATGCATCTGTTCACAAGATTAAGGCTTCATTTGGATGTCAGCATTGGAGGCTGGAATCAGGAATTGGAATTTGTGGCCACCAATACCATTGTTGGGATGTCAACAGAATTGAGAAACGAAATTGCAGCTCAATACCATGCGACATTCATCGCGTTGTCGTGCCCCCTCCCACAATATCGAGCCTCCCCCTCTGAATCGGCAGGAATTGACGCGCACCTCTTCCTTCCTTGCAACACAGGCGCGGTCACATGGCTCTTCTCCTCCTTCCTCGCCGCTGGCGCCGCCAGCCCTCTCCTTCTTCGCGGTCGGCGTCGACCCATCCTCTCCTCCTCCCACACCGCTAGTGCCGGACCCATCCGCTCCTCCTTCCTCGCGGATGGCGCCGCCGGCCCCCTCCGCTCCTCTCCCTCGCTAGCGGCGCTCCTCCCGCAGCTCCTCTACTCCGCCGGTGAGGCCCCGCTTGCGAAGCCCCGGCCGCACCGTACCTCTTCCCCGCCGACGTGGATCCGACTGGCACAGCTCCTCGCCTCCACCTGCAAATCTTGGGCCACGCCGCTCCTCTCCTTGCCGGCATGATACCCTCTGCCAGCGTGGCCCGGCCAGGTGCAGCTCCTCTACTCCACTGGCGTGATATCCTCTGGTGCCGCTCCTCTGCATCCTGTCGTCCTCTCCTCGTCGTTGAGGCCCTGGTCGGCCGCAATTCCTCCATATCCAATTCCTTGCTATGGATATCCAAACGTGAATTGGCATTTGCCACCTCCTTAGATGCAATCTGACAATTCTATGGACATCCAAACAAGTGATTTGGTATTGTAGTGCATTTCCAATATTAGCCAGATTTGGTATTGAACTCAATTCAATGCCAAGCCCTTCAATATCAACATCCAAACGAAGCCTAAAGGATATGTGCATGAGATAGATCCTCTTTTTCTTTCACATGAACGAAAAATACGATATCATATAGCTATGAGCAAACTGACTTGTCACCATGCATTGGAGGAGCCTTTATGGACAATGTAAAAAAAATACTCGTAACTAACTCTCACATCTGCATTAGAAAGCCGCTATGATGCTAAACAGAGTTAAAATATGCTGGCAAGCAAGGGCATATCGAACACGTTCATCATCCACAAATCTTCTCCGGCCTCCCCCTCTCTGTGCCCAATTCTTCGGCACCTCCACAGCTCCACTGCACCGGCAGCACAGCGACCAATAATAGCAATTAGCAAGAACATGACCGACACGCGAGACGACAGCACCCGCAGCATGCCTCGCTCATTCCGCAGTCCGCGCAGAGCTAGCTAGCCAAATTAAGTTCGTGCGGCTCGCCTCCCCCTCGCATCACCGTTCCTAATTTTACCACCACCACCTCGATCGATCGGTCCCCTGGGAGCACGCAGCTAGCGTCCCGCGGTTATATAGTCCTCCCCGTTCCTCGACGCTACGACCGATCGAGCAATGGCGCTCACCGTCCTACCTTCATACACCTAGCAGTTCACTGCATAGAAAAGATAAAGGTAGGAGGAGGCGCAGTGGTGGGGGTCGCGTGTGTGTTGATTATTCGGGAGGAGAGAACTTGGATTCGTTAGTTGTTATTATTAGATCATAACCATGGAGGGCACCTTCCAATGGAGCAGACCGGGCTCCTTCGTCCTCTGCGCCGTCGTGTTCGCCCTGTCGGCCGCCGTGTCGGATGCCAACATCGGCGACTTCGACGACTACTGGCGTCAGCGCAAGCTCATGGCTGACGCCGCCGCAGAGGCCACCTACAAGCATGACCCCATCGAGGTCGCCAACCAACTCAACCGCGCCGTCCACAGGCAAGCCCCTCGTTCTTAAGAGGTTTTTTTACAGTGCCTTATACTACTTGGCAATGCAATGCGAGCTGAACCGAACCTGGATATAATATATACACATATATTTGGTGCATGCAGATCGATCAAGAAGGAGGAGATCAGCGCGAGGAGGCAGATGCTGGGGCAGAAGAAGGGCAAGTCCGTGGGGCCATGCAAGGCGACGAACCCGATCGACCGGTGCTGGCGTTGCCGCGAGGACTGGGCGACGGACCGGAAGCGGCTGGCGCGGTGCGCGCAGGGGTTCGGCCGGAACACAACCGGCGGGCTGGCCGGAAAGTTCTACGTGGTCACCGACGGCACGGACGACGACGTGGTGAACCCTCGCCCTGGAACGCTCCGGTGGGCCGTCATCCAGCTCGAGCCGCTGTGGATCATCTTCGCCAAGACGATGATCATCAAGCTCAAGGAGGAGCTCATCATCCGGGGGGACAAGACCATCGACGGCCGCGGCGTGCAGGTGCGCATCACCAACGGCGCGCAGCTGACGGTGCAGTTCGCCAACAACGTCATCATCCACAACATCCACATCAACGACCTCGTCTCGTCCAACAAGAACGGCGGATACGTCAGGGACTCGCCGGAGCACTTTGGGTGGCGCACCGTCTCCGACGGCGACGGCATCACCGTGTTCGGCTCCACCAACGTGTGGCTCGACCACCTCTCGCTCTCCAACTGCCAGGACGGGCTCATCGACGTCATCGCCAAGTCCACCGGCGTCACCATCTCCAACTGCCACATGACCAACCACAACGACGTCATGCTATTCAGCTCCAGCGACAGCCAGCCCGAGGACCAGATGATGCAGATCACCGTCGCCTTCAACCATTTCGGCAGAGGCCTCGTGCAGAGAATGCCCAGGTACGTATCTACCTAATTGCTCTCTGTTTTTCTTTCTCATCTCATCCATGAATAATACTGTAATAATGTGCGAATTGGCTGCAGATGCCGGTGGGGATTCTTCCACGTGGTGAACAACGACTACACGCACTGGCTCATGTACGCCATCGGCGGCAGCAAGGCGCCAACCATCATCAGCCAGGGGAACAGGTACATCGCGCCGCCGAACCTCGCCGCGAAGCAGGTGACGAAGCAGCACGACGCGCCGGAGTCGGAGTGGAAGAACTGGGTGTGGCACTCTGAGGACGATCTCTTCATGGAGGGAGCCTACTTCACCGTCACCGGCGGCCAGATCAACAGGCAGTTCAACAAGAAGGATCTCATCAAGCCAAAGCCCGGGTCCTACGTCACCAGGCTCACGCGCTTTGCCGGCTCCCTCGACTGCTCGCCCGGGAAGCCATGCTAGAGCGCCTAGATATGATCAGCGGCGAGAGCGAGGGCGGGTCGAGGGCCGGGGCATTTCTAATAGTTTTGTAAGGTTTAATTTCGCAATGGAAATTGATTGAAGTAATTTGTATACCATATGTACTAGGACACATTTGTGGCCGGAGTGGGGTTAATTCAGACGACGACCCTGCAGCAGGTTGTCCAAGCATTCGCCACTCGATCGCCATGTGCAAGAACGAGGGGAGGTGAAAGTATAGGCGTTGCAAGTTAACAGGGCGATGAAAGACTACCATGTTTGTATTGTATGTAGGTCTGGTCTGACTTGTTGCTGGAGAGGGAGGAGTCCTCGTCATGACTTATAAACACATGCATATATCCGAAGGGCCCGGAATTGATTTGTTGTCCATTATGTGAAATACACCTTTTTTTTCCCAGTCTGGTCCATCTTTTTAATTACCTGAGACTTCTTTTGTAGAGACGAATGTGATGAAGCCACTAGGAGGTTGACACTTAAAAAATTAAAGAAATGATAAAATTTTAAAAACTCAAAAATATCCGGCCATCAATCTAACTATTATACAACATAATAGTTAATTATGTTATTTTTTTAATAAATTATGCACATGTATCTAAATTATACACATGTGCCATTTTTTTAAAAAATAAAATAATCCACTAATCTTCTTCATGTAAGTTATCCACCTATGTCATTATAGAATAATATAAATAACCTCCTAAGTTTGCATATAATTATATAAATTATCCAATTATATAATTATGACAAAATATGAAAGTGCACCAATATAAAATTTTAATTACTATTACTATTTTACAGATATATTATTCATGCTACTGTTTATATAAAAGTACTACCTAAGATATGTATAACCATACAATCATGTACATATATAGAAAGAGACATGAATATTGATTCATGTTGTTACATAGTATTGATGACGGCTCCACAAATTCTATTCCATCAATTGCTACGTAAACACCGGAGAACACAAGCATCAACCTACGGTAGGGGTTTATTACTAACCTTTTTTACAGTTATTGATGAATATTGGTATGTAAGTCATTTATCCTTACAAAGGAGGAGAAAACACACCTCAATAGCAAGGAAGCACACTCTCGATCAATTAGGAGAAATACACGCGGTGTAAGAGGCTATGACCAAGGTTCGACCAAACCCATGGTTTGGTCGAATTGGCGCTGGCACCCCTTAGGCTCAACTTCCATGTGTCGACTTCTAGAAGGTGACTGTGATTGTTTCCTAGGGAGCTACTACCTCAAATCCTCAAATATTGTTAGGTTGCATAAGGAAAAGAGTTGGACACGAATATGTCGTGTTTTATCATAGGCTCTCGATAACATACTTAGGGTACACCACAAGTAGTAGATTGGATCGCAGGAGTTCCTCTTAGTACCAATAACTCGAAGGTGACAATGGACATGATTTAGACATGTTCAAGTCACGATATGCGTAATACTCTACGTCTTGTTTGCAGTGCAGTTTGTATTAGATTATGTTGTTTCTGTGTTGGTGTGGGTCACTCGTATGTGTCTTGTATCCCGATCTAGGGATCCCTGCCCTCCTTTATATATTCCAGGGGCAAGGTTTACATGGCAAATCTTTTAAATGATTGTATTGGCATATATAGATACATAGTAAATGACCTACAGTTTGAAACAAAGTGAGTATATGGGCTTGATTGGTTGGCGTCTAAAATTTCTAATCTAAAATGCGGTCCAATCTAAAAAAAATTCATTGGAAGCCATTTTTTTTTTGGCAAAGTTCCTTTAACGAACAGAAAATTTAATCTCGTTCATATTTGACACCCAATCAATTTACCACATGTTTCTTAATATAAATCACAGACATTAGCATTATATTTTAAGCCCGATCAAATGTTACGCTAAAATTCTAGACCAATTTTATTTTGCCAGTATTTTGGTTTGCTCGAATTTTGACTTAACTGTCCGCTTTGGAAGCCAACAATCAAAGCCCATATGGCCATATGTCTCCGAGTTCACACAACTATGGCGTCACGGACACTACGCTCCAGAGATCCCAGCGACCCCAGCCACACAAGATCCTGATCGCAGACCCCTTCGTCAGTCTCCTCTCCCGACTCCCATCTCAGATCGATCTCTGAACCCCCGACTGAACCTCCACCTCTCCGCCCGGCCGGCCGGCGACCATGGCTCGACCCCCGCCCCAGACCCTACCCCTCCTCCTCCTACTCCTCCCGCTTCTCGCCTTCCTCGCCCCCGCCTCCACCGCGGCCACGTTCTCGGGCCTCGACGCCTTCCTCGCGTCGGCGGCCGCGCGCGATCCGCCCGCCGGCAACGACACCTTCGCCGCGCTCCCTGCCGGCCTCCGCCGCGCGCTCTCCGCCCCAACCCCGCTCCTCCCATCCCGCCTCCTCTCCCTCACCGCCGCCGTCCCCGTCCACGTCCGCCTCGCGGGGAACTCCTTCCCGGCCTCCTCCGGGCGGTCCCTCCCCTCCCTCGTCAACGCCGCCGTCTCCTCCGCCAACTTCCTCTCCAGCCGCCGCCCGCACCGCCTCGCGGTCTCCCACACCCTCCACCTCGACGTCACCGGCCCCGTCGCGGCGTCCACGCTCGCCAAAAGCGCCAGCGACGCCGTCCGCGCGCACCTCGAGAAATCCCCCGCGCCCTTCCACACCAACGCGCTCTCCGGCGTTCCCTACTCGCTCGTCGACGACCTCGTCGCCGAGGACTACCGCGCGATATCCGGCTCCGGTCCCGCTGAGGCCGTCTACATCTACTTGCTCGACCTCGGCCAGCAGCCACGCCAGTACGCCTACACAGCAGCCGCCTCCGGCACCGATTCAACCTCTCCCGGGTACTCCCGCTGCCTAGGTCCAATGTGGACTGGCAAGGATCGGTACATTTGGATCGACCTTGGTGCCGGCCCGGTGAACTACGGCCCGGCGCTCTCTGGCGATGGTGTGCTCCCGCGTGGTGAGTTCCACCCTCTTGCCACCCTTCACGGTCGGCCCAAATCGGAGAAAGCTCTCCTCGCTGATCTGGCCTCGCTGGTACATAGTGCCTACAAGTCTTTGCTAGTGCCGTCACTCAGAACTCCAGTGCATTATGAGGACTCGTTGCTTATTCGGTTCATTCACATCCATGGGGACCGGAAGGAACCGGAGGGGCTTGATTTTGGTGTGATTGAGCAGTCCATTCGAGATGGGGATCTACCTTATAGTGGGCAGAGCTTGAAGTTTGAATTGCACACAGTCAGGTACTCTGAATGTCCAATTTGCTCATTCGCAATTGCCCGGTCGACAAACTCATTTACTTCGAGATTCCTGTTTGAGAATTACACACTGATAGTGAGTGAGTACTTGGATTCCAAGCGGTTGAGACAGGTGCTGTCCGACTCATCAGATGAGATACATCGTTTGACTGGGGTTCATGACAATGATGAACATGACAAGGTAGTGCCAGTCTTTGTGTTTGATTTGGATTACGATAAGCTTTTGCCATTGGATAGGTACCACCAGACAGTGGCATTCGGGGATATGGTTGTTGCTGTGAGGACAAGGAGCTCGCAGACTGTAAGCGACTACACCTGTAATGGTCGACATGTGCTTACAATGACTAGAAACCTTGAGCGCCCAATCATTGGCTCAGTTCTGCAGAGCATGTGGGGAGTTTCACCCACACACCAGTCATGGAGCCCTGAGCATAATGCTACAGTTGTTGATTACACTTGGAGCACTGGGCATACACCCTTTGGCCCTTTTTCAGAGACCAAATCACTGTCTTTTGTGCAGAAAGACGCAGCTCGTAGGAATGTTCTCCTCACCACCCTGAATTACACAATCACTAGCACAATTTATGTTTTGGATTCAATGGCAGCGCATGGTGGGGAGAACATACTTCTTAGGAAGAAAAGACATGTTGAATTCATTCAGAGGTGGAATCTGCTGACATATAAATTGGACAAGGTGGTTTCAGCCATGTCACGCTTGGACTATGAGAAGGCAATGTACTTTTTGAGATCTTCACACCATGATCTGTATGAAATTCACTCATTGGTCTATCAGGCATCCCAGGAGCTTGAGGCTACTCTGGTTTGCTTCAAAGATCCACCATTCCCTTGGGTTTCAGTTTCCATGTCTGGAGTGTTTGTTTTTGGTTTCTTTTATGTGTACTCGAAAAGGGATAGATTATTTAGGAGCAAAAGGAAACAGTTTTGAGTTCTGACGGTGTTTTGGTTCATGGATACTGTCTGAATGTTTGAACTTGATAATACCATAGTTAGACAGCACCAGGATGTTGCATCCCTAAACATTACATGGAGCTGTAACAGGACACGGGTTGCATCTTGTTTCAAGCAGATGAGTTTACTTGTACGAGATATAATGGATTCATTTGGGGGAAGTAATACTTTCACTTATCTTGTAAGTTCTATGTGCCTGAATTTGTCCTTGATACATACTGTTGATCTAGGTTTTTTCCAAAATTTATTTTGTATTATTGGCTGTCCTGTTTCCTTTCATATCCATTGGCTGGATAACCTTGTTACCTGTTATGCTCATGTCTTGTGTGAGACTGCCTGCCAACCATAATACTAGATGCTACAGAGTGTCGGTGCTTTTGGCATTGTTCTCAGTTTTTGTTTGACAGATCGATGTGCTAATCATATGACGTTTAAATGACAAGAGAAGAGAGTATGTATAAGATAATTATTGGGTAGCCCCTTCATAGATTATCTCATAGACTCATACAATGCCTTCATATGATTTATTTGAAATGGTGACTAGTGAATAGTAATCATCATGTAGAGCATTTAGTTACATAAAATTCTTTAGTACGAATTAGCTTTTATCGTTCTTGTTTGCTAACCCTCTACTATGCTACTTTAATAGTATATTGGCCGCTGAGTATGATGGTTCAAATCATTCATAGAAAATTTCTGCATATCCGTTCTCCAATATGAGCTTCCTACCACTTTTTGAATTATGTTTACTTGTCTGACAGTGTAGGATATTTAGTGTTTGCGTATTGTTTCTAAAAGAAACCAGAAAAAGTGGAGAGCCTTTTAATCTAAATATGCCTGTTAAAGGGGGAAACATCGAAGCTCTTCCCTGTAAGGTGTCTAATGGAAGGGTTTAGGCCCGTAGATCTGGGGTTAGTATTCTTAGTTT
Source organism: Digitaria exilis (assembly GCA_015342445.1). Classification (NCBI taxonomy): domain Eukaryota; kingdom Viridiplantae; phylum Streptophyta; class Magnoliopsida; order Poales; family Poaceae; genus Digitaria; species Digitaria exilis. The sequence continues at coordinate 2,050,151 of JACEFO010002671.1, forward strand.
GATCGGGATGCTGAGAGTCAGAAGGTTGAGATCACTGCCACTTCACTTTATTTTGCTTCCCATTTGGAATACTCACGACCATTTCTACTCTTCTCCAAATAGCAGCTTGAGTTAGTGAAGTAGCGTCTGAAGTCCACCTGTGCAATTTGGAGTGTCAAGTTGATGTCCCTTGTCAGAAGGTGCCTTTTTTGGAGTAGTTGACTGGAACATTGCACTGGAGCACATGTAGAGGAGTCAGTACCAGAAATTACAGTTTTCTTTCTTGGAGGAACTGAAATGGCAGTGTCCTTTCTGAGTACAGAAATTGGGGGGGTGCTTAGTTCCTCCCAAAAGTACTTTTTTTCACTATTCATCCTCCTCACAAAACACGCTTCCCAAACATACTATTCATCTTAAAAAAACTTTACTTCTACCTATTCATCCCACTTACAAAACACGCTTCCCAGAAAAAGTTTTTTTTCTTCCCCAACAACTAAACACACCGTGTGGTTCCAAGGATGCAAACTTGCTGGAGCCACTGAAATGGCAGTGATCTTTTTTGAAAATTTAAAATGGCAGTGATCTGGACATAATTTCCCCTCCTGATCGGCAGGCCAGCTTTACCAATATTTCACCAACCAGGAGCCAGTGGCTGTGTGAAACACATCTTTTCCTCCAGTGCTGCAGTCCAGAACCAGGTCAGGCTCTTCACTTCACCAGTGACCTCGCCTGTGGTGAGAGGGAATGGGCTGCCCCCTAGCTTTGTGGGACCAGATCGTCTGCAGTCGGTCAAATCGACTGCTCTCGACAGTCGGCCATATCCTCCGTCCCTTCCCAATCCAGCGGTGAGTTCGTATGGTAACTGGGAAGAGCACGAGGCACGGCCTGTAGGTTTTGGGCCTCGGCCCAATAAGAGCATAGCCTGTACGCCCAATGAAGAAACGACGAGCTAATTCTGTTTTAGCGCGAGAGCTCGGTGTTTTGGCGCCACGGTTCCCGTTTTTGGCGGGAGGAGGAGCACGAGCCCTCAGGTGGCGATCCTCTGGTGCCCATGATGATTTTCGTCCTTGGTAGAGAAAGAGGTAAGAAATCAGTACGATCATCTATGTTTGTGTATTTAGGTTGTAATGTTGTTCTAATTTAGTCTCCTTCTGCCTCCCTCATTAGACAGTATTGGAACTGATTGAAAAGAACATCTGGTTGCTTTCAACAAAACGAAATCTGCACATCTAAGATGGAAGAAAATAGGTGTGTAATGTCATTGTTGTTGCTTCATTGTCACGAGATTAGATATTATAGTTCCTAAAATTTACCTGCCTTTTGCTTGTAGGGAGGGTCTGCTGCCCAGTTTTGTACCTCAAGTTGGCATGGAATTCAGTACTGTAGATGCAGCTTGGATGTTTTGGGTTAGCTACGGAGGCCAAAGAGGATTTGAGGTTAGGAAAAGGTATGCAAACAAAAGGGGCGATGGGAGTGTTAGGTCTTGCAGGTATGTTTGTGCAAATGAGGATCACAGAAGGGAAGACAAAAGGGATTATCTAACAAAGAACCCAAGAGCTAAAACTAGAACTGATTGCCAAGTTCACATGGGTGTTGTACTGGACCGGGAGAAGGGAATTTATAAAGTGGCTGATTTAATTTTGGAACACAATCACAACCTTCATACGCCAGAAACCTCACACTTGATGGTGTCTCAAAGAAAAAATTCAGAGTTACAAGGCTTTGAAATAGAGATAGCTGATGATGCAGGAATTAGACCTAAAGCAGCACATGAATTGGCTAGTCTCCAAGTTGGTGGCTCATTTAATCTCAGTTACACTCTTCGTGACCACAAGAATTATTTACGGGGCAAGCGGCAACGGGAGATGGCATATGGTCAAGCAGGAAGTATGCTTATGTTTTTTCAAGAAAAAATTGCTGAGAACCCATCATTCCAATATGCATTGCAGCTGGACGAGGAAGAACAAATAGCAAACATATTTTGGGTTGATGCTAAAATGCTCACTGACTATGCATATTTTGGTGATGTTGTTAGTTTCGACACTACTTTTGGAACAAATAGGGAAAGTAGGCCTTTTGGGGTATTTGTTGGGTTCAATCAGTTTAGAGAAACAATAGTTTTTGGTGCTGTTCTCTTATATGATGAGACATTTGAGTCCTTCAAGTGGTTATTTGAGACCTTCCTAAAAGCACATAATGGCAAGCAACCCAAAACAATCTATACTGATCAAGATGCTGCAATGGGGAAAGCAGTTAAGGAAGTGTTTTTAGATGCATGGCATGGTTTGTGCACCTTTCACATTATGCAAAATGCTGTCAAACATCTATCTAAACCTGATGAAGAAGAATCAAGTGCTTCTCCCAAACATGTAGCTGAAGACGGTGAGAAAGAACCAAGTATCCTATCAGATTTCAGTGCATGTATGTTTGAGTACGAAGATGAGGAGAGCTTTGAAGATGCATTCAACATGATGAGAACAAAGGTGAGCAAGCAAACTTGGTTGGATAGTATATACAAGTTCAAAGAAAAATGGGCTGAATGTTATATGAAGGATGTGTTCACATTAGGAATGAGAAGTACCCAATTGAGTGAGAGTCTGAATAGTGACCTGAAGAGGCATTTCAAATCTGATTTTGATATGATTCGTTTCCTTAAGCATTTTGAAAGAGTGGTGGGGGGGACAAAAGAAAAATTAAGCTAGATTCTGAATTTGATTCAAGAAAAAAGATATCTAGAATCAAGACGAGGACACCTATGCTAATCCAAGCTAGCAAGCTGTACACACCAAAAATATTTGAAGCTTTTCAAAGTGAATATGAAAGGTCCATGGTTGCATGCACCACAGCATTGGAAGGCAACAATGAGTATCTTGTAGCAATTGGTAATCTTGGTGAAAATTTTAGTGTCTTTGAGAAGGAGTACAAAGTTATTGGTGATCCTTTAGAGCAAACTAGTACCTGCAGTTGTGGCCAGTTTGGTAGAATTGGAATATTGTGTGCACATGCTATAAAGGTCCTTGATTTGATGAATATAAAATCACTCCCAGGACAATATGTATTGAAGCGTTGGACACTGGAAGCGCGTAGTGGAACAATACAAGACAACAAAGGCCGAAACATAGTTCCAAATCCAAAATTAAATGATATGCTTTGCTACAAAGATATGACTCGACAATTTCAAAATTTGGCACTACGGGCTGCCAGCCATCCACCATGCACCTTGTTAGTAAACAACACACTTGACATCCTTAGCCAGCAAGTTGAAGAGAAAATCAAAGGTTGCACCGATACTATGGATCCAATCAATGTTCCCAAGAATGTTCCTGCTCCAAGTGAGTTGATAATTTCTGCGCGCCTAAAGAAAAAGGAGGTGGAAACAGAAACGTCGAAGCGCAAAAAAACTTGGCTCGATAAGTTCCACAAGGGTACAAAGAAGGGAGGTAAGAAAAAGGAAATGGAAACTAAAACCTCCAAGCACAAGAAGGGAAAAGGTTCAGTGGTATGTAACAACACAAATTCCGCTTCATTCTCTTAAACTGTATTTCCTGGAAAAACAAGATCTTATCTAATTGTTTTACTCTCTTTTATTGAAAAAGGAACAAAAAGCTGCAAAAGTAGCCTTGGATGATGATGCTGCAGTCCAAAATATTCCAGTTAGCATATCTTGTCCTAAAGAAGGAATACCTGAATCTTACATGGCCATTAATACCTTCTCTCAACTATTGACGGTAATATTTCAATGTGCAGATCATTGTACTGATATGCACAAAGTGTTGAATTTATTTTCTTTCATTTTGCAGGGAGCAACCACTGATCATTTTAATGTTGAATTTTAGTAGTCAAGCTTGGTTTTGGAGAATAGCTTTTGGTTCAAGTGTAAAGTTCCTGTGGTAGCTTTTGGAGAATAGCTTTGAGCTCTGTAGTCTTTTATTTCTGTTTCAGTATGCCAAAGAGGAAGAGAACAATGCAATATTCTGCTCTGAACCTTCTGCTTATTCATGTGGTAGCACAATTCAGAAACAATTTGCCATCCATACATTTTGCAGAGTCATTGCTGCTTCCTATACAATCAAAATTTGCCAATTTACTACCACACACAAATTATAGAACAACAGTCATGCAGGATTTTTGGTCAAGTAGGATTACAGAGCACACTACATCTTCAACATTGAGTTCTGTAGCCGTGAGCTCAGATGGGACGTCGTGCATCTATGGTGGCCTTCCTAGCAATCCATAGCCACTTTCTAAGAGGAGACGAACTGCTTGTTGCTTTCTCCGCGCTGTCGCCGTGGAGTTCATCGGCGAGGGGAGGCCGTCCCTGCGTTCTCACCACCGGCGGCCGCGGCACGCAGTGGGGCACGGGCGCAGGCAGCGCAGGGAGACGGCAGGAGTCGGCACTGGCGCAGGCAGCGCGGGGAGACGATGGGCGACGGCACGGGCGCAGGCGGCGCACGAAGGCAGCGGGCGTCGTCACGGGCGCAGGCGCCGTGGGGAGATGGCCGGCGTTGGTTGGACGAGGAAGACAATGTCAAAGGTGAGCTCACGCGGTGGAATGGGCTGCTCGGCCTGGCTGCTGTGCGGCCCACGAAAGCGTTGGACGAGCTCACCGCTGGATTGGGAAGGGACGGAGGATATAGCCGACCGTCGAGAGCAGTCGATTTGACCGACTGCAGACGATCTGGTTCCTAGCTTTGTAGCCATACCATAGTAGTTTTCCTTTATAGTGGCTGCTTGGATGGGCAACATGCGGAGATCTACGGTCAGCCATGTCTCCGTTGTTGCTCCCATGGTCGTTGCTCCAATGGATTGATGAGGAGAGAAATAAAATAAAATCCCCTCTTTTCCCTCTCACTTTCAACTACCCGGAGTCTCACATCTGCACTATGGTGTTCTTGGCAACCAGCTGTGCTCATTCTGCTGCTGGATGCCTCGAAGCAGATGATTGTGCCCTTGGCCTTGGTGGCATCACCGGACTCCCCCAGTTCCAGTGTCACAACTCAAAGCGATCGTGCTTGCCTTTGTGCTTGCTGCTCCCTTGCTATAGTTGCACGGTTTCGGTGGGAGCATAGATCACTTCCTCTGCTTGTCTACTTGTCCCTGGCGAGCAAAGAGGAAATGTTGACCCCAGGTTGCTATGGATTAATGGATCCAAAAATACCTTACGGTGGCTATCTGCTGTCCGCCTTCTCATCAGTAAGAGCCTCAGAGGAACTCAGAATTGTCAGATGATGGTGTGGTCGTTGCTATCATAGTTATATTCAGAGTTTCAGACTTGATAAAAACTTTACATGAACAAAGGCTGCCATCAAATTTGTGTGTTCCAACAAAACTAAAGGACATTGACTCATCCTTCTAATATAAGGTATCAAAGTATTTAAAATTTGTCTTCAAATATGAGGTATTAACGTGTTTTTTTTGTGAACTTTCATGGGTTGTGATCATCTTGGTCTTGAGATACTCCTATAAGATATCAAAGTATTTAAAATATTTCTTGTTTAAATATAAGTTACTAACGTTGACGGATTATGAGCATGTGGCCATCGCAATAAATGTCTATCGATGGTCACCATCTTGACCGCCCATGGTAAGTGGCGGATTGGGAGACTCGCGATTTGCAGGTTAAACGACTTGTCCTTTTGCAAATCTAGAAGACAGTACTCACAAAACGATAATCTGAGGGAAATGATCTTTTTTTCTAGTCAAGTAACGAAAGTAATCACATTCAAAATGAAAAAAAATGTAGTATAAAAATAATGAAAAAAAATGGAACAAACACACGTGTCAAGTCTTCTCTCGCAATCATTGCGAATTTGCGATAGCCTCGGCTACTCGTGCACTTTGACAAGAAATGGCATATGGCTTGACAAAGTCACTGTGTGCGGCAAAAAGTCTAAAGAACCAGTACCAAGGATTACGACAGAAATATTACAATAACTTCGTTGCAACAGTGCAAACCTGAAAAGGTTGAGATTTCCTTAATGTCGAGTGGTTGACGGTTTCCACAAGTTGACTAGTACGTGAGGAGCAGGAATCGAGATTTCATCAAGTTTTGTTTATACTAGATTTCATCAAGTTTGTATGAACCAAGCACAAGCCAAAGAGAAGCATAATCCAGATATTCTTGTCCGTATCAAGCTCTAGTCAATGGTCAACTATCCTTCACAGGTTGGTGTGCTGAATAAGAACAGTTATCTTCAGTATATGCAACGTGTGTTCTCACTACAGCTTGTCATCGAGAAACCTCCAATTTTTCCGGCCTGCAACAAGGTTCAAACCTCTCCGTTATAATATCTTTTCAGAACCACATATAATGTAGAGACCAAATGATACAGTTCTGCATCCTTCTAGTAAAGCAAAGTTGCCAAAACACAGAATTTGCAAGCAGTAACAGCTAACATGGCTCTTTTCCCCCTCCATGCTTCCGTCCTCCTCACATGTCTCCTTGCTCTTGCAATACCAAAACACGCTGCAGAAGCATCTTCCACTGAAGGCACCACGACTCGGCTACTTGCTGAAGCTGATGGTGATGATCGCCTTGCTCTCATGTGCTTCAAGTCCCAGCTCTCTGACCCCACTGGAGCTCTGGCATCATGGAGCAGCAACACATCTGTCAACATCTGCAGCTGGCATGGTGTCACCTGCAACAGCACAAGGCAGCCATCTCGTGTCACCGAGCTGGACCTGGAGAGCTTGCAGCTCACAGGTATCATTTCTCCTTGCATTGCAAACCTGACTTTTCTTGAGAGGGTACACCTTCCAAACAATGGGCTCAATGGACAAATTCCACCTGAGCTGGGTGATCTACAGATGCTTCGTTACCTCAATCTCAGCTCCAATTCTCTCGATGGAGACATACCGAGCTCATTAGGTAGTATTCTATCCATTCTGTACATAGATCTATCCAGCAATGGCCTCACAGGTCAGCTACCTGAATCATTGGCTAGAAGTTCATCACTGAAAGTACTTAAACTTGGGAAAAACAACTTTGATGGGGAAATCCCACCCGCTGTTTTCAATTCCTCATCGCTAGTTCGTATAGATCTTCAACAAAACAATTTTACTGGAGCCATACCACAAGTTCCAAAGATTATGTTGAAACTTCAATATCTCAATTTCATGTCAAACAGTCTCTCAGGGAGCATACCTACTTCTCTAGGAAACATCTCTTCCCTACTATATCTATACCTTGAAGGGAACAACCTGATTGGGGCCATCCCAGAGAGCTTGGGTCATATACCAGGCCTAAGAGCATTAACATTGACGACAAACAGGCTGTCAGGAGAAGTACCACTATCCCTTTATAACACCTCAACCCTGATTTATCTTGATGTCCGCCATAACCTACTCGTTGGGAGATTGCCAGATAACATTGGCAACTTGCTTCCAAACATTCAGACATTGATCTTGGAGGATAACAAATTCGAAGGGAAGATTCCTGCTTCACTTGCTGATTGCACCAGCCTAGAAGTTCTAGATCTTGCCAACAACTCGTTCTCTGGAGCAATACCACCTCTAGGGTCTTTGCAGAATCTCGTGTACATGGATTTCAGCCTTAACCACCTTGAAGATCCAGATTGGTCCTTCTTATCCTCCGTGAGTAATTGCACTCAATTGAGAAATTTACACCTTATGTCAAATAACATCAGCGAGAACTTGCCAAGCTCAATAGGTACCCTGCCTTCCAAACTTGACACACTCTGGCTGAGCTTGAACAGCATATCTGGAACCATACCACAAGAGATAGGGAACCTAAAAGGCCTCACAGTTCTTATGATGCATGATAACCAGTTTGTTGGAAGCATACCTTCAATTATTGGAACGATTGGCAATTTGTCAGTCTTAAGTTTATCAGGAAACAGACTCTCTGGTCCAATCCCGGATTCACTAGGAAATCTTGAACAGCTAACCGAGCTGTATCTGAGAGACAATGAGCTGAATGGAAGCATACCTAAAAGTTTAGGAAATTGCAAGAATTTACAGTTGCTCAACTTTTCCCATAACTCACTGGATGGAAGTATACCAGCCGAGCTATTAAAAATCCCTTCACTTTCTGAAGGTTTGGACTTGTCACACAACAAACTCAGTGGGGTCATACCGCAAGAAATTGGTAGCTTAATCAATCTTGGTGTTCTTAATATCTCCAATAACCGTCTCTCCGGACAAATTCCATCTACAGTTGGCCAATGTATTGTATTGGAGTCCCTTCGTATGGAAGGCAATCTTCTTGAAGGAAGCATTCCACAATCTTTCATGAACTTGAAAGGCATTAGAGAGATGGATCTTTCTCGAAACAACCTTTCTGGGGAAATACCAGAGATACTGGCATCACTCAATGATTTACAGTATTTAAACTTATCCTTTAATGATTTTAGTGGAGTAGTACCATCAACCGGTGTCTTTGCAAATGCCACTGAAGTGTCTGTCCAAGGAAACAAAAGATTATGTTCTGGGGCACCTATGATAGGCCTGCCTCTTTGCTCTGATAACTCCAAAAGAACTTCCAAGTCATTACTACTGAAGATACTGATCCCAATATGTGCTCTCTCTGCAATATTGTTGTCTTGTTTCTTTGTTGTCCATTTAAAGAGAAGAAGATCAAAACCATCTGTACAGGATTTCAGAGAACAGGAAAAGGTGTCATACGAAGACATTGCTAAAGCCACAAACTGGTTCTCCACTACCAACTTTGTTGGTTCAGGATCATTTGGGACAGTGTTTAAGGGCACAATGGCATTTGATACGAACCCGATTGCAATCAAGGTGTTTAACTTAAATTTCCATGGAGCATTAAGAAGTTTTTATGCAGAGTGTGAAGCTATGAGAAGCATTCGTCATCGAAATCTTGTCAAAATAATTACTTCATGCTCTACCATAGATCCTTCTGGGGCAGAGTTCAAAGCACTCATATTTCAATATATGCCCAATGGGAGTTTAGACATGTGGCTACATCCAAAAGTACATGGATATAACAATATTAAAGTTTTGACTTTGGCACAAAGGATAAACATCGCTCAGGATGTATCATTTGCTCTTGATTACCTTCATAATCAATGTGTGTGTCCATTGGTTCACTGTGATCTAAAGCCCCAAAATGTTCTATTGGACAATGACATGACTGCCCATGTCAGTGACTTCGGGCTTGCAAGATTTTTGTGCATTGACCCCTCTTCTGCAACTAACAGTTCTACAGGCCTGTCCGGACTTAAAGGATCCATTGGATATATTGCTCCAGGTGATTAAAATTCTTATGATTTTTTTTCTGACACTATTGAACTTTTTACCATGAAAATGCATAAGTGATCAAGTTCAAATCATAAACTTATCTGCAGAGTATGGCATGGGTGGCGAGATCTCCACTGAAGGAGACATCTACAGCTTCGGAGTGCTTCTCTTAGAAATGTTTACAGGGAAGCAACCGATTCATGAGGGATTCAAGAATGGCATGAACCTCCACAGCTTTGTGAAATCATCATTTCCAGATAGAATTGGAGAGATCTTGGACCCCAATATAATGCATGAGATAGCCGAAAACAACAATCAAGGGGACCTTATCATGCAAAGCTGCATCGTCCCTCTGATTAAGCTAGGCCTTTTGTGCTCCATGGAACTTCCAAAAGACCGACCTGAAATGGGGTATGTGACAGATGAAATCCATGCCATCCGTACTTCCTTTTCAAACAATTTGAGTAGAGATGAAAAGTGAACCTGGGTTTTTGGTGATTTACTAGAAGTGTGTGCTACCCTTTTTCTTCTAAGCCTGATGGAATTGACAACCAACCTGAAGATAACCGTGTCTATTCTTCCCTGACCCTTCCAAGTCCAACAGTCCAAATGGCTTTTGGTACTCCTAAATGTCTATAAAAGGAAAGTTTGAGGACATATTACCTCCTACCAGGTAATAGGTTTAATGTTTGTTATTTGTATTTTTAAATCTGAGGAAATATCGTATTATTAGATCTAATTTGATTAAGTTAGATTTAACTTTCCTTTTTTTCCATTTGTGTCATGCAGATTTGGAGCATCCCATGGGCACGAACGTGACAACAAGGGAAATAGCGTTTCATGGCCACCAAACGTGACATGATCTTTTGGTCTCCCTACTAGCTTGTAACATTTTTTTTTCTCAAAAGTTCAGCCTTTTTCTTTTTTATCACCGAACATGACAAGTAAACCTGAACGTGATATGATATGGTCTCATGCTATCTATCTACGTGACAAGTGAACGTTTGAAACGTGATATCAAGTAAATGTGACATGCCAAAAAAGAAAGGTGATATAAATTTATTAAACGTGATATGATATATAGCACTTAGCCCATTATGTATTCTCCTAATGTGACATGGACTCTTTCTAACATTTTAGTTCTTAGCGTGTCGTAGGTGTCGTAAACTCGTAATATTTTTTTTCTAGTGTGACATAGGTGAGTCATAATTAACATTAACTTAATTGGTTAGCCATGACATAATTTCCCTATCACAGCATGACATGTTAAAACACGTGGCTGAGAAGGAAAGGGGAGGAGACCATGCGTCCGTGCCTAGGAATAGAAAGATCGGCCTGATAAGGAAAGAGCATGAGATTAGGAAGACTAGTTAAGGAAGGTGTTAGATATTATAGGTTTTTTCTTTTCTCTCTCTATTAATTATTAAAATGTTTTATTTATTTTAAAAATCGATGGCTGAGATTTATTTGAGATATTACCTCTTAGGAGGTGAATGGAGTACTTTAGCATAGCCCAGTCCAAATAGATCTGATTTAATTTCCTTTTGTAACAAGCATATCAATTTCAGTGGTGCGTATCGAGGATTGACTCACTGATAAACTACCGAATGCTTTTTTGCTGGTATATGAACCCATCAACAAGACAAAAAGCACCAAAGTAAGTTCCCTTAAAAAAAACCGAAGTACACAATCAAGACTTCAAGCGGGATGCAATGAAATGGATACTCACATTGTTGGATCTTCTCTGCCTGACGACAATATAAGAGCTCTTTTACAGCGCACAATACCACCATATACTAGCGGTTAAAAAGGACTAGTATATAAATATCCGACGGTCGAGATTAATTGTATACTATACAAGATGATCCTAGTGATATAGTAGTATTTAAGGGTAGTATAGTGGGCTAAGGGTAATCTAGGAAAGTAATTTAATGGCATTAGTGTAATATATTAAAAAAACAAAATAAAATTTATGTATTATGTTATTAATTCATTATTTTATGTTTTCATTATTTTGAATTGATATGATTATATTACAGATTAGAGAGTGAGAATTGTTACCAAATAAAATTATAAAAATAAATAGGTATAGGGTAAATTACTAAATTATCCTTAACCAATACTATATACTACTGGACACTAGTATTGTGCGTTGTAAAAGAGCTCCAATATAATCCCCTGGTCAAGGACTGAATTGGTAATGGTAGGTACGGAGTTGGTGCTAACATCCAGCCATTCCAGTTACATTCTGGAATAATCTTGCATTGTTGCTGTGAATAATTTATGCCAAAAGGTACACCATAAATCAGATTGTGAAGCTATACGGAACTAGATTACTGGGGCCTGGAGGTAGTATTTTGGACTTTTAGAATTCCATATTGCAATTCGAGCAGCGAAAAAAAAATGTGTTGTTGAAACTCTGGTTCCATTATCTAAAAAAATGTTCCAACCAGTTGGGATTGAGAAGAAGCAACATTATTTGCCAATGCTCTGTGCGTAATCTCCTTCGCCTAAAGCAGAAGGCGCCTGCTCGCTGCAGATCAGTCTCGAGCGAAATTCCCAGTGGAATCCCCGATTCCCCATAGGCCATCACTAGGGGACACTGCGTTCAAGCAAATCCTTTCAACAAGTGCGATCGAAATCATGTTCCTAGTAATCAACAACAACGATTCAGCAAATGGAGATGGGGAGCAATATCTACTTTTTTTTAATCTCACACAAACGCACACACACTCACCCCTATGAATACATGTAACCAACCCTACCCCTATGAGCATCTCCAAGAGACTGAGCCGGCTGATCTCGAGACTGACGAAGTCACCATAGGCGTCTCGCAATCGACGAGGACGTCGCCTACCACTAAAAGAATAATGCCGGTTAAATCCTGGAATAAATCTAGGAAAATGTGACACCCATACCGAGTCGAGGACTCGAACATGGATAGGCAGGTTCCACCACAAGGACCCTTGTGCCAATTGAGCTAGGCTCAGTTAAAGGGAGCAATATCTACTTGACTCCGCTTATTCAGAAATATCTATCTGCCCACCGTCGCGCGAAGCTCCCATCAGCAGACCGCCCCTCAACCGCCCATCAGCTTCTGAAAACAAAACGCAACCGGCAGCCAGAGAGTCCCCGAGGTAAAATTTTTTCATTTGGCTGAAGGGAAGGCATCCAGAGGTGTTAAATAGCTATGTAAGGTTCCGCAAGCAAGAGCAACGGGAGGCAGCGCAGAAAAGAAGTATGTGGCCTTGATCCAAGGACTCCAGGGGCACTATGTGGCACGACGATTCTCAGAGAAGGTCAAATGTTGATATTCTTCGAAGCCTGGATCCAAACAATAAAGAGTTGGACAACAAGAAGAAGAGAAGGTCAGATGCTGAAACTGGGCAAAGTTTAGATCCAACTGTGAGACAATTTCAAGAAGAGGTCATGAAGTCACTCGTTACCCACATCATAGAAATTGATAAAATTGCTAGAAAATCGGTCACACACATCCACATTGTCCATCTACACAACTAATTCAACTTAATCCCCCGCAATAATCAAAGATTCAAGGCATCTATTCAAAACCTAGGGTATTCGTTTTCAACTACAAATACAACAAGAAATTGATAAAAAAGAAGAGGAGAGGGAGGCTACCTTGCTCCTTGATGAGGGTGGCGGCGGAGGGGGGCCGGCGGCGGCGCAGGAGGCCGGCGGCTGCGCCTGGAAGCGTCTGGGCAGAGAGAGGAGAGGAAGAAAGAAGGGGGCGACGGCGGTTTTGGGATCTGAAAGGTGGGCGTCAGGTCCCTTAACGCCTTGGTGTAGTGGGTGGGCGGCAGGGATAGCTCCCGTGCCCGATTTAGGGTTCTAGCTTTGCCGGATCCTACATGGCAAAGGTGGGCGCCAGCTGACATCGCGCCCACCCATTACCCCTAGGCGCTAAGGGACCTGACGCCTAGTTTCGGGTCTATTTTTCAAATTCTTTCACCCAGAGGTCTATATGTAAAAATCTTACGAGAAAAGGGCCAAAATAAAAAAAATTTACATCCCCGAGCTGCCGCGCCGTCACCGTCAGCCCGACGCACTGGCCAGCGGGCAGCGGCCTGCGGTCACCTTCCATCGCCAGCCGCCGTCGACTTGGGCTTGCTTGGGCGTTCGAGGCTCCACACACACCAGTTGGGCTGAGCTGCTGCTTGATGCGGCCTCAGGCCAGGCTCGAACTAGAAGGCCCAAATAATAAGGCCATATCTTTCGGTAAATTTGGGCTTGAGTAATGCTTAGAACGGGTGCACGATGCTGATAAAGAATCGGACATGCGCATGCGAAAAATGAACTCAACATACAGATGCAGAGTGCTGGCGCATTGGCACGCCAACGCGTGGCCGTCCAAGCAAACGACAACCAAAATTATGTTGGCACGCCCAAGATTGGCGTGGCTCAGATTGCAACAAACCCCCTTAATAACAATGCCCGCTGGCCGACGCCTCAGAGCAGGTAGTGGTGTTAGGCCCCTCCCGTATTTAATGTCATGCAGTCACTTCAGCGAATTAGCAGTCAAGCAGCGCATGGCAGTGCATTGCGCTTGCTCCAGCGGGCACATAGCCAAACGCCCACCCCCTTTCTCTTTCTTCGTTTCTCGGTCAGAATTCGCCCGCATTTTTCCCACAATTAAACTTGCTCTAACAACTCACTGCTCGCAGCAATTTCTCATTCACTCGGCCTCCACTCTTCGCTCTCTCGATTTCCGATGTTGCCTTCCGCTCTCCGCTCTCTCGATTCCCGACGCCGTCTTTCGCTTGGTCATCCGACACGGCTGCTCATGCTGGGGACCAGCGACCCGAGCCACTCCATCGTGGAGCCTGAGCCAACACCTCACACCCAGATGTTGAGCACGCGTAGTCGTAGCCTCTCGCCGGTCCTTGCGCCTCGCGCGCTCAGACGTCGAGCTTGCGTTGTTGCCGCTCCTCCTCGGCGGTGGCCACGGGACCCTCAGGGCTGTGGGAGCGCAATACATATACAAATGGGCGGCCCGGCCTGGGCCCGGGGTGGGCCAGAAAAACCGAGCCAGGCCAGGACCGGCCCTACCTCCCACCGGGCTAGACCGGGCTGGCTTGCGGGCTGAGGTGACGGCCCAAGCCCGGGCCTGCAGGCCATTTTCGGGTCGGGCCAGCCCGGAAAGCACGAGCACAAAAACTGTGCCAGGCTGCCCATAGCCCGCGAATAGAAAAAAACCAAAGTTTCAGTGTTCAACATTCTAAATTTGTAGTTCCAAGATTTCTTGATTTCTACTTCAACATCTTATATGTGCAGTTTTAACACTTTGAGTCTCAAATGTTAAACATGTTCAAATCTAATGTTGAGATATTTCATCCACGTTGTTGAGTTAGCACAATCAAAATGTTAGAGACGGATAGGAGCCCCGGAAGGCGGAGGCACCGGCCCCTGACCGGGTCGTCCCCTTTCCAGCGGGTCGGGCTAGCCTGCACGCTGAGGTGACGGACTAGGCCCAACACCAGGTAACGGGTCGGGCTAGCCCGAGCCCACAGAAAACTGGGTCGGGCCAGGCTTGGACCAGGCCAAAAATCTGGGCTTCTGGACGGGCCAAATGTACATCTATAGGGAGCACACCTGCCCTCGCGAGCGAGCTCCCTCCCCCGCGGCGCATGCTCCTCTGCCTCCCTCATGGCACCTGCTCTTCCGATGGCGCGAGTAGGGAGCTCGCCATCCTTATCCGTCACCTTTTGATTGGATTGTTATTACATGTTATAATTGTGATTTCATGATGTTGCAGCAGCATTTTTACGATGTTTTGGTATGAATATTTCAACGTTTCACCCTAATGTTGCGAATATTTTTACTTGGATGGACATATGTTGCAACTAATTTTAGAGAGTTTGTTGGATTAGCTCTCAATTTAAGATGCTAGTATTTATTTTACAGATAGCCTCCATCTTGATCTGAAATTTAGCTAATATTATTGCTAGTCTCTTGGAGATAGATGCTCTAATTGTAAATCATAAAACAACTCCTTTTATTGTTTTTCTAATTGTAAATGCTATAGTATCTCCAGAACCATGTTATTGTTTTTCTCAATTGTAGCGATTAGTTCTTTCATGTTGAACCTTTTTACGCAAATCCACTTCATACGTATTGATTGCATTCTATTTTTTTTCTTTTGTTATTCGATTCTCTTGTAGAAAAGCCTCTGCAGCGAGGTCAAACGAATTGCTTTGCCGGCAGAGAGCGACGCCGACCGGGAATATGGGATTCACCAGCCGTGGAGAGGAGCCATGCGACCAGGGCTTCACTGGCGGGAGAGGCGTGACACTGGTTGGGCCTCGCCGGCGAGGGAGAGTTGTGCACCCTCGTCGACGGATGAGAGGAGCGGCACCATCTATGCCAAAGAGACGAGAAAAACAGGAGGGGGGTAGAGGTGAATCTGGAGGAATATGGAGGGAGGGGGTCTGAAATGAGGGACAGGGTGCGGTAGTAGGCCCAATACGGATTGGTATTGAAGGAGGTTTCCAATTCCAATTCCAATTCCAATTCCGCATTCCAGGCTCCAATGTCGACATCCAAACACAATATTAATATATTGGTGAGATGCTGCAATTAGTCAAAGATTTTAGTGTATTGGTATTGACGTTCAAATGGAAGAATTAGTGGCATATTCACCTGCTCATGGCTTCAATTTAATTGGTGGCATAAATGGGATAAGTGATATTTGCATCCAAATAAGGTCAACGGCATATGGGTCATTTACTCATTTTAACCTCTATGTTAGCTAAGACTACCATGGTCAGTATTGGCCTTGAAGGGATTCAAATTTATGGACAATAGCATCTACAAGATACAAGTTTTTTAGGTGATGAATCATGGATAAACGTTTAAACCAATGATATACAAGGAATTTGTCTTACAATTCGGAATGTAGAGAGTACATGTTTAGCACCTGTTTTGTCTTGTCTAAGATCAGATAATTGCAGCTAATAACACTACTACACATTCGGCCTTATCAAACGCCCCATTCACAGCCGGTTTTGTAGAAACCGGATCACAGCCGGTTCCAAAGTAGGTGGCTCATGTGGCCGTTGGAACCGGCTGTGAAGAGTCATCACAGACGGTTCCGAACTTGGTGCACTGGTGGCCGTTGGAATCAGCTATGATGCTACTCTTCACAGCCTGTTGGTATAACCAGTCGGTTGTGATGTATCACAACCGGTTCCATCCACCAACCGGCTGTGATGTGAACTTTCCCAACCAGTTGGGAGGTTGAACTAGCTACGATGGGCATCTACAGGATAAATGCCCTCTCTCCTCCGTCCCCTCACTTTCTTCTCCAACCCGACGGCCCTCACATCCTCCTCCATTGTTGCGGCCATTCTTCACCGTGAAGTTCATGGAACCTTTGCTTCTTTGAGAAATGGACTTCACCAACTTGCTTAAAGGTTAGTTTCTTGCAGCGTGTCACCTCTTTTACTTGATTGTTGCCTCTAATTCGTATTTTTGCAATGAAAATGATGGCTTTGAGGTTCTTGATGCTAGGGGCCATTTCGCACTCAATTTCAATGGAGGATCCTTATCTTTGAAGCTTCTTGAAGCCTCTCAAGTCTAGCTCTATGGTTTGTATTGCAATTCCTTTGATGTTTAGTCAGATACAACATTTTGATGATTGTGGTGGACGAAAGAGGCTCTTTTCACATTGGAGAGTAATGTTTCATGCAAATTCTACAATATTGTGATGATTATGGTGGATGAGAGAGGCTATTTTCACATTAGAGAGTAATGTTTCTATCTAGTTAGTTCGAGTTGTCATCAATTTCATTAATATCATGTAGGGCCTTTGCGGAGTTCCGTAAGAAAAGCAGGATGCATGGACCTTTCTAGGGAGATTTTAAGGTAATCGAGCCCAAGAAGATCCTAAGGCAGCCAGAGGGAAATGATCAGTGTGGGTTCTATGTATTGAATTTCATGCAACGCATCGCCGGACCTGACTCCAAACCTTTAAATGATGAGGTTCGTTTCAATGAAATTGTAACATGTCTCTTTTATGTCTATTTCTTTCTTATTCAATCAATTCTAATTTGAGCCTGAATATTTTGTTGCAGCGAGAACTAGAACAAGATGAAGATACATCATTGATCGACACACAAATAATTGCAATGCAGGAGCGACTAGCTGGGTGGTTAATGGAGCGAGTATTGTTTCATATAACTCTGTCTTCATACTTGAACTTGTGATATGACCAAGTGCTTGAACTTTGTTGAACCAAGTGATGGTTGTTGTTGTGGATATATATTGGTAGTTGAAGTTGTGGCACACCAACTTTCTTGTCTTTGAACTTGTAAATATGGCACACCAACTTTCTTGTCTTTGAACTTGTTGTTGTTGTGGATATATATTGGTGGTTGAAGTTGTGGATATATTTATTGGTGGTGCAAATCCTGTTATATTATGGGAATTTTATTAAATAGGTTGTCCTGGAAATGGCTATTACAACCGACAGTCGGCTGGTAGCAACCAACCAGTTGATCACCACATCACAGCCGGTTGTATGCACAAACAGGCTGTGATGAGCACCACATCTCAGCCGGTTGAAAGCACAAACCGCCCGGGATGTTGTGGTCATCACAGCCGGCTTGTGCATACAACCGGCTGTGATGTGGTGATCATCACTACCGGTTAGTGCTACTAGCCGGCTGTGATGTGGTGTGGTGATCATCACAGCCGGTTCACGCTACCAGCCGACTGTGTTGTTGAGTATCACAGCCGGTTGAGAACCGGCTGTGTTGGATGGAGCAACACAGCCGCTATAAATCAAACGGTTCCCAAAACCGTTGTGGCATAGTGTAAGAGCTTTCGGACATCCTTTTGTTCCTCTTTTCTCACATTATGCAGTCTTCATATTCTATACGTAGTAGTGGTGATACCCACTACACCAAATTAGAATTGCCTTGGTAGCCAGAGATTTTCTTCGCAGGGAATTGAATGCGCCAAGGGATATAACATTATTCTTGGCTAGGATCGTAAACAAACAAGAAAATTTAATTTCATAGCAGGCTTTCGAAACAACCAAGGAAGTATGCAATTTTCTTGGCTATTTTTAAACCGCCAACAAATATGTGCATTTCATTGGTTGTTGTGTTGGGCCACCAAGAAATATGTGTTATTTTCCAACGACAATGTGCATTTCCGTGGCTGTTTTGCTGACCTGCCAAGGAAATGGGATTTTCTTTGCTATTTTACTGACTTGCCAAGGAAAATGTGCATATCCTTAGCCGAGGAAAGTGTTTATTTTCTTGGCAGTTTTGTTGAGCCGCCAAGTAAACTTCACCATTTCTTTTATTAAATTCATACATACAAGTAAATTGCACATTATGATCTAATAACTTGAGCACATATTCATATCGCCCAGCTTGGAAACACAATCTATCTCTAGGAAGCTCCATACGCTGGGCCCTTTTTTGGAGGAGGAGGAGGAGGATCATGGATTGGGCGGCGAACTAATATATTCCAAAGCCAGTGCAAATAGCTTCCATGACTTGTACTGGTTGTCGTATCTGCAAGTGCCAGAAACATCTAGCGAATCATTTGAATGTAAAGACTATTCAAAAGGGAACCCAAAGATATATATTTCTTGTCAGAAGTGCTTCCTGCTGAATTTATGCGTTCCAAAGAGATGAATTCTTCAAATGGATTACGCTCTGTAGCAGGGAGGCAAACAAGGCCTACCTTCTGGGGCAACCTGTTGGCCATTCTTATGCTGTGAAGTTGGAGTGACTACCGGAGTAGCCGGACGATCACCGCCTGTGTTGGCTTGTGGGTTGGAGGGCGGAGCGGAAGGTGGAACGGCATCAGCAGCAGAGCTGTGGTCAGTGGCCATTTTGCTTCAGTTAGGCAATGCACAAGCTCAAGGGCAATGGCTGATGGTTGTGTCTCCACACCGTCTGAATTGCAGGGGTGTTTATATAGAGAGTACAATGCATGAATGGCCATTATGGACTACTATATCTGTTATTGAGATGAAAGCCTGCGTTCATACAATCCACAGAGTTGAAACTTACTTCAATGAGTGTTACCTGACCCTGCTTGGATCGGAGTCAATGACAAGCTATGCGAAGTTTGGTGGAATCTCACTATCTCTGTAGTCGGTCACAGGCTCTCTCTTAGTCGCAGTCTTAGTTGTGCATGTTCAGACCGGCGAAATGGACAACATATGACAAGGAGGAGGTCAGTATATCTATGATATTCTAGCGATGTTGCTTTCTCGTGAACAAAGGACGAGAACAATTGTTGAGAGCTCTATTGCAGATCTATGCATGCCAGAGATGATCATCATTGCTGGGGAAGGCTCAATATATCATACTTCCTGGTTAATTATAACCAATCTTTGAAACCAAAAAGTGAGCCGGGAGCTCGAGAGCACGTGTAAAGTGAATAACCATGGGTATCACCCTAGTTTTCCTCACATATTAGTAGTGACGCAGGAGCATCACTTCCTGTTGGAGCCATGAACCGAGATTAATGTGTTTTGTCCTTTTAGGATTTCACTATCTAGTTCAACAAGTATACTGGTTCTCCAAAATGGCTATCAAAATATGTTGACATTCTCTAATGCATATTGACCAAGATGGAGTTATGAAATTTGTTTTGCAAATATGTACATCTAGGTTTTCAGATCGCATGTTAGCCAAAGAATTTTGTTGTGTGCTTTGTATCCTTGGGATTAACCGTTGATGGGCCAGGGGGTGTCGGCAATGATGGCAGTCGGAATGCTATTATCCATTGATGTCTCAACCATGTTTTTTTAACTATTAACAAATAATACCATCTAATTTTGTATTCTTTAGTCCTGATTTGTCCGTATGTTGGTATTATCGGTAGAGGTACATATGCATTAGTATTTTAATGATGCCTTCTTTTTACAGAAATTGTGTATGTGTGCCAATGATAGTAGAGCGCACTAATGAAGAAGCATATATTTGGGCATTTTGGGTAAGGTTTTCTGGTCATCGGTATTTTCGGTTGTTTTTTTCTAGGAAAAATCCCATTTACACCCTTCAGCTATAACAAAAGTCTGATTTTGATCCTACAATCACAAAACCAGACACAAATGACCTCCAACTATTAAAACCATGCAAATTTGACCCTTTGCGTGGTTTCAAAGGTGGTTTTCCATTTTATGCAAAAATAATAATTATGTTTAAAATAAAAAATTTATACCTATTTTATTTTAAATAAAAAAAATATGAAACCAATGCCAAACGATTTGTAAAAATCCAACCTACCTATTGATATGTCATATGAAGTTATTTTGGTATTATTTTTTTATGTTTGTAGTGTTTTATTATTATTATTTTTAAATAGTACTAGGAATAGAAATAAATAAAATGCAAATAACTTCAAATGTTGTGCCAACATATAGTTTATATTTTTAGAAAATAGATGGCACAAGTTTCATATGTTTTATACTTAAAATTAATTAGTTATAATTTTTTAGATTAAATTATTTTTTAAATAAGTTTTCACCTTTGAAACCACTCAAAGGGCTAAATTTGCACGGTTTTGATAGTTGGGTGTCTTTTTGTGTCCGGTTTCATAGTTGCGGGTTGAAAATTGGACTTTCGCTATAGTTGGAGGGTGAAAACCGGACTTTTCCCTTTTTTTCTAATGACAGGTGGTGATCTTATAAATATAGATATAGTAACAATTTGCTTTAGTTTTGTTTCCATACTGGCAGTAAAAGGAGTAGTTTCTATTTTTTTATTTTATCTTATTAGCACAGTAATGTGGCCTTGAGAGGAAACATGGAGACATTTCTTGGATCGAATGCTAAAATATATAATAGCTGCATAGGCTGACAGGTTATCGACTTATATATCGTGCAATAATATCTGTTATAAAGAGCATGCATAGGATCTTTGTACCTAAGAAAAATTTTAGTTATGAGAATCAACTGGAGAATAGTAACTTTATGGGGTGATTTCAAATTATGTTTTTATAATGGTACAGACAGGTAATTATTTAGAAAATATAATAGTCAATGGCTGTGATGGGCCTAATCGAGAGCCAGATGTTTCTGATTTTTATAGGAACTTCTAGGATTCTTTTTCTAGCGCGTCTCGTGAGAATTAATGAATTTAGAGCCTCCGCAGATGTTTTTTCTGTGGTGGACGCAGTGACGCACACGCATGGGTTTGTTGGGCGTCCTTGTGTGGTGACCTTCTATATATAAAGGAAACAAAAACAACGACTTGCAGTCCTTGCTAATTCTGCAAAAGTTTATATCCTGCTGTGTTAGCCGAGTCAATGCATGGTTAGTACTTGGTGGCATCTCATCTCACTATCAGAGTCCATTGTCGGTCCAACTCTGAACTGCTTTCTTGGAGTTTTCAGTGTCCTTTGTTTACCGACAACACAGCGATCATTGACCTAGCTTTACCCTGACCTCTCCGTGCGTATACAAGATTACAAGTTTCTTTCTGACCGGAGCAGTAGTAGAACGCTTGGAGCACCCAGTCTTCCCAACTATCTACTTGATTACACGATGTTTTACTACTGGAGTTTGGAAACCATTTCCGAAAAATCCATGTGGAATAAGGGGGTCATTTTGGAGCGCTCCCCAAAACACCTTCACCGGTGAGACTAGGTGGAGTTTATAGTCTATTTCTATCTTGGTTTGCGAAACGACCTTACAACCTTTACCATTACAACCTGCCAACAAACTCAGTAGCAAGGCACATTCCTTACAAACTGGTAGCTCGTCTTTTGCATGTAGACTACAACTACTTCTAAACGATTCGAAGACTACAACAATTCCTTCAAAACAAGTCAAGCATTAGAAATAAAAATTTGTGAGCAGGTATCATACGATTTGATTGACCGACTTTGGAGCTAAATCCCAAAAGCATCAGCTCAGTCATCTCGTCAATTCCCTGTGTAAGCTTGAATGGCTACAAAACCAAGTGCCCTCGGGAGTAGTATGGTGTAAGTAGCACATTGCCTTGCTAGGGAAAAGGATAATTTTACATCGAGCTCTATCAAATACCAAAATGGCGTCCGTAGGTGTCCTCGCTCTTGTTGGGCTCCTTTCTATCTTCACCACCTTTTGCAATTTGTTAGCCACCTCCAACGAAACTGAAAATGATCGACAAGCTCTCCTTTGCTTCAAGTCTCAGATCTCTGGTCCAGCTTATGTTTTCACCTCATGGAGCAATGCATCGTTGGAATTCTGCAACTGGCATGGAGTCACTTGCAGTGCACTGCCTCCCCATCGCGTTATTGAGCTAAACCTTCCATCAGAAGGTATCACAGGCCTCATACCACCTTGCATCACCAACCTCACCTCTCTTGCAAAGCTCCAACTATCAAACAATAGCTTCCATGGTGGCATACCATCCGAGTTCCGCCTCCTGCACCAACTCAGTTACCTCAACCTCAGCATGAACTCCTTGGAAGGTAATATCCCAGCTGACCTCTCTTCATGCTCCCAGCTTAGAGTCATCGGTTTGTGGAACAATTCCCTTACAGGTCAGATCCCACCCGCCCTAAGTCAAAGCAGGCATCTTCAAGAGATTAATCTTAGGAACAACAAGCTCCAAGGGAGCATCCCCTATGCTTTTGCGAATCTTCATGAGCTGCAAATACTAGATCTTTCCAGAAATAATATTGGAGGCAACATACCACCAGCATTGGGCAGCAGCCTTTCTCTCACTTACGTTGATCTAGGGAACAATGTTCTCACTGGGGGCATCCCAGAGTCCATCACAAACAGTTCTTCACTCCAAATACTCAGGCTCATGAAAAATAGTCTTAGCGGAGAAGTCCCAAAAGCACTCTTCAACACCTCGTCACTTACAGCTATATGCTTACAACAGAACCAACTTGTTGGTTCTATACCACCTGTTACTGCCATCTCTCCCCCTGTTAAACATCTTTATTTAGGTGATAATCATCTCTCCGGATCAATACCTCTCTCGATAGGGAAACTTTCCTCCCTAGTTTCTATTCATCTTAACAGAAATAAATTAGTTGGGGGGATACCAGAGTGCTTAGGTAATATTTCAACACTAGAAATATTGGACTTCAATGAAAACAACTTGTCAGGGCCAGTTCCAAAATCGCTCTTCAACATGTCTTCCCTGAGATATATTGCTGTGGCTGAGAACAATCTTATTGGACAGTTGCCTTCGGACATTGGCTTCATGCTTCCAAGTATTAAAGGCTTAACCTTCACTGGAAACAAATTTGAAGGCCCAATCCCGATTTCCCTTCTCAATGCCACCAACCTCCAACTTCTTGAGCTAGGTAGCAACAGCTTAAGTGGGTTCATTCCGCTCTTTGGGTCATTACCAAATTTAAACTCACTTGATCTGGGCTACAACATGCTATACGCAGGCGACTGGGCCTTTATGTCTTCACTTTCAAATTGCTCCAAACTGAAGGAACTGTTATTGGATGGGAACAATCTCCAAGGGAAATTGCCAAGTTCTTTTGGCAATCTTTCAAAAAGCATTGAGATGCTGTGGCTAGGAAATAACAGCATTTCTGGGCATATACCACTAGAGATAGGTAATCTGAGGAACCTTAATAGTTTGCTTTTGGATAACAATCTCTTCATTGGTAGTATACCACAAACAATTGGAAACTTGGGAAACTTGGGCTTTTTATATTTGGCAGATAACAAGCTCTCAGGCCAAATCCCTGATGCTATTGGCAACCTTGTTCAGTTGACTGAACTGAAACTGGATGGGAACAATTTGAGTGGAAGGATACCTGCAACAATAGGACACTGTTCCCAACTCCAAAAATTCAACCTTTCTCATAACTCACTAGATGGTAGTATACCAAGTAAGATATTGAAAATCACTACACTCGAGCTTGACTTGTCACACAATTATTTATCTGGTCGAATACCAGATGAAGTCGGCAACCTCATCAACCTTAAAAAACTTAGCGTCTCAAACAACTTGTTGTCTGGCAATATCCCCTCTGCCCTTGGCAGGTGTGTGGTTCTGGAGTATCTTGAGATGCAAAAGAACTACTTTTCTGGAAGCATTCCACAATCTTTGGTGAACTTGGTAAGCATCAAGGAAATGGATATTTCTCGAAATAATTTTTCCGGAGATATCCCAGAGTTCCTCGCATCCTTAAGTTTTCTGCAACATCTCAATCTATCCTTCAACAATTTCGAAGGAGTAGTTCCAAGAGGTGGAATTTTTGACAATGCTGGAGCAGTGTCCATAGAAGGGAATAAGTATTTGTGTACAAGTGTTCCAGCAGGAGGTATGCCCCTTTGTTCAGCATTCACCGACAGGAAAAGGAAACACAAGATCTTAGCACTGGTACTGGAGATAGTAATATCAGTTGCTGCTGCAGTTATGATTTTTTCCTGTCTAACTGCAATTCATTGGAGGAAGAGAATGCAGGTAAAGTCAAATATGCCAAAACTCAGTCAGCACAATGAAACAATTACATATAGAGATATTGTAAATGCAACAGAAAGGTTCTCTTCTTTTAATTTAATTGGCTCAGGGTCATTTGGAGTGGTTTATAAGGGTAATCTACATGGTCATGAAGATCAAGTTGCCATCAAGATTTTTAAACTTGACATATATGGGGCGGATAAGAACTTCACTGCAGAATGTGAAGCCCTAAGAAACCTCCGCCATCGAAATCTAGTAAAAATAATTACTCTATGCTCTTCAGTGGATTATACAGGGTCAACCTTTAAGGCCCTAGTGTTCCAATACATGCCAAATGGGAACCTGGATTCGTGGCTACATCCAATGGCCCATGAGCATAGTCAAAGAGATATTCTCACTTTACGCCAGAGAATCAATATATCTTTGGATGTAGCATCTGCTCTGGATTATATTCATAACCACTGTGCCAATCCATTGATACACTGCGACCTGAAGCCAAGCAATGTTCTTTTGGACCTGAACTTCACTGCATGTGTCAGTGACTTTGGCCTAGCAAGATTTCTTTACAGCAGAAATGCACAACAAGACTGTACGTCAACTATGGCTTGCCCCAAAGGATCCATCGGATACATCCCACCAGGTCAGATAAGCTTATCTATAAATAGTTACCTTTGTTTCTGTTTTCTGTTCATAAAATAGTAATGTTTGTATTTTCTTTTCTGTAAATGGTGCAGAATATGGCATGAAAAAGAAGATATCAACTAAGGGCGATGTTTACAGCTTTGGGATGCTTTTGTTAGAAATGATAACAGGGAGGCGTCCAACCGATGAAAAATTCAGTGATGGTACAAACCTGCATGGCTTTGTAGAAAGAGCATTTCCAGAGAAGATCCATGAGATCGCTGATCCCACAATGCTACAAGACGAAATTGATGCAGCAGAAGCTATGAAGAACTACGTCATTCCGCTGGTACGAATAGGACTATCCTGCTCCATGACATCACCGAAAGAGCGACCTGAAATGGGACGAGTTTACACTGAGATCCTAACCATCAAGCAGAAGTTCTCAGGTACCACTGGTAAATGAAACGAATTGATATAAGGCAGAAGCTCATGATGGTGAAGACTGGAGAGCACTGCAGCGGGTATAAATGTAACTAGATTTTCAAGTTTTGCTTGTACATTTTACAGTCTGCGTGGTTTCAAGTTGTATTGAATGCCGTGTACCAATAGCAATTTTGAGTACAATTTGTACAAAATGAGGTGCCTAATTTGGGCCAGAACTCAGAACTGGGAATCATCCTAGAACGACTGAAAGGGTGTTTGGCTCCAACAGTATTTGGCTGCGATCTGCTCGGAGAAAGCCCCCCCGAATGTCAAAATGTCAAGCGTAGGTGCACGTACCACTACCACCATGTTGGAACTGATCACACGATCAGATAAGGACAGAGGCACTCACTCACTCACTCACTCACAGGGAAGAAGAGGCTCACGGAACAACACAATACTACTCGCAAAGAATTTTATCTTGGCACTGCACACCAGCACCGGCACTAACACTTGTATTCACTTCACCAAAAAAGCACACACTAATACAAACTTGATGACTCAAATAGTCGGACGGTCGAGGCTCACAGAGCTGCCGATCCGGAATTCACTCCAGTACTAACAGCCTTGCATGCAAAACTATCTCTACACTATTGCTGCTCCATGCACGGGCTGACCACTTCCAAAACGCTTGATCTCCAAGTAGCTCACGTCCGCGTACTTGAAGGACTCCACGCTCGGCCGCACGACTCGGCCAAACTGGCGACACGAGCTCCACCACTAGAAGGTGCCTACATGCAGAATATTCTCCACTAATTTCTGCATGCTTGCTCCTAACGATGACCACGCACACACTAATCTTCTGGCACCGTTGATCATGCACGCACTCCGTGCATCACTAACCAACTCACTCCTGCGTGCAAGCACTTGCACGCACACACACTAGACAAGCACACATAAATATTAAAACAACAAGATTAATTCTAACACACGGTGTAGCC
Source organism: Digitaria exilis (assembly GCA_015342445.1). Lineage (NCBI taxonomy): Eukaryota > Viridiplantae > Streptophyta > Magnoliopsida > Poales > Poaceae > Digitaria > Digitaria exilis. The sequence goes on from JACEFO010002671.1 coordinate 2,076,807, forward strand.
GCGGAAGCCGGTCCTCCGCCGCAGCGCGCTGTGTCGACACGCACCAGCCGTGTCGCGTCGCGGCGCCAAAATCTCAGGCCGGCGGGCGGGCGCGCACCCCTAGCTTCAGCTCTTCCTCTTTCCCTAAGCCAGGGCGCTGCCGCTGCTTGGACTGCGCAAGACGGTGCCGCCGCTGCCCAATGCCGCCATTCCGTGCCGCAGGTCTGCAGCGGCATAGTGGAACAGCAGCGCCGCCGCCGCCACACTGAAGTGTGGATCCAGCGAAAGTCGTGGCCCGGACATGGCCTGCATCAGTCATGAGGGGCAGCAAAGTCGTAAACTATCGTCCGCCCATCCAAGAAGCCGTGAGTCGTAAACTCCGGTCCAAATGACATTCAGGTAAGGGTGCGTTTTTTTAAACTTCCTCTAAAAACTAGTATTCATTCAATTTTTCCCTATTCATCCCATCTCACACTCACATAACACTAATCTCGTCCCTCACACTTACAGAACACTATTCATCTACAGTGTTTTTTTTCCCTACAGTGTTTTTTTAGAAATCTCTCCAATCTAAACACCACCTTAGTTAACACAAGTATACACCACCTTAGTTAACACAAGGATTTCGCTATCATTTGACATTCAGTTTTGTTTTCTTTAGTTGAATCTCGTCATTAGTTAACATATAATTTTGACAGCACAATATCAAGAACCTCGTAAATCACCTGCGCTGCTAGGCTTTCGCCTCATTAGCAAACAAGCTTGCCACTGCTCTCGACATTCTATGTGCTGGCAAAGTTTTGACTCGGCCCATTGGACACAAGTGCGTTTGAAAGGCTACGGTTGTATCCATCGGGACAAACATCATAGTTGCACCACGAATTACTCCCAGATCGTCCACTTAACTTGCCCAGTACCACTACTAAATCCCTTGAACCACCAGATGGACATGAACTATTACTGAAACTTGCGACTGTACAGATTAACATCCAGGCGACACTACAGGTTTAACCAAGCACACATGTACATTACAGAGTACAGACAAGTTATTGGACTCGTGTAACAGGGAACGGGTGGGAAAGCATGTATCAACAAGTTTGTGCAACCAGAGAAGATCACATCTAGAAATGCAGCTGCTTGCAATGCGAAGCCACGGCCTCCGAGGGGCAGTAGGGGCACTTGAAAGGCCTAGAGCTGCTCTTCGACAGCTTCATGATGGACTGCTTGGAGACAACGTGCCCACAAGGCATGCGCATCGGAGGGTTCTCCTCACTGGACTGCTCCCTGAGCACCGGGCACACGAAGACAGAGTGGTACTGGAACTCCGGCCCAATGTCTATAGGGACCGGGAGCTGCTTCATCACTTGCCACTCCTGCTTCTTTGCAGACATGACTTGAGTCAACTTCAGTAGTGTTGGTAGTCCCTGAAAACCAGCTGATACTGCGACACTCAGTGGGCTCTCCCTAGACTGGCCCAGAAGGCTACAGAATTGATGGGTAAGCTCCTCAGCTATCTTATCCCAAAGCTCTGATGACATTAAGTCAGAATATGGGGATTCATCCAGCCGGCCAACCCACAGAAGGCATGCCATTAGCCTCTGGAACTCTTCCTTATGCACAGATGCAAATGGTTTCAAGTGAGTCCTGGCATATTGAAAAGCCTCATCCCTGGCCCTATCCCTACTTCCTTTACATAGTATCTCAAGAAACTGAAGCTGATAAAGCTTGAACTCGAGCATAGAGCCATTCTGCAAGAGCTGATCATGGTTATTGGCAGCCCAAGTGAGAGCAGGCTCAAGATTTCTCGCCTTCATTGCTTCAAGGATACCATACATCTCCTGAAATGGTAACTTCAAGGATGCTCCACCTGACTCCCCACACTCACGGACGAACATATCACCAAGATCAAAGAGGCCTTGGCGGTAGAAATGATTCGCTATGATGTTGTTTACTGTATGAACCTCAAAATCTACATTTCTGTATGCCTTTGATATATCTGGATTGAAAGACTTCTCAAGGAGCTTGAGATATTTGCTCAGGGCAACATTAAGCTCCTTCTGGCTCCCTTCAAGTTGGTTTAGTGGTGCCATTTCATTCAGCTTAGCTTTCAGTTCTGCAAGGACGGTTGTGTGCTCAATATTCCCAGCAGAATCTGTATTCATTATCTGCATCTTGACAATTGCCTGCTCAATTTCATTCACTATATTATCAATGGCCTCCAGAGCTTTAGCAGAAGATAATGCACGTTTCTCAGCAACTCGGTCAAATCCATCTCTTAGGCTGTCAATCTCCATAGTAGCACATCCAACTTAGCACACCTCTTCAAGCTAGCCTGCATGTAACCCAAAGAACATACGACCAATTAATTCATTAAGAAAATCACAAGCAAGAAAAACATTAGAAAGATGAATCACAGTTAGTCAAACCACCAAACGATCACTATGCTGTTGAAATGAACAACTATATCATAGATTAAAAAATTGAGAATTACAGATAATACTTGAAAAAGATGTAATATACATGGAGGCCAGCGCAAGGCCTGGTTGAACTTGAGTCTGTCTGTATATGTCAGCAGACAGGAACATTGTTTTAAAGGCGTCGCCTAGGCGACAAGGTGTACCCAGGGCGACTTAACGGCATAGTTACGCCTTGCCGCCTACTCATCGCCGCGACAAGGCGCACATAGAACGCCATAGTTCACATTACAACCCTAACAACGGACAGGACTAAGGTACACATATACGTTTCTGCAATTGAAGACAAGTTTTCAAATCACATTAACCCAGGAACCATGGTTCTCACGGCGTCGCCTAGTCGTCGCCTAGGCGTCGGGGCGAGATTTAAACTGTGGCGTCTCCTCCGCCACGGCCTTCTCGCGTATGGCGTCGACCAGCGCCAAGGCGTCGGGAGGACGCCACACAAGCGAGGCGGACACGCGCGCGGGAAAAAAGATGCGCCGGCGCGTAGGGGAAAACCCGAGCTGTGCGCGCGGGGGGAAGGGATGAGAGCGGCACGCGCGGGAAACCGAGCACCTATACACCCGCGTGGGATGCTGCAGCGCGGGAAGGGGGAGAGAGAGGAGGAGGAGGAAAGTGAGGAGAGAGAGGAAGAGAACAGGGGCCCAACCTGGAATACGGTGGCGCCGCTGGCATCCATATGCTCCTCTTCTTCCGTCGTCCGCCTATCCGCCGTCCTCCCATCCGCCGTCCTCCCGTCCGCCTGCCCGAATCGCTGCTCTGCTTCCGGTCTCTGCTCCTTCCGTCCATGGATTGAAGCGCGAGACCCCGAGCACGGACTCCGACCTGCGCTCCGCCCGGCCTCTGTTCCATCCTCTGCTCCTACTCCACACCTGCACGGCCTTCGACCTGCACTCCGTCAGGCCGCCGATTGAAGCTTCTGCCTGCAGATCCATGCCCTCCGAACTCTGCAGTTCTGCTCCTCTCCCCGTGGCTGCTTCCTTCTTTCACGTCAGCCAGAGGCAGAGGTATTCCTGTATGCTACATGTTGCTGGCTGCTTGGCGCAGTGGTGCTTGCGATGTGCTATTGCTATATGCTCTGCTCAGTGCTCTGCTTTCTATACAACCATAAGCATGTGCTTTGTCTGAGACTACGATTCTTTTTTTTTTTATGCCCGAGATGCAGCAACAAGGTATGTTTCTGTCCCTCTTCCATCTCGGTTAAAGTATGTGTATGGCGTCGCGTCGCCGCACGCCATACTCGCCAAGGCATCTGGAAGAGGGTAGGTCGCCTCGCCTCGCCTTACCGCCGTAAGAACCATGCCAGGAACTATTTTTTTTTATGAAAAAGAGTGAAGAGTTACTAGACAGGTAAGAAAGCCATAAAGACCAATTGTCTTAAGGATGGCATGACAATGCACGGTAATCCCCCATTCACGTCGTCTATGTGACACCATGCACGTCCTAAGAAACAGCAAAACAGAAGCAGGGAGGACCCAGTAAATAGGAAAATGAAAAGGGGAAAAGGCTTGCTAGGAAAAAAAGGTTTTTGTTGTTATAAAACCCCAATAGAGAGATGGGGGCAGGACCAGGAAGACAGGTGGATCTTTCCCAGCCTCCTTCCCCTTCAGCAGATGCAGTACTGCCCCTCAGTGCAATGCAGCACCACCACTATAGCCACTCTGTCCTACACCAACAGCCCATCACCTTTTTCTCCCCACTACCCACTGTGCCGGGCGCCGGCCCCTCAGATCGATCATAAGGTGCCGCCCCATTCCAAATAACTTCCACTACAGCTTGACTGGAGCAGGTGTTGTGCTTCCCACCGGCACCAGCGAGGATGGCTACGGTTGGTTGGTCTTCCTTGATTTCCTCCCGTTCTTTATTCAGTGCACCTGGCCCCCCAAAACCTAAAAACCACCACATGCAGACACAACTCCTCAAACTTTTGGCAAGGCGCCGGCCATGCCCAGGAATTTGGAACAGCATTCACTTAGCCAATACCTTGACAGCGATAAATACCAACTGATCATAAGATTTTTTTTCTCAAACACACAGGAGAGTTGTGTATCAATATATTACGAAGGAAAGAGGGGTATAGCACCCAGTAACTGACACATAGGTTTTTTTTGTCATGGAAAAAAACAGCACCCCCCCCCCAAAAAAAAAAAACACAAACACTTGTCTAAAGGGAGCACAACCCCTAACCAAGGAGCCCTATTAGGCTAACCATTAGGCTGCAGGGAGAGAAGATGAGTGATTCCTCGAGCCCAGCCAATTCCCATGTATACAGATCATCTTTTATGGTCAACTGATCATAAGATCACACCAAATGAACAGGTGAAATAAATTCCAGACAAAACTATGATTAGCAGTATAAGCACTTCGACAGCAGCACACGGTAACATGAAACTATATAAACTTTACGATACATGGTCCACTCCATGCAAAACCTTCCTAAACAGAATCGTTGCTGGTTGAAATTTGAAAGCCCTAGTAATTTCGTCACGAATTAATTTTTCCCAAAACTGCAAATACTTCAATCTTAACACAGAGCACCGTGTGTGACGCAAAACAAAACAGCTGCCGTCAATATAGCAACCGAGAGAACGTTGCATCTCACTTCCAACGAGATGACACATGTTATGGGCACAGGACAGCAAACAGTTCTATATAAGCATTTGGTATGCTCTGAAGGAACCACAAAGAAGTAAACCCTAGATTTAACCGCAATAAATTTGCACACTTGTTGGGGATGCACAACATTCCGACGAAACATCAACTACATCGTTTCGTGAGCTCTCTTACACAAACACAATGCACAGCTTCATCCCAACCAAGTACAAGGTTTCCCCCCTTCATGGATTGGCACCTAAAGTGGAAGATGGAGGCGGTTCTGCACACCTGCCATGATAGCATCTCGTCATCAAGGACGATACTAAGATTCCCTTCTTGAGCTACACCCTGCCCTATCCACAAACAAAGCATACATGAAAGGAACCCACGGGCTGGCAGAGTGGCATCCACGCTGCAGATTTGCACTCCACGAACCATCCAACCCAAAACCGAACAGGAGGCGCGCCTCACCAGCGAGGGCACGCCATCCAAGGCTCGGCGGGCGCAGTGAAGGGCTCTAACAACATCGAGACGGACTTCCCACTCCGGGGACCGAACCCTAGAGGAAACGCACGCTCAGCTACCAGCAGCAAAGCGATCTGAAACTAGCAGGCGACGACCCCCACCCCTACCCTACATCTGCATCCGCGAGGTTCAACACCTGGATTTCACAAATCGGATCAGGGGAGAGAGAGGGGCAGGGGGGAGCAGCGGGCGTACCAATCGGATGAACAAGCAGAGCGGAGCGGATCTCCGATCGTGCCGCGGCGGGCGGCGGCGGCGGCGGCGGTGGAAGAGGCGGCGCCCCGCCTCGGCTCGGCGGCTGAAGGGGACGGCCCCGGCGGAGGAAGCGTGACGAGAGGAGGCGTGGGCGAGGAGGAGGTGGTAGTTGGGTGAGGAGTCGAGCCTCTCTCGCTCGCAGCGGCGAGACGGGAGAGAGACGGAGGGGACCTGCCGCCTGTGGTTGGCGTGATTGGGAAATTTTTTGGGATGGGGTGAGTTCAGCGGGGCGAACAACAACAGCCGAGAAGCGTAACTCGTGAACCCTCTCTCTATGCGGCCGTGCGCCGGCGTGAAGGCCTGATGGGCCGGGCTTTAGCGAGAGAGGCCCAGACTTGTCGTCCTATAGGCCCGTTTGGATGCCTACTCGGTAGAAACCAAAACCCTGTTCGGCTCTGCACAGCCCTTCGCTGGCTGGCTGCCAGCCGAACCGGGCCTTCTACGAAAACCGTAGAAACTTAAATCTGGTTCGATGTTGATCCAAGGACGTGTTCAGGGGAGGTGAAAAGAGTGATCTGCAAAGATCAAGGGAGGTGTAAGGGGTGATTTGCAAAGACACTTTTGCAAATCACCCCTCTTCCTTCTTTCTCGGAGCACGCTCTTAGATCAACATTGTGTGGCCTAGAGTAATGTTTTCATAGTTTTCACGAGTTTGATTTTCATAGGATACGTTACCTATTTAGAAAATAGAGGAGCCCTTGTTTAAAAAATACATAGTCTGATTTGACGGGCATTATCGAAGATGCTCTTAATTTGGAGGCTTTTGGTCCATGAATGCTCGGGTTTAAACTGTATATCACTGTATCACATGATGATGCAAATTTACAAGGGTGTGTAATGATCAATATACAAGTGTCACCCACCTAGAAAAAGAATGACAAAAAACATACAATTTGACCCAAAGAATTCTTGCTGACAAAAGTGAGGAAAATCAAACTACCAGCTAGAAGAATGTATGCATGCTTTACACAAAAACATCAGAAGCAGGCCCTTGCGCCGGCAGCACCGCTGCATCAGACTACGAGAGTTCTTGGCTGAGCTGCGCCCCTTTGGCGACCTTCACAAACACGTCCTCCATGGTAGTGTCGGCGAGGCCCCAGGCCTGGACCTCCACCCTCTTCTTGAAGCTCTCCACGGCCATGAAAACATCCGCCATCCTGGCTTCCTGCTTCAACAGCTCGTACTTCTGCGTCCCTGACAGATTGTACACCTTCCTGGCGCTTGGTGAGAGCTTGCGCACCAGGTTTTCGACCTCTTGTTCGAACTCAGGCGATGTCGTCATCGTCAGCACATAGTATCCTCCATATCTTGCTATGAGCTGCCACATGATCGATTCTTTGTGTTAATGTCGTTTGAACAGAGCTGTCTCAATCAATCAACAAGAAGTATATGTAATCTTATGGTGTGGGACTACCTCTTTGGGCGTGCCTATGCACTGCAGGCTTCCATCGACCATGATACATAGTCTATCACAAAGAGTTTCAGCTTCTTCCATAGAATGCGCTGCGAAGATGCAAAAAAAATAAGAGAAAAAAAGCAGTGATTAAAACTACAACAGGAGAGGAAATTATGACCAAGTGCAAGCTAGCGAATGGTCAAAGTTTTCTAGTCTGAACATTTACTTGTGAGAATGATTGCCCTATCCTGCTTTGCTTGCTTCACAGCATTCCAGAGACTCTTCCTTGAAGCTGGGTCTAATCCAGTGCTAGGCTCATCCATGTACACGACCTGAGGCACAATTAGGAAGCGTTAGAAGGAACCACTTGTGGACCTATGGAAATGTTAGCTTCTGTATAAAGCAATACTTTAGCATCTCCAATCAGTGAGATAGCAACACTAAGGCGTCTCCTCATGCCACCACTGTACTTCTTCACTTGCTTATCGGGAGCACCCCCATGAAGCAAATTCACACTCCTTAAAGACTCATCGACGGCCTGCAAACATTGTCATTGCAGTAAGTATTATTTCAAGGTTGAAGCTCCAAAAATGGAAGTGTATAGCCTTCTATAATCTAATAAAAGAATATAAAGAACAAATGATTTACAGAGATCCAAATAATACTATATCAGTTTCATGTAAAAGGTTATGCTATTGCGTATGAAATGTTGTAGTCAGCAACTGGAATACAGGTGAATATGTGACCACATACGAGATCCAAGGATGAACCACTAAGGCCCTTCAGTCGGCCATAAAACTGGAGATGTTCCCTGCCAGTTAGCGTCTCCCAAAGCATACTACATTCCAAATAAAGACAACAGTGTTTAAATTGATTTTGTCGTCCCAGAAAAAAAAAATATTTCAGAACATATCAGCAAAAAAGAGAAGCATATCCTACTCATTCTGTGGGCAAACCCCCATGCTGTTGTATATCTTTTCCATGTCATTCTGTATGCTGAAACCTCGTACAAACGCATTTCCTGATGTTGGCTTTACAAACCCAATCAGCTGTCAGGCACAAGAAGGATAGATCAATACCATGATATGGTTTGGTAAAATAGAAACAAGACATTTGGTAATCTACACTCTGAAATATGTAAAGGGAGTTTGTGGTTCATGAAAGCATGGTTAAATTTCCCTGCAATCTATGACTCAGAGAAAATATGAGAGAAGATAGCAACGAAAAATAGTGGTAGTATGAACAAAATTATAACCAATGTGTTTCCAACAAAAATAAAGGGCTGGACAGAAAGGACTATAAATTAATGTATATGTATGCATAGTTAATTGAGTTTAGATAGTGTATCATGTAGAGGGATCTGATAACAAACCATGCTAATAAAAGAGCTTTTGCCAGCGCCATTAGGACCAAGAATACCAAGACACTCCCCATAAGGCAAAGCAAGTGATACACCCTGAACCGCAAATTTATCAGGGTTACCATCCTTTCCATGATATACCTTTTTAAGGTCATCACAGACTACAGCATAGCCACTATTCTGTTCCTGTAGCACTTGATCAACAGTCTCCCTCTGCAGTGAACCATATTATGGCAATTTTTCAGCACAAATAAAGTAGTACAGTGACATCTGAGCTGCAGATTTGTTCACAGATAAAATGAATGAAGTTGCAGACTATTGTTTTAGAATGAAAATATATGTAGTTGACTTGAGTAGTGGTGGGGGTAAAAATAATGCACTATAGGTAAATCTGAATTTTGAAGTGCACTTAAACAATGCTGGGAGGTGGGATATTAACTGCATGCAAGAAAAATAAGGGAAACAAACTACTACAAAATAAGAAACTTACTTCTGTGATAATATCTAGCTTCTCCATTTCTACATGGACATCCTTATCAGCTATTTCATTAACTGTTATCCTTCTTGAAGCGCGGTCCTTCTTCAGGAGACGTTTGATAATAGAAAGGGGACTAGATGTCTGTCCAACTGAAGCAGCATGGTCGAAATAATATGCGACAGGAAGCAAAACCAACCATTCTAGAATAACAATGATTAACACATCTCTCATTCCATTCGTGTGGTCATTTAGATCACTCCAATGCATGCCAGGACCTCCTGTTTCTGATGCGGTAATAGCATATTGGCCAAGCTCATATAGTCCTCGATATAAAGAAAATGCTGGTATTATCTCCAGAACTGTAATCCAGTGTCCTGTAATAGCATATGGGAAATATTATGCTATAACTTAAAACTGGTTTATCGACGAACTACGCCTGAAAAATTGAGGACTAGGAGCAAGAAAGACAGCACCTATTTTATTATATGCACGATTAAATCTCTAATATGGCATTCCTATGACAATACATCTATGTGAATTTTACACAAAAAGAGAATGAAATATTTTTTAAAAAAGTGATCACTAAACTTACTTGGGAATTTTCCACCTTCAATAAAATTGCGAATAAGATTTCCTGCGATCAATCCTGAGCCAAATATGTACAGGTACGCAATTGCTGGTAGAAACAAGATAGCAGAAACGTCAAATATTTTCCAGAACTGAAGAAATTGTTCTGAGCACAGAAAAAAATGCTGTAGTTCTGTTTACCCTGAGCGGTGTTAACTTTTGAAAAGAACGATGAAGCCAGGAAGGCCATTACAATCTGCAGATTAATGAAGCTGAAAAGAAAACAAACTGGATACTGTAATCGTTGATCTTGAAAAAGTTCACACCTGCAAAGTAAAAAGTTATTAGATAAACAGCCTCAAACAGAGTACTATTTTTCAAAGATGATTATTGTTGTATATCCTACCTATGACGGACCCAAAGATGACAAATAGGATCATATACACTGTGGAGAAAATAAGGAAGTACATGTAGTATATAATCCAGTAAGGGCCATCCCCAAGCCCATGCATTTTCATCATTGTTCGGAGTTTGTGTTGCTTCTCGTAAACAAGGTATGTCAGCATAACCTGAATTACAGTTCAAGAGTTTCAATAATTCCATCATGCATTACACCAAGTAGGTATTCCGCATGAATATAATATTGTATGTCACGTGCAAAAAAAATTAAAAGAACTCCAATAACATCATACCGGAAAAAGCAAGACAACAACCCATTCGAAAAAGAGTGGACCAACAACAGCAGAAAAATCAAATGTCAAACGAGTGGCTTGCTTAGGCATTTCTTTGGTGAAGTCGAGCAGCATCTTAAAGCCTGAACCTTGTACAAGTTGGAGATAGGCATTTGAGACCTGAACACATGTCAAATAGTATGTTATTTGAGGGAAAATGAGTGTATAGATCATAATGAGTAATATTTCCATGTAAGAGTAATATTGTACTTCTAGAAGAAAAGGTGAAATTATTTTAGCAATAATAAAAAAAATCATCATTCAGTATTTAAAATGAAAAAAGTAGTAGCCAAATCATACACAAAATATCAAAAAGAAATGTAGTTATGCATGGTCATCAGCTCATCCTTATTTGGATAATAATTTACTGGTATTGAGACTGTTCTGTATCGTTGCCTTTTTTCATGGATCATGCTCTGAAATGGTAAGCATTTTACAGAGTAGCACAGAAAAAAAAACAGCCTTTTTCAGTAGGTTGATAGACAAGAAATATGAGGGGGGAAAAACAATTGTGTATCACTGAAAATAAATGGAACCCACCGCATTCAATGAACGTGAAATGCGCAGAAGTCCCAATGGCATCGGAATAAAAGAGACGTTCTGATAAGTCGAGTTATATAAAGTAAGCACTTTAAAGTTCTTCTCATTTGAGTCCTGAAAATCATAGGCTGCAGTAACAGTAGTAGTTAGAATTACTCATGCTTTCTTATGCCCACATTTTCGAAAAATGTCATTTAACAATTGCACCATAAGCACAGGTAAGGGGGAGGTGACATACCCATTGCAATTTCATTTATCCCTTCTGCAGTTTTCCCTTTTCGGTAGCCCTGGAATGTTTCATCATTAATTGTTCTTGAACTGTTCCGCCACAAGGGTAAACCTTGGACACATTTTATCTCTGCTAGCAATAAGTACAAGGTTCAAATATGAAATGCTTTTTTCAACCAAACACTCCCAAGTCCCAACAAGATAAGAAACACATAAGGTTGGCAATAAGACAACAAAAACACCAGAAACCTACTAAAAAGGAAGAATTTCAAAATTGAAGGCAACAACTACAGATGTGTCTTATGTACAACTACAGATGCATCTATTTTTCACATGCCCATTTGCCACTAAATGTTGGCAGGAAATTGGTCTCCAATGGCAACGTGGAATCCCTTTCTTCCAAATGCTCGAGGCTGCCAGACATGCTTTTGATGGCAACTTCTACATGGAAATATTTATTATAGCAGCTTGGCAAATCTGGAAGCAAAGGAATGCTCTCATCTTTGAAAACAAGCAATTCAGTGTCAATATGTGGAAAAGAGACTTTTTGGTTGAATGCCACAACCAAGCACATAGGATGAAGGAATCCCTCAAAACACCCTTTCTCAACTGGGTTAATTCCCTTTCTGTATAGCTTTCTTGTCTATATAGCTCCTTCTTAGTCTGTGTCACATTTCAAATTGTTACAGCCTAGCTCTTGCTTTTAAGTAGGTGAGTTGTATGTAACCTAACTCCTTTTTTTTTCTGGAATAAAATTCTCACAGTGGGGGCCTCCCTCGCTGTGTTCTTGGTTCAAAAAAAAGACAACAAAAACACAGTCGGAATGCTAAGGCACAGTCGTGGAAAAAAAAACTGTCAGAATGCAGAAAGGTCAATTGTGTGGTTGTCAGGATAATTAATACCAAGATTTGTTTGATTTCCTTTACTTATAGGAAAATGATAAGAACCACTCGATATGATTTTCATCTGGCTCTGCCAACTAGTAAGACCCATGGAAAGGATGTTCATCAAGGGGCCACTGTTCTACTAAAAAGCAAGAATACAATACCTTTCTGAGCATTAGCAGAACCAATAGTAATTGTGACTGTAACTGAATCACTGGACTTGCATTGCGGATCAAGAACATATATGGATCGCTCTGAATCAAAAGCAGGATCAATGAAGCCCGTAGTAAATCCTGGTATATCTGTACCCTAGAAATTATTTATATGTCAAAATAACGTTCTGCTTTATTTTATTCTAGGAAAACATTCATAGAAGTACTAGTGCTGTGATTTCAACTTACAAGCAGGCCACTGAATATGCTTGTGTGATCGGAAAGATTTGAAAGTGGTGAGTCTGTGAACAGGTTCTGCATGATACCTGTCAAACAAAGAGGTAAAGTTGATTGTCTGAGGAACCTGGTTAATAAACTAAACCTCACAAGAGTATTCTTCTTGTAAATGTCAGAACGTTTACTTTTCATACTTGAAACGCAGGTATCTTAAGAAAAGGTTATCTTACTTCCTACTTGTGGGCCCAACATTTACTAGATTTGTGGGGAAGAAAAGGAGATGGTACAAATTACTTACTATTAGATAGAGTTCTGTTAGTTCCAGTGAAGGGTATACTTGCTGGGCAGGATTGTGTCTTTCTACATGATGAATCAGGGAGGCCTGTGAAGAAAATAGAGGAATCTTGCACGGCGCGATACTCAGGGAGTGGTACTTGGACGAGAACAGGCCAATTTGGAGGATTTTGTATGGGGCAACTGGGAGCCTGGTCCGGTGTGGAGTACTGAATTCCACACACATTTTGGCAAGGGCCTGTGCCGTTGACATCAACACACTTGCAACCACATTTGAATTTTGGCTTATCCAGCAGATTATTGATGACTCTTTGAAGAACGCTTATTATGAGACAAAGGTATATGGGAACAATGATTAACCGAATGGTTCCCTTCCTATTACGTTTCTGCAATGCGATGAAACATGGGCCATCATCTGTTAGCTTAAAACTCAACGCTAGTATATAATTAGGGAAATATAGCGGATAGAATTTCAACATTCTACTTCATCATCAATAAACATGGGAGCATCAGTCGGTATGTTATAAGCTTATATAGACCCAAAGCCAAAAACCATCAGCAGAGTACAAAATACAGCATAGGTGACATCTACAGCTACTTTTGGTGTTTGATATCTACACGAACACAGCGTCAAAGTGCCAATCCCCCAAATTCTACCTGTTCGGAGTAATAACGAATCACAATCAACATTGAGGTATGCTTTGATCTGGCACGAACTAGACCAATTCCCTCCAAATTTGCAGGTAAATCAGCTTATTCACTACTAGCATGAAGTGATTGGACCTGATCCTCATCATCCCGACTCAACTAAGACCTCAGCCAGTCACAAGGATGACCGACCAACAAATTCCAGATTCCAACAAGAGCAAATGCATAAATAATATTTGTGAAATTTGGTTCACAAAAAGAAGTATTTGCGAAACTTGGAGGGTAATTGAGTGTGCCCCTGAGAACCTCAAACCTTCCATTTATAGAAGCTCAGCCACATAAAAGTTATTTGTTTTTCCATTTATGGAGGAAGAATGACAAGTACTTCTGTGTATGGGGATAAGTGTTAATTTAACCTGCGACTAGTTGCAAACCGCAATTTGTGCAAAACAAAATAGGGTATCCAACTATCCATAGCATAGATGGTATGGTGACAATATGACTAAACATTTCCTAATAATTGCAATCCATCGACATCGCTTCCTCAGCAGTCAGCACTCAGCAGCAAGACAGCAGAAATTGAAACATGTATGCCCATTTTTGCAGTTGTGCAAGAGAACTTCCGTATGGAGCGACCTCAAATGAAACGCAAGGGAAGGAGAATGCCATAACGGTTGTCGGTTGGGGATCGAACCTGGAAGATGAGGTTCTTGCGCAGGAGGGCATTGGTCTGCGACGCGAAGGTCGGCGGTCTCGGCCCAGCCGCCGCCGTTGCCCGCGCCGGGGCCGAGCGCGGTTCCATGGCGCGGCGGCAGTTCTTGGTTTTTCGCGGCTGTTTCTTTCTCTGTCCGTGGAGTCAACGGAGAAGGAAGAGGAAGCAGAAAAACGAGCAACTATCATTAGCCGTTAAGATCGGAAGAGGGTTATTTATAGAGGCAACTGGCAACTGCAGTCTGCAGAGTAGGAGACGCAGATGCTGCTTCCCGCCACCGAGGAAAATAATTTTAGATTTTTTGTCAACTCTTTTGTGTGTTTTTTTTCCGAAACAACTCTGTCGTTCTTCTACTTACCAGGTGGACGGTATTGGTTGGGCAAAAGAATTGACATCTAACAGTCTTGGGCGATTGGGCGAGTGGACGGGGAAAGTGTTCCAGCAGACTTCGTTTACATTTTCTTTTTAAAAAAATTATTGAAACAACCTAATAATCCACCTAACTCTCTCAAATAAACAGATAATTTAGTCTCATCCAAAATTTCCTTAGCCCTATTTATCTTCATTTAAAACAAAATGCAAAATCCCTGCAATATAGTTTTTCTACTCAACTCAAACCTTCAATTCCACACAACATAGCTAGCTAACACTTTACATAACATGACCACTCCTCTCCAACCATCAATAAATGACCAATTGGATTAGGTCATCAACATAGTTGTGTCCTACAAATCTACTCTTTTTAATTAACCACTCTGCCCAGTCGGACTTGGACATCAATACGAGCCACTCGTGCACCAACACTAAACCTAGCGCTGAGACTTGAGAGCAATATCAGATGGTTAACGTTGTCTTGTGAATTATATAAGAACTTATAAAAATTGTAGGTGATATATGTAACAAATTGCAATCTAATGCCATTTTCAACTCAAGTTTTTATGAGGTTCTATTGTTTTAACAAGGTGTCATGTCAGCAAGTTAGATGGTATGCGATACCATTTATGAGAAGAGAGATTGTAACAATCGCATAGGATGAAACTTGCCGCACATAATTGCATACTATTTATGAAACCTGCCACTGAAATGGAAAATATCTAAAACACAAAGCGAGAGGGTTTCGTTTCATATCCACACATTTACTTGTATATACTTTCATTGGTCACTTGTGTAGAACATTTAAATGATACGCTAGCTCTTAAAATCTGAGATGAATTGATCGCAAAAAAATCTGAGATGAATTTTTGCATTGTGAGATCTAGTTTTATAATAAATTCAAATGTTGTTATTAGGTGACAGGGTTTTTTAGAAACTGCGATGAAACTGTGCATTTCATGAAATGGTCTAATAAGAGTTTTTTTAAAAAAGTTTGTTACAATTCCCCATTATTTTAGAGTGATTTAGTCTGACTTGAAGGCTACCACTACCAGTCAAGATGTCGTTACTTCGCCCGCAGCATTTTGCCCACAAGAACGGTTCTAACGCGCTAGCCCACGTCCAGAGACATCATCGTCACGCGCAACAAGCTCGTTTAAAAAAAAAAAAACACCACGCGCAACAAGAATAGATATCACCTTATACAGCTTAAAAATCAGTTAACTATTTAGATAGTCAACGTCATTACGTCGACCTTGACCACAGAAATAACAACCATATCATTCTTGTGTTGGCCACTAGTAGTCTCGCTCGGCCTCGCAGGGTAAACGACGACAGGGCAAAGATAGGTGAACGTGACATCAACACGACACCACAGTACACACATCCATCTGTATTGACGGTATATGTGCCTCGTCTGAAGATTCTGACGGTTCTTACAGCTAGGGCGTGGCGAGGCTGGTTTGTCCAAGACCGTACTTATCCGGAAATTTCCACTTACGTAAGCTGTACGCGGTTCGTTGATTTCTGGACTTTCTTTTTTCCAACAATTTTGCTAGCTGTTCACGTGCAGCAGTATAGAATTTCCGGCTGCATTTTTTTATTTGATATTCCAATATAACATGTTTTCCAAGACCATCGCAAAATTAGATATTTGATATTCCAATAACTAATAATAATACAAAATTGCTTCTTGTCTTACCGATCCAATAAGTAAAACAACATATTTCCCATGTTACTCCCCCTTCTAAATTATGAGTTATTCTAATTTTTTTAAAGAGTTAAATCATTTTATGTGATCAAAATTATAGAGGGAATTACACATGTTTATGGCATCGAGTAGATGTATTATGGAAATATATTTAATGAAGAAAAAATTGGTACTTACTCTGTTTCAAATTATAAGTCATTCCAACTTTTTAAAGAGTGAAACTATTTTATGTTTGACAAAAAAATATAGATTGAATATTAAAGATTTATAGCCCCACATAGATGTATTATGAGAATATATTTAATGAAGAAACTAATTGTACTTATTTAGTATCATGAATGTTAGTACTTTGTTGTATAAATCTACTTAGTCAAACTTTGAGATGCTTTGACTCTCCAAAAAAATTGAAATAACTTATAATTTGAAAGGGAGGAAATATTTGATATTATGAATGTTAGTATTTTGTTGTGTAAATTTGGTCGAACTTTGAGATGTTTTGACTCTCTAAACAAGTTGAAATGACTTGATAATTTCAAACAAAGGGAGCAATAAAGATCAAGTGACATCTAAGTGTCTCCTTCCCATAATAATTCGACAAAAAAAAGGTTTCCGGGAAGGGATTAGCATGGCTAGCTACTACAGATACTTCGTGATGAAAGAGATGATCGAAGTACTCCATGAAACAGGCAAACAGCTCTAGCAAGCGACCCCGGCCGGACGAGACCAGTCAATCAACACCCTGATGATTGGTGGTTAAAGAATTGATTGCCGCTATTAAAACCGATCGAGGCTGGCCTTGGGGCGAAGCAACCAATCGAGCGTTTACGTGGGAAAGGGATTCTCGTTTTGGCGTCTCTTCTATTGATATAAAAGTCAACACGGTGACCGCATGATCCCGCGGATTTGCTTTTGTCCACTCTGACTCGCAAGATACTGATAGATACAGGTATTCAAAAGGTTATCCCTTTGACTTTGACCTCAGCTCGCGGAAATTTCATTTCGGAACTATTAACGTGCGCACGCAGCTTGATTCAAACGGCGAGCAGCGTAGCACTAGAGCGCATGTCGCGTCACGCCGCCTCCTGTGATCCCGAGCAAATCTCATCACATGGTGCGACCAGCATCAATCGCACGGGAAACGGAGTAGGATTCTTCCGGTGGGAGATAGATGGAGCGCCGATTCTTCCCAACGTAGTCATTGATCGAAAGAGCGTTGGTTTTTTTTTTTTTAATTTTTCCTTGTGCCTGTTTAGTTGTGCAACTAGAAACTCTGGCGCGGCTTTGCCGCGCCCTGCTAAGAATTTGGCCAGTGTTGCCAATGCCATATTATAGATAGTTTTTAGCATAATTTGAAGTGGATCTTCTTTGTAGCATGCATTATACTATATCTAGTATCTGTTATTTTCATTGGAAGATGCAATTCAAGAGACTATCTTATATACTCAAAGCAGATTGGAAAATTAAAGATGAATTTTAGAGTACGATCCACATACAAATCCTTTGTATACTTTGGTACAACAATAATTCTCATCAGCAATTATGATCAAAGAGAGGACACATTATGTAGTCAAGTTCATGAACCACTATATATTGAAGTATAATAGCACCCGACTATCTAATGTCAATGTGTCGGGTTAACCTACATGTTAATGATAGAGAGCAATGCGTTAGAGGATCTGTGTCCTTGGCACTGGCAATACTAATTCATCAGCAGCAACCAGAATAGACAGTGGAATGCAAAGCATATAAACTGCAAGTCTGAATCCAAAGAACACAAATTTTATATGGCAAGCCCCATGCTTAACGGCCCTTCATGTCTCTTTAGGTACATTTTGCCTTCTTGTTTAATCTGATTGAGATAAAGCCATGTATAATCAGTCTGTCAACCTATATGAAGGTAGATAAGTAGAAACTGGCTAGAATCATGACTATCAACATTCAAACATACAAGTAGTTCAATTTATTGAAGAGAGCATTATAGATTTACTGATAATGTTGAATTTGTCGGTTTTAAAATTCCATTATGGGTGCATGGATAAATGGCTCTGTGCTTACCATAATTACATGAAAAGGTGGCAATACGTTAGATAAATTTTAACTTTTGAGTTTATTGAGGTAGATACTAAAAACCTAAAACAAAACTATTATAAAGTTAGTAGCATTTGTAATGCATTTTTTTATATTTGGCAACAGTGGGTACTATTTGAGTTTGAGTAATACAAAGTGGCCGCTTGCTAGTAGGCATCAAAATTTGAAGTATTGTTTTCCCTCTGAACATGTCATATTGGCATATAGGCATGCCATGGTTAAACATGTCATATAATCTTATTTTTTAAAAGCTTATGTGCTAGAAAGTTGTTCATAAGTATAAAACAATGTAACTTTAATATAACAGTTGAATATGTCAGTGTGATCATCATTATAATAAATTGTAGAACAGAGTGCTCATATAGGATAGGAGATGGAAAATTAAAGTTAGGTGTTGTTGTGCGGAAAAAGTCCAAATTACTCCCCTCAACTATAAGCAAAGTCCACATAACCCCCTAAACTAATTTTTGGTTTGTTTTACTCCCTAAATTATGTCATTTGGCTTATTTTACCCCCTAATGTAATTTGTCTTTTATATTTTTCCATGTACAAGTGTCATATTACGTTCAATTTTTGGGGGACGATAGTAGACATCATAATGCATGATAGAAAAATATGAAATGATTTTTTGTCATTATTTTGATGGAGGTAAGATATTTAATATTAATTAATCCTTAGGACACGACATTATACAAAAACTAATGACAAAAACTTCATAACACATTTTCCTGACATACATTGTGATGTTCACTACAATCATACAAAATTTTAAATTGAAATTCAATTTGTGCATGGAGAAATAAAAAAGACAAATTGTATTAGGGGGTAGAATACACCAAGTGACATAGTTTAGGGGGTAAAATGAACCAAAATAATAGTTTAGAGGTTATGTAGACTTTGCTTATAGTTGAGGGGAGTAATAAGGACTTTTTCCTTGTTGTGCTGAACAGCAGTATCCATCCCATGGCATTCAGCCTATCTCAGGTTCCATACATGATAATATGCAAAAGTATAAAGCACATTTGACTAAACAGAAAATATCTAATTGATACCCTTTTTAGGATGCGATTACTGTAATGTTGTTTGTGAAGTAGTGCAGTATGCAGGGCTCTGTAATGCTAAAATCGGCAGACATTATAGTGGATTGTCTAAAGAAAATTGTCTAAAGACAAATTCATTTCAGTATCCCATAAATGAATGAAGCAGATACTTATAACTGAAATGGTAACATGTCGTAGAGGCTACAGACCAATACTTCCTTCCATTCTAGTTGAATGCTATATAATTCAATACTGACAGGACTACAGAAGCATTCCACCAAACATCTGGCGTGCACGACCCCAAAACGACATATGAGAAACATCAAAATTAAAGTACTCAATTTCAATGCATTCGAGCCACACCTCCCATTTAAAGCACATCAGGGATTTGAGAATCTTTAGCGATTGAATCTTGTATCACTTGTTTGGGACTTTGGGCGTGGCGCTCTGCTCTGCTTTCCTCCTTATTTTTATCCCCTAGATATCTCACACCGATGTGGCAAACTGCAATCCGTCGCCCACCTAGCACCCCTGACAGGGAGCCGGAAATCTCAGGAGGGAGGAGAGGGATCAACAGGAAAGCAGAGCACACAAGCGGGCGGCGGATAGCATGCTCGTGACTGCCGTGGCGAAGAAGGGGGATTGCACCGCCTGCCAAATGCAAATGGCACCACGAGAAGTCTACGCCACGCCGCCACGTGAAGTCTCGAGAAGACAGAAGATAGCCGAGGGATTGCCTTTGTTTTTTGCCCGGGGCCGTTCCTGCTTGATCCGACGACCGGGCTTTTATTGCCGACGTGGCTCAATGTCAGCCCGAGGGCTATGGTGCTGATTTCGTTAGTAAGAGATTTGCATAAAAGTTTTCATACTAAGAAGCGTGTTCCGTGTAAATTTTTCACCAACTAACAGACCTTAGTTTGCAGAAAAGTTGGCGTCTTTTCTTATCCAAAAAATTATTCAACATATTATATTTTGTTATGCCTTACTTTATCAATAAAAGTACGTAAAAATGACTTAAATATGTTTGCATGATTTTTTTAAATAAGACAAGCTATCAAACTTAAGATAAGAATGTCAAATAAACTATAATTTAGAATGGAGGGAGTATGATAGTAATAATAACTATGATATAAAATCGACTTAAAGGATTAGTTTTTTTAAGAACACCTAGGCTTTGTTTAGATAGGGGAGGGAAAAAGTATTTTTTTTATTAAGATGCGTGCTATGTGAGAGGGATGAATAGGAGAGGTGGAAAAGGAATTTTCTGGAAAGCGTGTTATGTGAGGAGGATGAATAGGAACTAAAAAGTACCTTTTTTTCCACTGAACATAGCCCTAAGGCCATTCCTCAACCCAATAACTAGGATGATGTCCATAGAATTAAATGAGCTGCTATATAGGATAAAAGATAATGTGGCAAAGAAATAAATGAAGAAAGAGGAAGAAACTGGGTCTTGCATGAGACATGGTTTCTACCCACCATCCAAGACATAATGAGAGGTGAGCAGCATTAAATTCAAGTATTGCTTAGTGGTGTTTGCATTGGAAGAATAGTGTCTAGTGCTAGTTTTTTTATTGATGTGGATCTTATGGACACTATAACTAGTGTCTTGGATGGGAATAGCCTAAGGCTTCGTTTGGATGTAGATATTGGAGGGTGTGATATCGAATTGGCTTAGAATACCAATGCTGAGGAGAATTAGAAATGACGTCAAATAACAATGCCATTGTTTGGATGTGCAAGTAATTGATAGCTAGAATCAAAGAAAATAACCCATTCCAATTCATATTTGGATGTACAAAGGTGGAATTGTTGAGGGTTGTCTAGAGTGGTGTAAATGCATTGCATAATATAGTTCGCAACACACATATTTATTTGACGATAATATATTTTACTTTGCACTTTAAATACATAAGAATATTAAAAAATAATAGTAGATACTGCAATAATATGATAAAACATGAAAAAATTGATGACAACCCATAAATTAAGGAAAAAGTCTATTTTTAGCCATCCAACTCTTGCTTCAGTTTGGTTTTGGCCATCGAACTCCAAAACCAGATATTTTTGGCCATTCAACTGTTAAAACCGCTCAAATTTGGCCATTGGGCTGTTTTGATGAGTGGTTTTAACTTTTTTATTTACAATTTAGTCCCTAGATATTAAAATGATTATTACTTTTTGCCCGTACCTCCGATTTAGGTGGTTCTTACGGTCACGTGTTCCTAACGGCAAGCATTGTCTTTTAAAATAATATTTATATTATTTTGTCACTATTTGTTATATTATTTTTGTCATTGTGTAGAAAAAATAATATAAGAAAAATTAAACAAACAATTATAAAATAATATAATCAATATTTGAAAACGTAAAGCCCATCATTACGAACGCATGACCACTAGAATAACTTAAATCGAAGATGCAAGAAAAAAATAGTAATCATTTTAACATCCAAGGACTAAAAAGCACTAAATTATTCCTTTCTAATCATTGGATCTTAAAATGATTATTTAGTTTTTTCTCCTATCTCTGATTTAAGAGATTCTAGTGGCCATGCATTCGTAACGATGAACTTTATCTGCTAAAATATTGATTATATTATTTTATAATTGTTTGTTTTACTTTTTTATATTGTCGTTTCTACATAAGGACAAAAAAATAATATAACAAATAGTGATAAAATAGTATAAAGATCACTTTAAAATATAGTGTTCACCATTAGAAACACATGACCACAAGAATCACCTAAATCGGAGGTATGAGCAAAAAGTAATAATCATTTTAAGATCTAAGGACTAAATTGTAAATAAAAAAAGTTAAAATCACTCATCAAAACAGCCCGATAGCCAAATTTGAACGGTTTTGATAGTTGGATGACCAAAAATACCCGATTTTGGAGTTCGATGGCCAAAATCAAACTGAGACAAGAGTTGGATGGTCAAAAATGAACTTTTTCCATAAATTAATGTTAACAACAAAACTAAATACCAACCAAACTAAATAACAAGCATGAGGTTAATCTACAGTTTGTGTCCATGTAAATTGAAGGCTTCCAATCGAATCTATGCAACGCGCTGATGTTGCATTGCAAGCCTGCTCATGTAGGCATGTAGCCCTTTGCAGCGCAGCCACGGGGTGAGTTCTGTACTGCAGGTCGATGCGGCAGTTGTTGGGCACCACAGGCAGAATGCGAATGCCGTGACAGTGACGCCGAGGCACTCCTGGAGGTGGTCTACAAGGCTGCAGGGCTCCACGAGCGTGAGCCCAGCGATGGCGTCCCCGAGCTCTAGGATCTTGGGGACTCGGTGGTGGTGGACGCGACAGCCATGGTGCGGCGGCCCCAGCGCAGACGACGACGGAGGACCTCAGGAGCGAGGCGGCGGAGGATGGGGAGAGCGCACGGGGACACATACGACGGGGAAGAGCAGCACACGGGGACCCATGGCAACGGAGAAGAGCAGAGCACGGGGCACAGGGCGGCCGGCAGCACAGGTGGCCTCCATCGTCGCCTGTCTCCTGCCCATCGCCCCTCTTCCTGCCTGCAGCTGCGGGATTTTTTTCGGAGGAGAAAGAAAGTTGAAGGGTTACTGAGGGAGGGCTCGATTCCGGGCAATACAGAGCCTTCCGGGTCTGAATCGCGGGTGGGCTCGTCCAACGGTGGGAATGCCGTGGGGCATTGGAGCCCAATTCCGTTTCTCGATATCTAAACCATCCAAACAGCTGCGTTTAGGTCCTCACCAATGCCGATTCACAATTCCACCACTCAATATCAACTTCCAAACGGGGTGTAAACGATTAGCTGCTAGCCATTACATGGGCAGAAGGTAACCGACTTGGTCATTTGGGCCAAAGTACAAACTGTGAGGATTCGCTGCTACCCATTTCATCAGTTTCATTGTGTCACGTAGTGTCCATTACCAACTCAAATGGGCTCACAATCACGGCCCATCTCAAACATTCTCCGTCGGGCCGAGCCTTACTGAGATGCTGGTCCACAAATAAAAGTGGGCCCTTAACCACGAGGACGGGCCCACGGCACCTTAAACCCCTCTCGTGCTGCCTCACCAGTCGCCAACGACCTTCCTAATAAACGCCATTTACCCACACGTTCTGTCTGGTACTCCACTGTCCACTCCCCTTTCCGATTCGAATTTCCAAACTCCGCCCCCGACCGAGTCCCCGACGCGACGCCCTCGCCAAGCCAACGGTCAGGCGGCCAGCTGCCCCTCTCCCCCTCTTTTCCCGCCCCGCGCCTCGCGATTCAAACGACGCCCGCGCGGATGGTGGGCGGGCCCCGCCCGCCTCCCCCCGCTCCCCGTCCCTCTCAAACGGCAACCCACGCCTCGGCTGCGACCCTCGCTCACTGACAGGCGGACGCGCAAACCAGCGGGGCCCACGAGTCGGCGTGACAGCTTGCCTGCGTGGGCCCCGCGGGTACGAGCGCCAGACGTGCGAGGCCGAGGGCGCCGTTATTTATACGCTCTTCTTCTTCCCACCCACGACGAAAATACGGAAACAAAATCCTCGAAGCCCCGAACCCAAGCCCCTTTCTCTCGAAGGTTCCATTCCGTCTCGCGTCGCCGGTTTCCTCGTCTCCAGTGGTGGTCGAGCCCGAGCGCGCGGCGGCGGTTTCGATTTCGAGTGCGAATGGCCACTCCCGGTGATCAGTCGGCGGCTGCCTCCGGTACGGGGGGATTCGTGTCTTTCGTATTTGGTACCCATGGATTTTGAGGCGAAATGCGTGTATGTCGATCGATGGTGATTTTGTTTTGTCTTCCGTATATATAGGATCTGCGGCGAGGGCGTCCAAGCTGCGCTACCCGCTGCGGTCGGCGAGCAGGGGGAAGGCGGCCGCGTCCCCAGCGACGGATGCGCCTCCAACCATCTCCGGTCCGCGAAGGTGGTATTTCCCCCGTTTTTCACGTCTCACGGTGGGGGCAGTCAGATTAATTTGTCCGCGGACATATGATTCTTATGTGTGCGGTTTAAATCTGGTGATGTAGTTTGGAACTAGTAATAATTCTGTTGTGCAGGAGCAGGACTGACGTGCCTATTTTTAAGCCACTTTGTTTCGTGCAACGGTTATTGAGACGACACTGTTTATCTTCAGTTTTTCTCACGACCGGAAAGAATATCTCTAAGTGCTGCAGTTGTGCTCGTAACACTATTCATTAGCGCTCAAATAGTGGTTGAAAGCTCAGCATCTTGTTTTGCAGCACTTTACTATGTTTTCAGAAAGCGAAGGGGGATCATGCTAGTTTTAGAAAGCAACTGAGAATCTTGTTAACCAGAATGTTACTCAATATAATAGTAATGATGCATTTGTTGACATGTAAAAGGATGTAGGTGTGATTCTTGTTCTGGAATGTTATGGAGTAAAATCAACTTTGGTAATATGTCAGCAGTAAAGCAGGCCTGCTCCCTATGACTGGTTACTTAAAGAACTAAAATCTGAGTTAAAAAGAGACAGGTCTATTTCTTGGACAAATGTCGTGTTACAGTCCCACTTGCCATAATGTACTTTTGCCCATCTGTGAGCTCAACTGTCTGCACTAATACTGAATGGCTATGAGCTAATTTGGAAATGTTAATACTTTGCAAGCCTTAGTTTTTTAATGTAGTGCTACTTTAGGTATCGTAGGTCCTAGTAGTCTCACATTGATTGGTTCTTCAGCTCTAATTAGGCTGAGCTATCAATATTTGAAACAGTTTCTGTGAAGACTGTTGGTCAGTTTTCAAGAGGGTAGATGTGCAGAACATCGCTTCAAAACTAAGCATCGAATTGTTTGGTGTAGTGTCAATCTACCTACAATTGTCTAGAATTTTTGCTGCACACCTCTCAACTTACAAATTGGCATGTATATGTACTAGCATTGCTTAACAAATCATCTTTATCCGATTCCTTAAATAGGCCAAAACCATCTTCAGATGTCAGCAAGAGCATGTGTCTTGACCTTTCAGTGAAGGATAAATCAGCCAAACCTCCACGGAGGCACTCAATACAAACTAAACCAGGAGCTAGCCCAAGGCCAACTCCTTCTGGAATTGTGACTCCAGTGTCTGGGGTTCGATCAAGGAGATCGGACAGCCAGGGGATGTTTGATACTCCCACATCAGAAGTGTCCATGTCCACAACAAGGCGCAAGTTCAGCACTCTATCCTCAATTTCATACTGGATGACCCAGATCAGGGTGGCAGAGGCTGCTTCCAAACACTCAGTTTCTTTGGCTTTCTTTAAGCTTGCTCTTGAGTCAGAATGTGAGGTAAGCATTTCTTCTTCGCTTGTTTTTTTATCAGATAAGCTTTTGTATATATTTTTATCATATAAGATTTTATATAGATTATAATAGAATCGATGTGTATTGCTTTTTTACAGCCTTTGGACCGGATGAGGGAAGAACTAAAGTCCTATGTAGCACGGCATGGTCTGGCGACAGAGTTGGAGGACCCAGTGAAGGAAGTTCTTCAGGTTTATGATATTGTGGAGGATTTGGAGAAGCTGAAGATCTCTGCAGAGCCCTCACAGCAACCAAAAAGGTCTGACAAGGCTGCTCGTACTGCCACCAATGTATCACCTAATGGTAACCTGAAGCCACGGTCACTAAACTCTGAGGCAAATGAAAATAAGGAAGCAGGAAAGAAAGATAACATTCAGAAGGTGAAGCCTGATGCAAGGGTCAGAGGCTCCTATAACAGGAATCCAGCCAAAAACACCACTGCAAAGGAAGTGGTTGCCAAGACCGCTGGTAAGAAAACCAAGAAACAGGCCAAGGGTCAACAGGAAGTTAGCAATGGAGAGAGCGAGGCTCTGGCCGTTGGTCAAGATCAAGATCCTGGTAAATGTCTGTGTGATACAAGTGTGACATTTGTGCATTACTGCATCTGCTAACTGTCTATTTGCTTTGCAGCTGATGTGGTGAAGGAGATTACACATGAAGATAAAGAGAACATGGTAAATATGGCTACCATCTGAGATAATTTTGTAGGACAGGAGCAGGCTGTTTTTTGGGTCGTGCTAATAGATTTTGCTTGGTTGTAGGGGGAAACTGAAATGGCCATGGATGCTGGAATTCCCCAAGAAGCCTAGAACAGCCCGACCAACTTCAGATTCAATCTTTTTTTTATCGCTGAAGATGAAGTATTAGCGTGTGGTTGCTTGTTTCGTTTCGTTTGTTAATATGTTACCCAAGCTTGTCTCTGATTGCCGAACCGTATCTTGGAGAGTGCATTTTGTTTCGATGGGTGGTTGATTGCTTTTATTCCTTTATCAAGTTTGCTGGTTTGCATGTAATAGCCACATCTGAATATAGTGGAATTTATTTATTGGTGTGATTCTTCCCCGACAGTAACTCCCTGGTGCCTTCGTCCTGTTTATGCGTTATTCTGATCGTTCAGTTCAGGGTATATGATTCCTCAATTGCATGCTTGAATTCCACCCACGTGTGTCCACGTTCCATGCTGTATTGCTGTACCGGGGCATTGGTCTTGTACTGTGTGATCATGTGGGTTTTCTTGGATCTTCCACAGAATCCAGGGCAGAGCACGCAAGGTGTTGGTTCTGATTACGTTAATGAGACGCATTTTGCCATGTGCATAAGGAATGGGGGGTTAGTCCTCGGAGTCCTAAATCACCATCACGCTTGATCTATCCTTTTGTTCGCACCTGTACTGTATGCTTTCATACTTTTTTGGGGGGCGTAGTCTAAATATTTGAATCGGTCTCCATGGCTGGAAGATGCTGACGTGATTGAGGCGTGTCAACAGCACCAGATCAGATACTGGAAACATGGCTTGTGGGCCGTGGCCAGAACCTCATGCGAGGCCAAACGTGCACACCGTGATCGGTTGCGACGTCAGGGTCCAGCGTGGGGTGTGCACCTACCAGAGAATGGACTGGTGAAATTGAGAGGCGGTGCATTATAGGTACACGCACAGGAAGTCAGGAACTACAAAAATCCAAGGGCAGTGTGAGATCCTGCCAAACGGAAAAGGAGGTCACAACGAAAACTGGTGCCCAAATGACGTTTTGGTGACAGTGGGCCGGCCGCGTGCAAACAGATGGCCCCGATCAATGCTCCGGAAACGAACAAGGGAAGTTTGGTGGAGAGCATGCTGCTGAACTCTGAAAATATCAGCTGGCCACTGGATTACTGGAACAACAGGCCAGGCTTGTGCCAGGTGATTTCCTGCTACGGTTGTGCGGAGTTTGCACCAGGTCGGCGCGCACCCTGTTTTTCGCCTGAGTTTTCCGCTCGCTGTTAAACCATCCACAGGTGCATGACAACAACATGAACAGCCGGCATGATTGGTTGCAGACAGCCAGAAAGGCGTCGGTGTCATTAACTAAATGAATGCAGCTGGATTTAAGGATCTGATACCACTCACAGCGAAATATCAGCGTCAGCGTTACGTCGATCGATCTGAATGAATGGCTGAATGATTCGGCGCAAGCCGAGCGACATTTGGAACCGCTCTCCTGGGTGGCTGGCGCTCCGGTTGATGGAGAGTGGCATCGATCGATCCACTAGTGCCAGTGGGGAACCGAATTATGAGCTCGAGGAGCAGACGAGAGGAACAGGCCATGCAGATGAGGCTCGATCGCCGTACCAACTAAAGCTACAGGCAACTGGCCATGGCATTATGCATGTCATACGTGTAGCGATTAGTGAAGCGATCGAGCTCGCCCTGTGCGGCGAGATCTGGAGCGCGGGCTCCACGGCGGCACGAGACGAGACTCGAGAGGCCAGCCGGGGGGCATCCGATGGATTGGCGCGGGGCGACACGTCGGCCGTCGCACACGAGAACAAGAGGGTTTCGCGCATCCCCCCCTCCCCCGCTCTCTCTCTCTCTCTCTCTCTCTCTCTCCAGTCTGAAGTCTCCATGGATCGGAACGGACCACAAGAGGTAAGCCCACAAATTCGAGGTCGAATTGGATGGATCGCACTCGGTTGCCAAAGTGTACACTAGTGGCTATCACGTTCGTCTCACTCCTGTTTCCAGTAAAATTTTGTAGAGATGGACCTCTTTCGCTCAATGACCTCTTTAGCGCTTGGAATTTATGGTCCAAATTGCACGTGTCACGGAAATGGGGTATAGAGTGGGTCATGACAACAGAATCCACTAGGTTTAACTTCTCTGACCCGCCACTAATTGGGACTGTGATCGAAACTAGTATGCCTGATATCTTCATCGTGAAAGTGGAAGTAAGAACAAGAGGTCCACTGTTGAATGAGTTAGCTTTACCCACCATAACGTTTTTCTTTTCTAAAAAAGAAAAGAAACTCTGTTAGTGGCAACACTTTGAAGCCAGCAAAATGATATGTTAGTTGCAGATGATATATAGTGGACACAGGAAATCCTAGTTGACCAACATGATCTCCAACTAAACATGGCATTCTACCCTTTTTTTTGCATCAGTTACACTCCCTCTCGTACTACATAGTATAACATAGAAAATGACGCCCGCATTATTAAATCTATATTCCTTTTGGAGATCCAATGTCTGCAATGCCCTAAAAATAAAATCTCTTTAATTAAGCTTGTCTCAAAATTACTTGTACTAAATAGTTCATTTTGGATCAAAGTTAGCCAACTGATTTCACTCCGGTTCGGCTCGGTAGACTCGCCTCAAAAATTAGGAAGCATATGATAGAGGGGACTGTGATAAATAGAAATAAAACATGCTTTGCTATACCCAAGGTCCAGCCTAATGGTTAGGGACCGGCGCATGGTCGCACCAACCCAGGTTTAATTCCTCACGGAAGCGAATTTATGGGTTTTTTTTTTTAAAAAAATCTCTTCGCCGGAGGTTTTTCTAGACTCGGAGGAGGTCTCCCTTCTCCATGAAAAAACCCTAGGGCTCTTATGCCCGCTGGGTCTATTTTTTTTAAAAAAAACAGGCTTTGCTATGAATAAAGAATCATGGAGCTAGCCCTGCTTCCATGCCCTAAAATCTAAATTACTGTCCGGTCGCAGCAGTGTAATCGTCCTTCAATGCGGCCACATACTCTGGAAACCTCCAGAGCACTTGCAGCGCAGGGAAATTCAGAATGTGAGGACTAGTGGTGGTCACCCTGAGATGATGAGCGATTGACAACCGTCGTGTGTGATGTGCTCTTGGCTTTGATGTGCAGGTGTAGGGTGCGACGTGGCGGTCGACGGTGCATGGTGAAGGTCAGGCGCAAAAGGTCATGCCGATGGACCGTGGTGAAGGCTGAGCGTGAGTAGGCTTGGGCCATGGAGGACAAGCGAAAGGTTCAGGCCGAAGGACCGAGACGGTGAAGGATGACACGAGTAGGCTTGGGCTGAAGGACCCGAGGAAACCAGGCGGAGTCACGGGCGGCTCGCATGGTGCACGGACGAGCAAGAGGACATGGTGAAGATGGCGTCGGTCAAGTCAAGAAGGATGGCGATGGCGAGCGTCGAGTAGGCTTGCCATTGCGGCGGAGGCGTGGAAGAGCTTGAAGGCATCGTGGCACTTGGCAGAGGCCGGACACGCATCTACACCGAGGGTTTGACCGGTTTCGCCTCAAAACCAGGGCTTCGGCAAGTCGTGCGGCGACTAGCTGAGGGGTTTCGGGGGGTTTTTTCCATAAAACCACCATGGAGGCAGGTTTGACCGGTTTGGGCCTCAAAACTGGGGCTTCATCACGGCGTGCGGCGTCGGATGGAAGGGTTTTGGTGGTTTGGCCAGAAAACCACCCAGGCGGAGGGTTTTCCGGTTTGGGCCTCAAAACCGAGGGCGAGTCCGGTGCAGCCGGGCGACGTCGGATCGGAGGACACGCGGCACCATCGCGAAGCCTGCGTTGAGGCGAAGCAAAGTCATGAAGGCGCCGGGTCTGTCCGATGAACCGAGAAAATGTTAGACGGTTTTACCCCTGAGGGGTATTTGGGTTGTGTGCTTCATGAAGGGCATTCTGGTCATTTTTCTGGGTGCCTATATATATATGTGAAGTGGCTGTTAGGCAGCTATCTCTTTGGCTTGGAAGGTGGGGGGCATCTCATTTGGAGTGTGAGAGCCTTTGGGAGAGAAGGGAGAGGGAGAGATGAGTGGTTCTTTGTGTTGAGCTTTTAGCCATTCTAGTTTGGATTTGTGTAAGGATTGGCTTGTAACCAAACCTTTGGAGTGAACCAAATCTTCTATCTTGTGCTAAATCTTTTCCTCCCGAATTTATTATTTTCGGGTATTTTCGGAGGTACTTTTGGGAATTTTCGTTCATCCTTCTTTGCTGCGATTTGGCTCAAGTTTTCTGGTGGAAAACGAAGCTAGGACATATACAAACACATCTGAAGTGATTCCTCACTTAAATCCTACACGAGCTTCGTAAATCTTGGATTTTGCCAAAACCCCATCTCTCTTTTCCCTTATCAAAACTCATGAGATTCGTGGTGAAATATTGATCCTTTCGGATAGATCTTTTGGAAAAGATTCACCATATCTTTGCGCACATCTGGTCAAAATTTTGTGAGATTTGGAGATCATTTGCTCCGTTTTCAAGTTTGACTTTGTGTGCTGCGCCCAGGAAACCGGAAGTTCTGGTTCTAGGAATCTTGCCTAGATACCAAGAACCGGAGGTTCCGGTTTTGGAAATCGGAGGTTCCGGTTTGCCTGACCAGGGTTCCCTACTTCATTATTACTGTATTTTTCTGTAGTGCAACTGCCTGTGTTGATTGCATCTGTTTCAACTGTGCTTCCTGGTATCACTCCTAGGGTCAGTAAGTTCGTTGTGACCACATGATCTTGGTGATTTCCAGAAGAGAAGGTTGAGAATTGAGTTTTGGGACATAGGCCAACTTCTTCATCGGAAGAAATTTTATCGGCTCCCATTCAACCCCCCTTTCTGGTCGCCTTTTCGATCCTACAATTGGTATCAGAGCTGGTTAGGATCACTCCTTGCCTTAATCGGTTTTGTGATCCATTGGGCGACAAAGAATTGAGCGATTTTTTATTCGGCTCTTGTGATCTTGATTTTTGTTTGCCGTTGGACTAATCCTAACGGTGCTTTGAGATATGGCACCAAGCTCTTCTTCTCGTGTGTCTTTCTCCTTAGATAGCAGGAGCACGGAGGCCGAGATGGAACGAGAAGTGGAGGAGGTGCTTGATCTTATCGATGATTATGAAGCTGATGATATCTCAAAGGGTAAGTTCTATTGCCAGCTAATAAAGAAGACCCAAGGTACGCTTGCTAACTCCATTTTGCTTCTATGCAATCGCATTGAAAATTGTGATAATGAGAATGAAAGATGCATAAAGCTTTGTGAGGCTTTGCGTAGGAAAAATGAGAAGTTGAAATGCTCCATTGCTAGGTTGAAATCTGGAATGACTTATTGGAAATCACATGCTTTAAAACCTTGCAATTCTTGTGATGATTTGCTTCAGAAGAATATTGATTTGATCACTTCTCTTACATGTGTGAAATCTGAAAATGATGAGTTGATGTTGAATGTCTCTATGCCTTGTAATTCTTGTGTTGCTTTGCATAATGATCTTGATAAGGCTAGAGATGATATTGCTTTGCTAAAATCAAATGCTTCTCTACCATGTGTTTCCTGTGAGTCTTTGCTTGCTAAAATTGAAGAACTAAAATTGACTCACACCACATGTGTAGATCAACTTGGTCATGCTAGGGCTGAAATTTGTGAAATGAAATCTATGCCTTGTAGCACTTGCTCTCTGATAGTTGATGATGATGTTTGCCTTGCTTCTTGTGATAATGAAAATGCTTTGCTTGATGTGAATGATGATGTTTGTTCATGTGGTCTTATTTGCACATCATGCATTGAACTGGAACATGAAGTTTCGGCTTTGAAACAAATGCGCGATGATACGAGCGCCAAGCTGCTTGAGCACAATGAAATGAATGCTAAGCTTCAGAAGGAAATTGAGCTCTTGCGTGCTACTTGTGCCAAGTCTTTGGATTCTCATGGTTCTTGTCACTCCGAAATTGATGCTTCAAAAATTACTTCTTTTCAATCGGATTTGGCTTCTTCTCTTGAACATGATCCTTTAGATGTTGGTACTTGTGATGGTGCTTTGGATAGCTCTTCCATAGCTATTCCTGAGCGTGTTGACTCTTCTGGTGTTGCCCAAGATGACTCGAGTGGCAAAGGTGCTTCTTACTTCTTTGGAACTCATATTTCCAAACCGAAGTTTCATTGCACTTTTTGCAAGAAAGATGGGCACACCATCGGGTTTTGCTTTCATCGTGTCAAACACGAGTGGCGTGTGCGTGCCAAAGCTTTTAGAAAGCCACGTAGTCTTTGCCATGGCACGTGTGATCCTAAAGTGGGCACTAGGCCGAGGATTATTGTTGATGCTTCTTGTTCTAAGCCCCAAGGGACTTCTCACTTGACTGAGAATGGTGATTCGTCCTCTCGGACTGTGCCTCAAGATAGGCCTTTGTACCATTGCTCTTATTGTGAGAAAGATGGGCATCAAGAGAGTTTTTGCTATCGGCGTGCGAGACACATGAGGCGTGCTCGGTCTTCTAGGCCTTTGGTTGTTCATAGCCCTCCTAATGATATGAACGCTTGTGAGCCTAGTAAGAAGTCGAGTTTTGTTGATGGATTCTACGACTCCTTTTCTTGTGGTTTAAGCCATGATCGTGAACATATTTCTAGTGTTTCTTCTGTTGGTCCACGACATGGTTCTCATGGTGCTTATGATGGTTCTTCTCCTACTCCCTTAGATGGTTATTGTCTCTTTGCTATTGGTGGTTCTCGTTTTTCTTCTCGAGATCCTTCTTCGAGGCATGCCTCTAAGGGTTCTACAAAACCATTTCATTTGAACCAACATTTGCATCATGCTAACCCACATGTTAAGTTGAGTGCACCTTTTACACGTTTGACCAAGTATTGGATTCCGAAGTATTTGCTTACTAACCCTTCGGTATCCAAGACTCGGTCTTCTTTGCCCTCTCATGTGTAGGTTCGAGGACGCGGGGTAGAGATATGAACTTAATGGTAAGTTGATCTTTTGCTTGAGGTGATCAACACTCGATGGCTCTCTACACGCTTTGGATGATGTTGTACACTTTGTATAGTGAGTTTTTCCTTTATCCTCCCTTTTGCTCACTTGTGTACCATATGCATGTTTAATATTATATATCATGTTTTCTATATCTTTGTGAACCTTGATAGGCTAGCCACCTTTTGATGTTAGCACGTATGCTCTTCATGTATATCTTGTCATGTTAACTTTGTAAAATATGGTGGATGATCCTTATGAACCTTGTGCCATACTTCAGTTTAGGCTTCATGTGAGTATTGGCACATGATTCATTCGGTATCATTTTAGCTTAGCATATTTGTATATCTATGCTTTGCATCTTGTTGACATGTGACATGCCCGAGCTTTATCTATTATATTAATATCATGTTGCGATGCTTTTATTACTCTCGTTTGGTATCATTATCGCATCTTGTAGCATGATTTGAGCTTTATCTCGCTTTGGGCTTGTCTTGTCTCTGAGTTGCATTTTGCTTTTGCTTTGATTTTCCCCTTCCTTTTAGTTGGTTTTGAAGTTTCTCTTTTCATTTTGAGTTCCTTCTTTTCCTAATCTTTGTTTTGGCTAGGTATCTTTAGTTGAGGGGGAGTTGGCTTCATTTGAGGGGGAGTTCGGCTTCATTTGAGAGGGAGTTCATATTGAAGATTATAATAATGATTTGACCTGCTCTTTTGAGTTTTTAATTGGTATCACCTTTTGATCTTTCAATTGATATCTTATCTATGATGCTCAGTTGGGATCTTCTGGTGATCATCTTTTCTGATCTTTCAATTGGTATCTTTTTCGTGGTACTAAATTGGGATCATTAATCGTCACCCACTCGAACTTTCAATTGGTATCTTTTCTATGGTACTTAATTGGGTTCTTTGGTGTTTGCCATTTGCGTAGAGGTTGTTTTCCTTTTTATTGGGAATCCTTTATGTATGTTTATATGTAGGATTTTTACTCGATCTTATTTTTGTATTATACATGTTTTATGTTGTGCATTGCATTCATGTATCTAATGCATTTTGTGTTGTACCTTACACTAGTCAAGCTTCTCTTATATACCCTTAGCATTTGCTTGTGCTACTTGAGAACTAATGCATAGGGTTGTGGTGATTTTGCAATGTGCAGCTATGCTCTCGATGATATTGTTATATATCCTGTGAGCTAAGCTGTTTTGATAAATATGAATCATGAAATGCTTATCACCCATGAGTAGCTTTTTGTCATGTGATGCTCTTGCTTGAGATGCTAGATTTATGTTAGCTTGTGCTTGGGCGTCTTATTCTTTCCACATGGCTTATCATTGTGCATGCTTTGCATTTCCCAGGGGAAGCATGTTTTGTGTGCTTCGCTCGTGTCAAGGGACACTTCATAAATCCTGGTTTTATTTGTGCTCTGATACTTATGCTAAAAATGAAAGAAAGCAAATGATGTGCATATTTATGCTTTTATGCCATATGCTAATTTCAAAATTATTCACCGGGTTGCTCTACTGTTACATGTGCTTGCCTTAGAAGTAGGCTCATGGTCTCAGTGAGTTTGAAATGAATAGGGATGTCTTGCAAGTGTTAGCAATGATCTTATGTTGAGAATATGTCATCATTGTATGAGCTTTTGTGATCTAGTTTGACCTTGCTTGAGTTCTTCATAGCTAGTTGCTTGCTCATGTGGTGATATATTTTTACAATCCCCTAAAACTTGCACTACTGCTTTTGCCTCTTGTTTATATCATAATATCTTCCTGATGGCTATTTGCACATGCTTATGACCTGCTTCTCTTTGCATTGGCTCACTTGTAGCATTTATAAATGCCCTGTGGTATATCTGTGAAGCTTTATAGGTCATACTTTGTAATCATAGCATGCTTTATCCCATATCATATACCTTGATGTTTGCATTGTCAACAAGGGGGAGAAAATTTGAATTCATACCTCATATCAAAGGGGGAGTACTTTATTCTTGTTGGTGCATCATTCAAGGGGGAGTATTCATGGAGAGTTGGATTGCATATGAGCATTTAGTCAGGGGGAGTCTATATGCATTTGTAGCATATTTTCAGGGAGAGTTTGTACACTTGAGTTTTCATTTGGCTCATTGTAATTTGCCTGCTTTCGATCTTCATATGGTGTTTCGATCGAAGCTTTACTGTTCACATGATCGGTGTTGAGCCCTTTCGCCTCTTCTTAAGGGGATCATGTGATTTTATCTCAGTTGCGTCGAGCCATTGTCCTTGCCTTAGGGGACTGAGATTTTCGCTCTTTCAGTGATTTTTGTTTGCCTTTTGACTTGGCTTTTGATCATTGGATTGAGTTTTACCAGGTTCATTTTATTTTCAGTTTAAATATCATGAATTCAGTGGAGTGTTGTCAATGCACTCATCAAGGGGGAGATTGAGGACTAGTCGTGGTCACCCTGAGATGATGAGTGATTGACAACCGTCGTGTGTGATGTGCTCTTGGCTTTGATGTGCAGGTGTAGGGTGCGACGTGGCGGTCGACGGTGCATGGTGAAGGTCAGGCGCAAAAGGTCATGCCGATGGACCGTGGTGAAGGCTGAGCGTGAGTAGGCTTGGGCCATGGAGGACAAGCGAAAGGTTCAGGCCGAAGGACCGAGACGGTGAAGGATGACACGAGTAGGCTTGGGATGAAGGACCTGAGGATACCGGGCGGAGTCACGGGCGGCTCGCATGGTGCACAGACGAGCAAGAGGACATGGTGAAGATGGCGTCGGTCAAGTCAAGAAGGATGGCGATGGCGAGCGTCGAGTAGGCTTGCCGTTGCGGCGGAGGCATGAAAGAGCTTGAAGGCGTCGTGGCACTTGGCGGAGGCCGGACACGCATCTACACCGAGGGTTTGACCAGTTTCGCCTCAAAACCAGGGCTTCAGCAAGTCGTGCGGCGACTAGCTGAGGGGTTTCGGGGGATTTTTCCATAAAACCACCATGGAGACAGGTTTGACCAGTTTGGGCCTCAAAACCAGGGCTTCATCACGGCGTGCGGCGTCGGATGGAAGGGTTTTGGTGGTTTGGCCAGAAAACCACCCAGGCGGAGGGTTTTCCGGTTTGGGCCTCAAAACCGGGGGCGAGTCCGGTGCAGCGGGCGGCGTCGGATCGGAGGACACGCGGCACCATCGCGAAGCTTGCGTCGAGGCGAAGCGAAGTCGTGAAGGCGCCAGGTCTGTCCGATGAACCGAGAAAATGCTGGACGGTTTTACCCCTAAGGGGTATTTGGGTTGTGTGCTTCATTAAGGGCATTCTGGTCATTTTTCCGGGTGCCTATATATATGTGAAGTGACTGTTTGGTCAGCTATCTCTTTGGCTTGGAAGGTGGGGCATCTCATTTGGAGTGTGAGAGCCTTTGGGAGAGAAGGGAGAGGGAGAGATGAGTGACTCTTTGTGTTGAGCTTTTAGCCATCCTAGTTTGGATTTGTGCAAGGATTGGCTTGTAACCAAACCTTTGGAGTGAATCAAATCATCTATCTTGTGCTAAATCTTTTCCTCCCAAATTTATTATTTTCGGGTATTTTCGGAGGTATTTTTGGGAAATTTTCGTTCGTCCTTCTTTGCTGCGATTTGGCTCGAGTTTTCTGGTGGAAAACGAAGCTAGGACATGTGCAAACACATCTGAAGTGATTAATCACTTAAATCCTACACGAGCTTCGTAAATCTTGGATTTTGCCAAAATCCCATCTCTCTTTTCCCTTATCAAAACTCATGAGATTCGTGGTGAAATATTGATCCTTTTGGATAGATCTTTTGGGAAAAGATTCACCATGTCTTTGCGCACATCTGGTCAAAATTTTGTGAGATTTGGAGATCGTTTGCTCCGTTTTCAAGTTTGACTTTGTGTGTTGCGCCCAGGAAACCGGAAGTTCCGGTTTTTAGAAACCGGAAGTTCCGATTCTAGGAATCTTGCCTAGATACCAAGAACCGGAGGTTCCGGTTTGCCTGGCCAGGGTTCCCTACTTCGTCATTACTGTGTTTTTCTGTAGTGCAACTGCCTGTGTTGATTGCATCTGTTTCAACTGTGCTTCCTGGTATCACTCCTAGGGTCAGTAAGTCCGTTGTGACCACATGATCTTGGTGATTTCCAGAAGAGAAGGTCGAGAGTTGAGTTTTGGGACATAGGCCAACTTTTTCATCGGAAGAAATTTTATCGGCTCCCATTCAACCCCTTCTGGTCGCCTTTTCGATCCTACAGAATGTGTTTGCCATTGTTTAAAGACAGTGGTCACAGAGATTCTCCATGCAGATGCTGACCATGCGTGAAGGTGCTGATAGTAATAAACTAGGAGTAGTAGCATTAAGAGATAAGAAAGCGATGGGCGAGACGTACGTACGTGTGATTTCCCCATCGGCAGAGATCATCAAACGTGCAGCGGCGAGTTTTAAAGGCGTATCAAATGTGTCTCTTTCTCTGCACAGGCAATTAGACAAATGTGTGTATCAGGACGCACTCAACGTATCCAAGGGGCGCGTATCTCTTTCGACGTCGGCTAAAATAAGCACGATGGAACCTGGATTATTAATCCGATCCGTATTTCTGTGTGAAGAGAGCACGGATAATATACGAGTCGGTTAGATGAGGATAACCCTCGTCTCGTCTGATGCCAATGCTTTTCAGGTATGAGTGAGTTTATCCATCCCCGAACCGTAACGAACACATATGCGCTCCTCACCGAACCCCACTCAAAACCCCCGTCGTCTCCTTGGCAGCCCGTAACGGCCGTCGCCCGTCGAGCCGGCCGGTTGCTGCCAAACCGCGCGAGCGGCTGGGACTGGACCGACCCGTGGCGACGGGGAACTGGGGGACGAGTCAAAAGCGGAGCCCGGCCTGGGTTTGACCACAGCACAGCACAGCGTCCCCCGGTCCGGTGCCTGAGCACGCGCTGCAGCAACCTTGACCTTTGGGCAAAGGTGCCAGGACAAAGAGAAGCAATGGCAAAGCAGCTGGCAGTGTGCCCAGTACTCGATCGATTCTGACCCGTCGCGTGGAAGCTAGTAGATGCGACGCCACCCCAGAGAGTGGACTGATGGATCGATCGATCGATCGATCATGGTCGGGTCGTCCGGTCGTGGTCGTTGGGGCGGACCGTGTGCCGGTGGTCGGCGCGGTGTGGCACGCACGGCGCACGCTAGCTAGCTGCCCGAGGTCAACCACGCCACCGATCTCCGATGACTCCCGGTCGAAACCAAGTACGCGTTTGGCCGCGAGCGCCACGGATCGGGTCGGAGTTCCGGCGTGGCATCACACTCTCACTCGCGAGGACGCGTCGGAGGACGCCATGGCGCCATGTACGTACAACAAAGGCTCCGGCCTTGGCATGGCTGTGCTCGTCCGGTGGCCCGGCATTGTGCTCCGCACCGGCCTTGGCGCCTATCGCTTAAACACACGCATCGCTATCAGCAAGTTTCGCAGCGCTCGCTCGCTGCCCCGTTTCCCAACCACACCCCACTACACCGTATTTTACTCAGGGTTCACAAAACCAAATTGGAGGGCCGAACCACCGGCCGGCGGTAGCGGCTAACCAGTCCAGTTCCCGCGGGAACCGGTTAAAACCGGACAAATTCAAACTTTGAATTCAAATGTATATGAAATCCAAGTTCAATCTGTTTGAACCGGTAAGCCGCCCGGTTTGACCGGTAAGCTGAGCGGTTTGGGCGGTAAGCCGGCCGGTTTGGACTGTAAGCCGGCTCAATACATAATTTGTCATGTTTTCAAATTTATTAAAAATTAAAAAAAATAATTCCTAAAAATATTTCAAGGTGCGTAGAATTTAATGGTGTCAAAATTTTTCAAATATTAGTGTATTTAGTATTATTTGTGTGCATTAGAAGTTCAATGAGCCGATTTTTTTTTTCTTTTCCTTTTTTTTGTTGAACTTCTAATGCCTGCAAAAACTATCAAATGAGCAAATATTTGAAAATTTTGACACCAATAGATTACATATACCTTGAAGTATTTTTAGGAATTTTTTTGATATTTTTCCATTTTAAATTTGAATATTTTAAATTTAACCAGTTTCGAACCACCCCAAACCGCTACCGG
The DNA here is from genome assembly GCA_015342445.1 of Digitaria exilis. Taxonomy (NCBI): domain Eukaryota; kingdom Viridiplantae; phylum Streptophyta; class Magnoliopsida; order Poales; family Poaceae; genus Digitaria; species Digitaria exilis. The sequence continues at coordinate 2,116,116 of JACEFO010002671.1, forward strand.
TCCAGAGCGGTTTGGCCGGTCCTACGGGAACCGGCCGGTTTTGAACGGAATTGCGAACCCTGGTTTTACTGCCACTTCCCTTCGATCCGGTAGATGAAAGAAAACACAGGAAAAGCGTTGCTCCATCATGGAATTACATTTTGGATACGTAAGCAGTAATGTAAACTTTTTTTTTTTAAAAAAAGTTACATAATGCAAACCTTTTGAATGTGTAATCTCAAAATGCTTGCTGTATGAGAACTCTTTTCTTCTATTTATTTATTTATTTATTTATAATAAGTATAAATTAACTTCCGGCTAACATTGCATTTAGTTGTGGTGTGGGTCATGTGCCCATCGACAGAAAATCGGGGGAGTAGCAGTTTTAAACTAGTCCAGTTCCAGTTTTAACTCCTCGTCCAATAAACGCAACAGCCACCTGGCCCCGACACGTAGGCCCATTGGGTCCCGCAGCTCAGCGACTCCGACAGCTTCGCCCCACACCACTTCATTCGCTTCCGTTGTCAGGCCAGCCACACGGGATCTACATCGCCGTACCATACCACCGCCACGTGTACCTGGACCCGATTCACCGCCGGCCTTCTGTGGCCTCACTGCCATCCTGGTCCCACCCGAGCAGGATGCCCCACGCGTCATGGACACATAACGCCACGTGAGAAGGCGGAGACAAACCACGGGGCAAAGGCTGCTGCGCGCGTTAGTGCGAGTGTCCCCACCGTGGGTTCGGCTGGAAACCACTCCCGCTCGCCTCGCTCGTCGCCTGTCTCCCACGCCTTCCTCCCTCCTCCTCCACCTCCCCCCACTGACACACATCCCCTCTCCCTCTCTCTAGCTTCGCCATTGCCGGCCTCCACTGTGCATTGCCAGTCTGTCACGACGCGATGGCGATGGCGCCGTCCCCTTATTCCTCTCCGAAGCAGGCCGCCGCTCTGCTCCTCCTCCTGATCCTCTGCGCGGGCATTGCATCCCCCACGGCGGCGCAGCCGCTGGCGTCGTCGCAGGCGAAGGCGCTCCTCCGCGTGCGCCGCCTGCTGGGGTTCCCGCCGGCGCTCGAGCCGCTGCGGGGCGCGCCGGACCCCTGCGCGCTGCCGCCGTCGCCGACCCTCGCCGTGGCCTGCGAGGGCGGCCAGGTCACGGCGCTCTCCGTCGTCGGCGACCGCGACCGTGGCGCCCCAGCGTGGCGCGCCGCGCTCCCGCCGTCCTTCTCCTCCGAGGCGCTCTTTACCACGCTCGCGCGCCTCCCGTCCCTCGCCCGCCTCTCGCTCGTCGGGCTCGGCGTCTGGGGCCCGCTCCCGGGCGCCAAGCTCCGCCGCCTCCAGGCGCTGCAGCAGCTCAACCTCAGCTCCAACTACTTCCACGGCGACGTCCCCGGCGACCTCGCCCGCCTCTACTCGCTGCAGAGCCTCGTCCTGTCGTGGAACCTGCTCAATGGCTCCGTCCCGTCCTTCTCCGGCCTCCAGTTCCTCGAGGAGCTCGACCTGTCGCACAACCGGCTCGGGCCCGCGGCGTTCCCGGATGTGGGGAAGGCTATGGTGCGGCTGGTGTTGGCGGACAACAACTTCACGGGGAATATTCCGGCGGGGGTGAGCGCTCTCGGCCAGCTCCAGTACCTCGACGTGTCGGGGAATCGGCTTCAGGGGTGGATCCCTTCCTCCATCTTCTCGCTCCCGGCGCTGCGGTACATCAACCTCTCCCGCAACCGGTTCGACGGGCAGCTTCCGGCGACCACGGCGTGCGCGGTGGCGCTGGCGTTCGTGGACGTCTCGTCGAACCTGCTCACCGGCGCGCGCCCGGCGTGCATGAGGGGCAACTCATCGGCGCGCACGGTGCTCGTCGCCGGCAACTGCTTCGCCGACGCCAAGCAGCAGCGGGCAAGCACGTACTGCAGCCCCGGCGCACTCGCCGCCGTGCTGCCGCCGCCGCAGGGGAACGGAGGCGGAGGGCACGGGAGGGGGAAGGGCGGTGAGATCGGGATGATCCTTGCTATTGCCGGCAGCATCGTGGGTGGGGCATTGCTGATTGCGCTGATGCTGATGGTGGTGCTGAGGAGGGCGAGGAGGCGGCACCCGGAGGTGAGCGTCCTGCCTAAGTCGCCGGCGTCCACACCGGCCAAGAAGGCAGAGGGATGGAAGGCTCCGTCGGCTCAGAAGATTATTACTCCTGCCGATAAGAGTAAGTGGAGAAATTCATTTGCGTAATTGAACTGATCGAATAATGTCATTTTTTTTCTTGCGCTCTACAATTATTAGCTAATACATTTTAAAAAAAAAGGGAGCACAAGAATATGGGCAAGTAACTCCAAATGAATGAGTGATCATGATTAGTGGTGCAGAGGAACAATGTAGAATTGAAACCGCAAGTAACTTTGAACATCTTGTTGCTTTCTCTCATTTTTTTTTCCTGGCATTTGCTTTTTTTAATTGTGAGTAAAGTCTACTCACTTTAGTCAATGGATTGGGAAACTTTGCTTGATGTACTATGCGGATCTAACTTAGACCCTGAGCTTTTGAAACATGGTATGGATCTTTATTCCTTCTTCATAGTAGACTTTGAGAAGTAAAAGGCTTCTAAGTCAATCAACCAATAAAGGAAAAGAAAAACAATGAACTATGCCTTGCTGATCGGTAAATTAATTTCACTGATATTAACATTTATTTTTATTTTTTTTAAAATTTCACATTCTAATTTGTCCTTCATTTTGACAGGGCATGCATCACAAGCTGCAAGGGTAAATACACTGGAAGTGCCAGCGTACCGTGTGTATACACTGGAGGAACTCCAAGAAGCAACCAACAATTTCAGTTCCTCCAACCTGATCAAGACTAGTCCTCTTGCACAGGTATGCTGTAGTGGATTCCTTTAGCTTGGACTGGGGCATGGAAGGCAATTAATATACAAATGCTCACTGTTCATCATAAAGGATACTGCTTATCCACAGAATGTTTTTTTCATAAGGGTAGTCAACAGGTCATGTGAATTTTTATATTTAACTCATTTTTCACCTAATGCATTTTTTAAACAATGTTTAGTTCTGCTAGGCTACAAACTTGTCATATGCTCCATTGTAGTATCAATCATGGACAGAGTACAGCTGTGTACTGCCAATTATTGTCCTGTCATGCTTGTTGCATTTTGGCCGCTTTAGGCATTTGATAAACAAAGGCTTGGGTGGTTATTAAACAAATTCCTCTCTTCAGTACATTGTACAAGCTTGTGTCTGGAGATTTCTCAACTTTGAATTAACCAAAACAAATATTTCAGATGGGAGCAAACGAGATATGTTCCTGATATTTCTGCTCTTACTTATCAGTGTGTAACTGAACTTGAGGCTCAAATTCAGTTGCATTTATTGTTATGATTCGTAATGTCCAGGCTCGCGGCACTAGTGATTGATTGCTGTTTTGTCCATTTTATTCTGAGTATCATGCATATTTTGATATTTTCCATCAGCATTTAATGTTGCATTACTTGACACCACTACCATCAGTAGAGTGCAGATTTATGCTAGAAATAATGTGAAGACTGATTTTTGTTCTTTTATGCCTCTCGCTTTCTAGTATTATAATGGTCAGCTTCAAGATGGTTCAAGAGTCTTGGTTAGATGTCTGAAGGTGAAGCCAAAATACTCTCTCCAGAGCATTGACCAATACATGGAGATTATTTCTAAACTTCGGCACCGTCATTTGGTCTGCATTGTTGGTCATTGCACTGTCAGTGATCAGGAGAATCCTAATACTGCCAGCTCAGTATACCTCATTTCTGAATGTGTAACAAATGGATCTCTAAGAAGTCATCTTACTGGTAATTGAAGCGAATGATGTCATGCCTACAGTTCTAAACTGAATATCATCGTGACTTCCAACTTACAGTTTGACTGCTTTTACAGAGTGGAGAAAACGCGAAATGCTAAAATGGCCACAGCGGGTTTCTTCTGCCATTGGTGTTGCCAGAGGGATCCAGTTTTTGCACAATGTCACTGCTCCAGGCATTGTAAAGAATGATATCAACATAGAAAATATCCTGCTGGACAAGACCCTCACATCGAAAATCAATGACTTTAATCTTCCAATGATATCAACTAGCAAAAATGGCAAGGTGAGTTCTAATAATTGGTGAAGGTCCTCATTTGCCTGCCTGATAGCTAAGTGGGAACTGTTCTTATCTTGCAGATCTTCTTTGAGATCCCATTTGCCCTCCACGAAGATAATGATATTGGCAGGTACGTTGTCCTTGTTACCTTGTGGAAATAAAGCCATGTCGCTAAACTATATGCAGTAGTTATCTGAATAAATATGAGTCTGGGGATTGTAGTTGTTATATGTTAGATTGCCAATCAGTTTCTTAACGAATGAAGATTTGATTAGCAGTACAATTTTCTGAATTAAGTCAACCAACGTGATTCTCTCTGCTCCCCAGTGCTCCTAATACTGAACAAGGGGACAAGCAAGACATCTATCAGCTCGGCCTAATTCTCCTGGAAGTAATCACAGGCAAACCGACAGATTCTGAAATTGAACTGAAGTCCCTGAAAGCTCAGGTCAACCTCAAGCTCCATTTTCTTATCACAGCATGTGTTGGTACCTATCAACAAGATCACTAAAGCTTGCTTTCTTGTGATAATTCGCAGCTAGGCGAGGCCCTGACTGAAGAGCCAGATAGACTGAAAGACATGGCAGACCCGGCAATCCAAGGTACTTTCGCGGCCGAGTCCCTGAGCACAGTCGCCGAGATAGCTCTCAACTGCACAGCTGGTGAACCGAGCGACCGACCTTCCATCGACGATGTCCTCTGGAACCTGCAGTACTCCATGCAAGTGCAGGATGGGTGGGCGAGCAGTGAGAGCTTAGGCTTGAGCGTCAAATCCCAAGCCTGAAGAAAGGATGAAGAAAGGATAGAAGAGAATAGAGAAGGGTCCCATCCTTTTGTTTGGATCCAATGATGGCAATCAAGTTACAAGCACCAAGAACTGCCTCTGGCTTTTGTTGTGGAAGAGAGAACCTTCGTGTTCTCTATGTATAGAAGTGGATTTTTTTTAGTTATTAGATGTAGAACTGCCATAGGAGTATGCGTTCATAGTAAATTGGGCATTGCTAAATGAAAATCATAAAACAGGGACCGACTGCTTGTTCGGTTAGTAATGGATGACGATGAGCATTATGCCAGTTCGCCTCTGTCCGAAGGTAGGGAATATCATATAGCAGTCAAGCTATATATTCATACATAAAAATGGACATTTGGATAAAATGAATTGCAAGTTAAACAATAATTCGACAGAGAAATAAGCAGTCAAACGGCCAAACCAGAGTAACAGTAACCTAAATTAAATAAACGCAAAGAAACGGAGTACTAATGCTCAGTTAACCTTGAACACATCCCAACCATCAAGCAAATAAGCAAACGATATGCACTGCACGGGTAAGTAATGAAGAATTTCCTAAAATCCTAGGCAAATGCTTCTTTATTGTTGTGCGGCAACCGTAGCCGCAGGATCAGCAGAGCCTCCAGGTGCGGATCGCTGCAGAACCAGCATGGCTTCACGGACTTTAGCTCGGAGAGCCTCCGGGGACTCAAGCAGGTTCAGAATCTCCACCTTGTCCATCTCTAGAAGCATCCCTGTCACCTTGGCGGCTTGGCCAGGCTCGAGGTGTTCCACCAGCGGGTATAGCTTGGTGCCCAGCATCTGCACAAGAAACAGGAAATGTCAACCTAAAAGTCTTGAGTTGTTGCTAGGCATCAGCAATGCACTCATGAATCATGATCGACAATTGGACATGCCAACTCGATTCAGAAACTTATCACGTTCTCCGTTTCAAAGTTACCTGCTGTTGCTCTTCTGGACTAGCAGAAGCTAGAGCACTAGTAAGGTTGCTGACATCCTGTTGCACAGATGGCATTACACTTGCGAATCCCTGAGGCAACTTTGGAGGGTAAGCCCCGTTCCTGGCATTCAGCATGTACCTGACGCGCTGGTTAGCATTTGGGTGGATCGTCATCTGAGCACGAAAGGCCAGCAATATTAGCACAAGAAAGTGTGTCAAATACCATACATAAATTGATGCAGGTGCCGTAGCAAGTTGAGGATTAACGAACATGAAAAACCGATGAACATATGACATAAATACTACCTGCTGCTGCTGCCGATACATTTGCGGCAACATTGCTCCATGACGAGCACCGATCCTTTGCACGTTCTGTGGCATTACAAATGGAGTGCCAGGCCCCATTCCTGGGACCAAGTGTGGCGGAAATCCAAAGACAACAGCAGCCTGTGGTGGGATTTGACCAGGTGTAGGGTGACCAAAGTAAACCTGCTGGGGTGCAGCATATGGAACAGCCGCCATTGCTAGGTAACGTTGAGCAAAATGTGCCTAGCAAAAAACGAGTTCAACATCAGCAATGACACATGCAAATAATGCCGTACTGGATAAATAAATATTATCAATAATAATAATGTCATCTTAATCAACATCAGGGTATAAATACACAATTGGTTTTCTGGTGTTAGGACTTTCCAGCATTTATATAATATAGAAAGATACAAGGAATAGAGTGCAATCCTAAAATGTTGACAAAGAGGTAGACAACCATGCTCGAGACGTGATTATATCAATAAGAATAAACTAAGAATAAAAAGAATCGCTAGCTTGCGCATAATTTGAAAAGTTCAACCCATAGTCACTTACTGTTAGCATCGCTCTTCTTTGGCCCTTTGGTTGATGTAAACCAACATATAGTGGTTTATTTTCAACCATCTTACCATTCATTGCATTAATCTGGCATGATATATATTCCGTAATTAGAAGTATGCTAGCAGTAACATCGAATATTAGAAACTATTCTGACAAATGATTAAAAGTAAAGATATATCAACTCACTGCACTATGCCCAGCTTCAGTTGTAGCAAATGACACAAAGCCAGAACCCTTGCTTCTTCCTTTAGAATCAAGCGTAATCTAAATGATTGTAATAAAAAAACAAACACGGTGAATAATATTGCTAGATCTTGAGTGGATAGTTTTTGTCCATTGAATATGAAAAAGAAAACATAAACTAAATTACCTTGCATGATGTTATCTCACCAAATTCTTCAAATAACTTCTTTAGCTTCTCATCATTGATACTATCATCAAGATTCTTCAAGTACAATTAATACCTTGAGGTTTCTCAACTTTACCATCTCTTCCTTGCTGGAATTGCACTTTTAACTCAGCTTGTCTTTCTGCTTTCTTCTGAGCCCTTCCAACATACACGACCTTATCGTTGATAGACTTTCCATTGAGGTTTTTTATTGCTTCGGCAGCATATTCTTGTTTCTCAAAATTTACAAACCCAAAACATTTGGAGGTACCATCAGAATGTCTAATGACTACAGCACTAGTAATTTCACCAAATGGTGCAAACTCCTGGCGCAGGTCATCATCAGTGAACTCGGTGGGAAAGTTCTTTATATATACATTTGTGAACTTGACTTCTCTGTTCTGGCGGCGCACATGCAGACCCACAAATATTTTACTCCCACCTGCTAGCATGCCATTGAGTCCATTGATTGCGTCCTGAGCAGATTCCTCATTCTCAAATTGTACAAAACCACATCCTTTTGATTCACCGGTATAAGGATCAGTAGCAACTTTGCATGATAAGATGGTTCCAAAGGATGAAAACATGTCATACAAACTTCTGCTGTCAATACTAGATTCAAGATTTTTAACAAAAACATTGGCACGTCCACTCTTCCGCATGCTTGGATCCCATAAGCCTGATGTTCTTTCCATTCAAAGGAACAAAATTCAGAGCTTCAAGCGCACGGACAGCTGAAAGCATTAAGTATACCAAGTTATGATAATATATCACTAAATAAAGGCCGAAATCATAGAAAAGCATATATGAAACAATATATTGGCTTATCTCGCTCTATGCTTTATGTTGGAATTGAATAATAGCTGGACATATAGATCAATACTGATACTTAACCTATACTCCCTCCGTCCCTAAATAGGGAGTTTGAAATCCATGTTTGTGAAGTAAACACGGATTTCAAACTCCCCTTATTTTGGGATGGAGGGAGTAGATCATATGCGTAAACAAAAGGAGTTTGAATGGTTTTGTAACCATCACCACACATTTTTATGTATGTTTGAGCAAATTAAATACCATGCCATATAGATCATATGCGAGTGTAAACAAAAAGAGTTTGAACGGTTTTGTAACCATCACCACAAATTTTTTATGTATATTTGAGCAAAAATCATGTCAGGTCATAAAATTAAATTTGTTTAGTCACAATGCAACCCACGATCATATCATCATACTACAACCCGAGCAACCAATTTAATCAATGAAAATATAATAAGCTAAGCCCTAATAACAATGCAACGCACAGGTGGATGATTAATCTCCACACATGCTACCCAAAAATGCTTCTCGTCTTTATGAGAAGAAAAAAAACATTCAGGACGGATTGCCAAACTGATTAAAACCATATTGTCGAAACGTTCCATATACAAATACAATACAAAGAAACCTAGCTATGAAACCAAAAACCAGATGAGACATAGATGTGCTAGGGTTCACGATCGAGAAGACAGCACTTACCGTCCTGGCGCGTGTGGAAATTGACGTAGCCATACCCGAGCGAGACGCCGGTGATGGTGTCCCGGCAGACTCGCACGGACGCGACGGGCGCCACCTGGCTGAAGACCCCGAGGAGCACCGTCTCGTCCACGCTCTCAGCTAGATCCCCCACGTACAAGGACGCGATCGAGACGACGGGTAACGCCGCCGCCGGTGCCCCCTCCACGGCGGAGACCTCCTCCGGCGCCGCGGTCGTTGTCGTAGCCGGTGGCGGTGTCGCCATTATTGTCCGGAGCCGTGATGAGATCCGATCCGACCCCTCGTCGGCGAGTTCCATCCGACCCCACGAACTTTTTTATTTTTTTATTTTTTTTGTTTTTTTTGTTTTCCTTTTGGTTTTTATTACTTGACATGTTATGTTGTTATAATGCCAGGCGCGCGTCAGATGAGGACTCAGGGGATGAGGGGAGTCTGGGGGCCCAAAATTCTCCGCATCGGTGTGGTATTTGGGTCTCTGTACAACACCACACATATACATGCCACGTGTCCATCATCACCTAAAAGCAGCTCATGCACGATTGGCTCGTTTGTTTGAAAGGAAAACCAACTGCCCCTAAGGGCGTCTCCAAAGGGAAACCAACTGCCCCCTAAGGCCGTCTCCAAAGGAACAGTAACTATTTAAGTTACACATCAACTTATGAGTCCCACTTGTAAATTTTTTTTTATTCTACTTTTTCCCTTCTCTCCACTGTAGGGCCCACTCAGCTGCTGTGTGCGTCTCTTTTTCTGTGCGAGCTAGCGATGAAGAAGTCATCAATTATTCTCTCTCACCTCCTTCTCTCTCTGCCACATAGGCTGGATACACAGTCGGCCGGCGATTTGCACACCGATGGGGACGCCCTAAATCGTTGCATAGAAAGACTTGCATACGTGATGCATAGAAATTTTGGTCCAGTCTCGGTTAGTCGGTTGGCGACAGCGTCTATACAGATGCTGATGAACCATTTGAGGCGAGAATTTGTTAATTTTTCAGGCGTGACATTATTGTGATTTGGCATCGGACAATGAAATAGTTTGGATTTAATGCAGGAAACAGCACCTAATCATGTGATGGATTTGGCTCCACGCCAGAGAATGAGTTTAGTTTGTGGAGAAGTGGGGAGAAATACGGTACCAACTGTATTGAAAAATATGTTATATAAGATGGAGAAATAGTGAATATCCAATGAGTAGTGAATATCTAGAGAAGTTATCTGGGAACTAAACTAGCTCTAAACGAAACTTGTTCTGGGTGGTTAGCCAAATGCAGGTCATTGTTGAGCTTTATCCATGCTGGTATGATTCGCAGGATTGCAAATTTTTATTTCAGTTTTCTAATGGTTATTTGAGCTTGAAATAATTTGTACCGTACCATCTAGATTTTGACACCATGCGTCTAGTTTTGGAAACACGCCAACAGTGTGGAGACTTAGATGATTACTAGAAACCGAGCACGGCATTGCCGCGCCAACTTAGATTAGGCCAATGTTTATTTCTTAGTATATGTACTCGAAACTGATAATAACTTGTATTATGCCAGTGTTTAGCGCTTAATATATGTACTCGAAACTAATAACAATACATGTTTCAATGAACACGTAATGTTGTATTTGCAAAGAAAGATTGTTTTCTATTTTGAGGTGGCTTATGTATTCATGGCTCATAGATGCACGTTATAGTAGGTAGTTATAGTCGTGTAGATACTGGGCGGGTTGAGGCTGCATTAAAAAATTGAGTTGATCAATTATTGCTTGTATTATATTTTATGTATTTTATTACAAAAAAATAGTGAATCAAGCATTATATTTGAATGTTCAGTATCAATAAGAAATAGAGAGTTGAATAATATGCCCATCATTAATCTCGACGAATAGTTGTGTGTTGCTTTGTCATGCTGCCACAATATGTAAAGCAAAGAAATTTGTATAGTTTATAAAAATTACCTAAAAAAGTAGTGTAAACACTTTGAAAATTTGTTTTATAAAAACATTACAGTTTGTTTTATATTTAGACCAATTTTTTGTGGTTGACACATTTTGATTTGAATGCATTTTGGTGTTCGAATTATAGAAGGAAGAATAAGTAATCAGCATAAATAGAATTTTAAAAATTTTGTGTTATAGAAACATTGTAGACTTTTAAATTTTGAGCAACTTTTATGTTGGACACCTTTTAGTTTAAACACATTTCGGTGTTTGAATTGTAGGTGGAAGAATAAATAACCTGTGTAAATGTTTAATGGTGGTAATTGGATTTCAGCAAAAAATGAAGGGTTTATTTGTAAATGCGGTAGCTTGAGAAGAGGAGGGACGGCGGGTTATCTTTTGAGAGGTGTGTTTAATTTTGAAAAGCGATGGATGAGAGGAGGTCGGGACGACGGGTTTTATTTCAACTAAACCCAAGGGCTTCTTTTTTTGCAAAAGTGCCATGGATCACTAGATCTCAGCCATCCACGGTCGATCCGACGACCGTTATTTAATTGGTGATGTGGCATGACGTCTGCCCGAGGTTCACGGGGCATATTTCGTTATTAAAGATGACGACTAGAAAAATGTCGCACCGTTGGCGCCTCCGAGAGGTCTGTCATAGATGTATATATTCGTGCTTATAAACTTTTGTTGTGGGTTCGGTCAATTTGATTTGGATTGTTAATTCGATCTCATACGCATGTGACACAAAGGGTACAACTAGAGGCAAAAAACCAAAGTGATGAAATAATATTTCATATGATGTGGCAGAAACATTCTCAAAACTTGCAATTTTAATGGTTTTCGACGACTGTTTTTATCAGTTTAGTACCGGTTTCATCAACCCATACTAATGGCCCATTGTATAAAGAAGCGTTTCATCCTCCCTGATCCGACAGCCAACCATTTTACTAACCCAAAGCAATTAAGCTTCTTTACTTCAATGTCGATCTAAGGGAGCTGCTGCCTATTTTTCAACTTTATTCTAAAAGTTTTGAACTTTGTTCTACCTTCTCTCATATTTAATAGTGGTAGGATTGCGGATCCTACCGGGCTTCTCACGTAGTCTGTAGGGTGGCGAGGAGGAGTGGAGGGCGACGAGGATGGCGCAGGGGCGCCATGGTGTTGCGCAGGCAGAGGGGGCGAGAGAGAGAGACAGAGAGTTGGGGTTCGGCCCTTGAGGACAGGCAAAGATATATCAATCTCTAATAGTTTAGGGATATTTATATCCCAATTACAATCTCTTAAGGAAAGATAACAATTACTGAATAATATCTATAGAAACTCTAGCCACTAAGTCGGCGGCGCGAATACGTGAGCAGGGGCTTTGGCGCCTGCCCGTGGCCGCCCTGGACTCCCGGCTGGCCAGCTGCGGCCCGGCTGTGATGGGCCCTGGCCGGCCGCCAGCTCCTGGGCCATAAAAATCTCTCCCCTCCTTGTGAAACAGCTCGTCCTCGAGCTGGAAGTCAGGGTTAGCGGGTCTTTTAAGTCTAGGCAAAGGTACCCAAGTAGCAGCGCCGCAACAGAAGTCCCTCCTAGGCGACAAGGAGCTCCCACAAGTTGTGGACCTTGCTGTGTGCTGGTGATAGCAGCGGCGTACGGCACCAGACGACCATCATGGAAGAAACGGCATGGTGGAGGAGCAGCCGGCTGGTTTTCACCATGGAATGGTTTGAGAAGCCCCACATGGAACACATTGTTGTGACGGACGTGATGCCTTCCGGAGAGCTCAAGCGATAAGCCACCTGTCAATGCGCTCCACCACACGGAAACGACCCGTATATATCTGCGGCCTCCAATGATTTCCCTTGGCGCGCAGCTGAGGTGACTGAGTAGGACGGTGATAGAATGCGCAGCCCTACCAATCTCCCACCGCTAAAACTCAAGTTGTTATGATGCGCCGATCGTAGTAGAGCTTGGCATGCGGCGAGCCTGGAGAAGACGCTCGCGGACATCCGCCAAGAACGCATCTCGATCTCGGGAGATGTGGGCATCCGCCTCCTGGACGTCCCTCCACACCTGGCACATTGTGGAGAGGGGTTGGTGGCGGCCGCCATAGACCACCTCAAACGGCGTAGCCCGCAGCACCGTGTGGTAAGAGGTGTGTTGGCACTTCTTAACGTCAATTCTTAAAATCAACGTAAGAAGGTACTCGATTTATAATGTAGCTCTTAGAAAGAGATTCTGCAAGCGGCACAGAATATATCGGTGTGCATCACCTTGGGTAAACCCAGGGTATCGTATTTATATTTCTGCAGGGAAGCCTTGGTTAAAGAGAATTGATGAATATGAGATAGATCTTTCCAGAAATAAACACTCACTAATCTCAGGGGATAAATACACCTAAGTGTAGGGATAATGGTCAAAATGAATGACCGGATAGAAGGTTGAACGACCAGCGACACACACAGGGCCTCAATCTATAGAAAAGGAAAGAACGTTGGAGAGAGACCGGACTTACTAGGCTTTCTACTCAGAGCTGCCACTAAACCTTAAGCCCAGAACCTAGCTTAGATATCGGGAACAGAGCTTGTTCGACGACTGCAGCGGGGGAACTCAGACTGGGATGAGAGAGGTTCCCCCAGGCCCACAACACTTGTTATGAATACACCCGAACGTG